>MCFH01000072.1:0-233645 GCA_002104945.1 Piromyces finnis | reverse complement strand
AGTAGTAAAGGATATAGTGGTGATTTTGAAACTTTAATGCCATTGACTTCACTACAGTATATGTAAGTAAAAATATATTTTATAGTTTTTGTAAATTATTATCGCCTATAAAAATATATATCATTCTAACTTTTTTAATAATTAATGTATTAGTAATATTTCAAATTGTAAATTTTCGGGTAAAATTCCTTCATCAATTCAAGGAATGAATAATTTACAATATCTTTATGCTACTGGAAATCAATTATCAGGTCCAATTCCTAGTGAGATTTCAATTTCAAATTTGCAATTTATTGACTTATCTAACAATCAATTGGAAGGTCAAATACCCTCATCTCTTGGAAAAATTATTAATTTACAACATTTAAATCTAAGCAATAATAAAATCTCAGGTAATGTTCCAAGCTCTTTTAAGTCATTACAAAATATTCAAGTTTTGCGTCTTTCTGGAAATCCTCAGTTAAGTGGTGAACTTCCAAATTTATCAGATACTTTAAAAGAATGTAGCTTTAGTTCTACAAATTTATGTATTAATGGTACAAGAAACCATTGTACAAATGGAATAAAAAGTTGTGAATTAATTAATAATACTAATGAATCAAAAACAGATGATACTCCTTCAAAAACCGAAGAAGATAACACTTTAGTTAGTGATAACAATAGTAGTACTATAAGTAGTCCAACTTTAGGACCAGAAGATTTTTCTGATAACAGAAAAGATAACAACCATGATAAAATATTTCAATGGATTGCATTAGGATTTATAGGTTTATTAATTTTGTGTATTATTATACTAATTTTAATTTGCAGTAAACGTCGTAGACAAAAATCTGTTATAATTAAAAATCCAATTCCTGGATACAGTACTTCAGAAATTTTTGAAGATGAAAATATACAAAGTTATAATGGTGAAGATCCTGATGCTTCTATTCAAATTTGCTCTTTGAGTAGACCTAATCCTCAACTCAATAATACAGTTCCAAATGATGTTAATAGTCAAATAAGTTCATATGATGATTCAAGTTTATATGAATCAACAGGTAGCAAATCAAGTAATTATGGATCACTTCATTCTACTAATTATGCTATATCACCAACTAATACAATTTCTAACCAAGGAGGGGCATATACTACAAATTCGTTGAATAGAAATAAAAAACATGGAACTCCGGTTGAATCTGTAGAACAGGATTTAAGTGATATTGTTGTTTTAAATAATGGAAATATTACTAATGATACTAATTCCCAAATGGTAGCAACAATATCAACTCCACCTCCAAAAAGAATATCAGCAAATTTATCTAGTTACACAAAGTCTCAAAGTAGCCCAAATCTAGTTCGTATGAATTTATATTCAGTTAACCAGTCTTCTCCTCCTAATGGAGCTGGAAAAAGAAGACTAACTAATACCGGAACATATAATGGCTCCCCAAAAATGGCATCTGCTAGTAGCTCTCCAAATATTGATGAAAAACGTTCAAAACATTCAAGTATTCCATATCCAGTATCGCCTTTTGCATTGAAAAGCTCAACTGTAAATACAAATCAAAGAAAAACGTATGATACTAAAAGACTCTCAACATCAAATGATGATGCCATTCATCATAATACTGTTCATGTTGTAAATAGTAGGAAAAATATTATACCTTATCCAATTGAAAAGAGTTCAACTACCGTAACTAAAGTTACCAATGTTTCAGAAACTTCCACTTCTAATTTCAGTATTTCTAATTCAGTTCATAGTTCAACTCCTATAATGAGTAAAAATAAAAATCGTATTAGTTTTCCTTCAATGAACACCAAAAAACCATCTATTCTTACCAAATTTTCAAGTCAAAACAATATGAATGTTTCACCTTTAGCCAATAGAGTTGAGAATGCTTATGACTTACCATCGGTTTCAGATAGTAATGAACAATATGTTAATACCAATAAAACGTCAATTAATCCATCTTTGATTTCAACCAATACTTCCATTTCTCTAAATGACCCAAAGGTAAATGAATTAACTAAAAATAATATTTCTTCACAAGATCATCATTCAGATGATAAGGATAACAATAATCATATTAACTCTAATATTTCTTCAAATCATTCTTCATTATACAATGCTACAAAGAATACCCCTATATATACCAATAATAATCATTTAATAGAAAATCCAGATTTGACGGAAGAAATATATGTTGAAGTTCCTGGTAGTAATAAATTAGGTAAAAGCGATAATAAAAATAGTTCAAAGGAATATAATCAAAATGAAATTAATAATGAACATTATGAATATAACAACATACCAGAAGATATACGTCAACAAATTGAAGAACCACAACCACCAAATTATGAAGAAGTATTTTCAGAATCAGTATACTCACCATATATAGATCAAAATAATGATGAAGCTATTCGTATGCAATTAGAAATGCGTCGTATTGAAGAAAGACAAACACGTATGGAATATTTACAAAGACAAATTGATAATCCTGATCTTTCTAATACTCAACGTCAAAAGTATATTGATGCATTAGATCGTTTAATGTTGGAATAAACTTTTTAAAAAGTTATTAATATTATACTATAATTATATATAATATAATATATATATTAAAAAACGAAGAAGTCATAATTAATATTAGTGTAATATCATTTAAATAATTATCATATCTATTAAAAAAAATATCTTTATAATTTTTATAACTGTTAATATTTATAATTTTTTTTTTTTTTAATTTATTATTTAAATATATCATCGAATGTTAAGACCTGAATCTTAATCTTTTCATAAATATATTAAAAAAAAAAAAAAAAAAAAAAAAAAAAAAAAAAAAAAATTATTAAAGAATTCATAATTTCTATTTTTTTTTTTTTTTTATTCATAATACCAATTATAAATTTAAATTAATAGTTAATTAGTTAGTGTAATACACAATTTTTTTGAAAATTATTTTATATGAATAAAAATTAAAAATTAATATACACTTTTTAATTTTTTTATCTATCTTTCAATTTCTTATGCATGTATAGTAAAGAAAAAGAAAAACTATTTAAATTTTTTTTAAACACCATTGTGTTATATATATATATAATTAAACCCATTATATATTAAAAAAAAAAAAAAAATGGAAAAAGAAACATTTTATGTTTTTCTTTTTTCTTTTTATTATCATTATTATTCATAGTGTCTTATACTTAATAAAATATTTTATCAAAACAAATCAAATTATATTTTTAAAAAAATGTGTTGTATTGTAAAATATTAAAAGGCAATTTATTAAAAAAAAAAAAAAAAAAAATATTTAGAAATAATTTATAAGTTGTATTAAGAATAAATGAAAAATAAATAATAATAAGTAAATAAAAGTAATAATAAAAAAAAAGAAAAAAAAAGTTATTTTTTTAATTTATAAGATATATATGAAAGAAATTCATCTAATGAAATTATGGTAACATTAGCACTAAAAACAGATATTAACGATTGATCTTTTTCATTTATTACTAATATATGTGTTAAATTTGGATCAGTTATTGTTTTTGTGACTTGACCATCATAGGCAAAAATATGTCTCGTTATAATTTCTTTAACTTTTAGATGATAACTATCTTCACGATCCTTTGGATGGGTATAGATAAAAAGAGTCATACCTTTTAAAATTGATGGGAAAGGTTGTTGAAGTTGTCGATGTATTTCTTGAAGCTGCTTTTCATCTTCTTTATTTTGTATAGTAGTAGTAGTAGTAGTAGTAGTAGTAGTAGTAGTGTCATCATGATGAATACCTATCATCTTAAATTTCCCTTCTAAAACTTTTTCATCTATTTTTGGTAGTGATAATGATGTAGATAAATTATTTGTGGAAGATGATGAAGTCAATGCTACATCATCATGATTCATTTCACTATCTTCATCTGATATTTCTTCGATTTCATTATTACTAATTTTCTTTTTTCTTGATCTTGTCATATATGTAGTGTTAATGACTTCATCTGAATCCGATTCTTCTTCTGTTTCATCACTAAAATCTTCTTCTTCTTCTTCTTCTTCATCATCATCATCAAATTCTTCCTCTTCTTCTTCTTCATGATATCGTTTTTTCATTTTTTCATTTTGTCCATATTTATCATAACTTGATGAAAATTGATTATAATCAAAGTAATAAGAAGAATTAGCTGAATTCAAATTAGGTGATGATATATTAGATGATGAGAAAACAGGGGATGAAAAAGATGATGATGGGGATGAAAAATCATTTGAAAATGAAGTTGGCTTCTTATAATGATATCTATAATAATAATGTTATAGATATATATTGCATATTGTATATTGTATATTGTATATTGTATATTGTATATTGTATATTGTATATTGTATATTGTATATTATATATTGTATATTGTATATTGTATATTGTATATTGTATATTGTATATTATATATTGTATATTGTATATACATATATCATTAGAATAATTTCAATTAAATAAAATAGATTACTATTATTAAAATAATACATACATAAATGTTGGAATACCTTTTGAAGATGAACATTTATTAATTATTCTTTCAATACTATACCAACTAGAATCATCAGGATCTTGTATTATTTTTGGTATATGAATAGACGCTTTAAACATTTATATTTATTATTTTAATTTTTATTAAAATTTATTTATTTTTAAAAATATAATATATAATATATAAGAATATAGAGTTTAAGATTCCTTTTTTTTTTTTTTTTTAAACATTATATTTATTAAAACGTTAAACTTTTTTTTTTTACCATTTAATTGAAGAGCTTTTTTACTTAAAATATTTAAACAATTTTCAAAATGTTTAGATGATAATGGCATCAATCTTCCATAACGATCACGATTATATGCGATAAATAATGCAATATAACGTTTAATTTGATTTAATTCATATTCATTACCTACATCTTTAAATATATTTAATATGAATTAAAAAAGTTTCCTTTTAATATTTAAAATACAATGTCTTTTTTTTTTTTTTTTTTTTTTTTTACAACTTACCACTTTGTATAGGTATTAAGTGAACATCACCTAAATGTAAATCTTCATTTTCTCCAGCAAATTCATATCTCTATTATATTTATATTAAAAAAAAAAAAAAAAAAGAATTTTTAATTTTTTTTTAAATATTTTATATTTTATAAAAATTATATATATTTTTAGTAGTACATGACGAATTAATGGATCAATATTATTAATTGCAGAAAAAACACCACCATATCCCCAACGACCTGATTTATCTACACAACTTTAGAAAGGTTATTTTATATAAATAAAAAAAAAATTAATTGAAAGATTCATAATATATATATATAGAATTGATAATAATTCTACATACTGAACAATAAAATTATGATATTTATATTCATCATCTGGATTAGTATATTTTTTTATATCTGATATATTAGGGTTAACAACATTTCCATTAATATAATGTAAATTGGATGATTTTCTTTTAAAAACAATTGAATGTGATTCATTATTGATATCACTCATTAAATCATTGCCACTCATTAATTCATCATCGCTAGATTTAACAGAATGAAATTCAGAATTGGATGGTGATGATGGGGTTGATTGAATTAAATCTATTTTAAAATTATATAATTATATAAAAAAAAAAATAAATCAAATTAATAAATTGCTTTTTTCTTTTTTTATTATAAATAATTGTATATATAAAGTTTACTTTCATCCATTAATAAATTTAAAGATTTATATTGATTATCTTCCCATAGTTTCATTAATCGTTTTTTTCTTTGATTATCTTTAATACTCTTATTTTTAATTCTTTTATATTTTCCAATTTTTTCAATTTCATCTAAAGTCAATAAATTTTCTTCTTCTATATTGTTATCTTGGGATCTTAATCGTCTTTTCTATAACATTATAAAAATATATTTAATATATGAATACATATTAATATCAATTGCCTCGGTAATTTAATTTACAAAACCATTATTTATAGAATATTATTATTTTTATCCATACGAACATGAGAAACATTTAAAACATTGGAAATATCCGCATCATTAATATCCTTATTTTCCTTTTTTTGTTTATCTTCTTTTTCTTTTTCTTTAAAAATTAAAAGCTTATTAAATGCCTCTTCATCTTCCTTTACATCTCTTCTCTTTAGATTTATATTTAAAAAATATATGAAAATTTTTTATTTATTTATTTTTATTTTAGTCATATTATATTTATTTATTTGAATAATTATTTAAAATAAAAAAATTAAAAAAAAATTTTTTTTTTTTTTTACCTGATTTTTAATTGTATTATCTTTTAATTTGTAATTAAAAATAGAAATGGTATCAATTTGAACTTTAGATTCTTTCTTCTTTTTAATTTTATTAACAGGAACACTTGAATTTATTCTAATTTCATCTTCATCATCACTTTCTTCTTCTTCTTCATTTTGTTTTTGATTAACATGAAATAATTTATCTAAATCTTCGTCTGAAATTAAAAATTTCATTTTATATTTTAAAAGTTGTTCCTTTGACATTTGTACACGCTTATCTATCTTTTTATCCTGATCTTCTCCATTTTCAGAATCTAATATATTTTTCAATCCATGTTTTAAAAATTGAACTAAGACTTCAGGTTTTCTAAATTCCTATATACGCATATATATATTTATTTAATATATATTAAATAGTAATTTAAAATTTAATAATATGTAATAGGAAAGAAAGTTTTAAGTTTTATTCTATTATTTATTATTAAATTGTTTACTTTTTTGGCTTTTTCAGTTTGATCTTCTAAAGACTCGCTTTTTTGCAAATCTTTTGTATCCGCAAATGCACCTTTTTTCATAATACTTTCAGATACTACTAATTTTTCATTAATGTGATTCCATATAGCTTCTTCTATTGAATCTTTACATAAAAGTCTAATAACTTGAATTCTTTTTGTTTGACCAATACGATAAACTCTTGCCTAATTATATTAATGAAATTTTAATTTAATTTTATATTAGCTATCAAAATGAATATTAAACTACTTACCGCCGCTTGTCTATCAGCTTGGGGATTAAAATCACTATCAAAAAATATTACAGTATCAGCTATTGAAATTTTTTTTATATAAATTATTTAGATATATATATATTATTATTAATTCCAATTTTAATTATGATATATCTATTTAAATTATATCAATTATTTATTAATCATTTTATTTATTTATTTATTTTTTACCTGCTGTCAGGTTTAAACCTAAACCCCCAGCCCTTGTACTTAATAAAAAAATAAAAATATTCTTTTTTTGGTCCATAAAATCTTTTACAGCTTTAAAACGATCTTCACCCTTAACAGATCCATCTAATCTTTCATATGAATAATCCATATAATCTAAATAGTCTTGTAATATATCCAATACTCTAGTCATTTGAGAAAATATCTTTAAATTTTATGTTAAGAAGAATGCATTTTAATTATATATTGAAATTACAAAATATAATATATTATATATATTAATAATTATATAAATATTAACAATAAATAATAAAAATTATAAAATTATATACCAAAACTTTATGATTATTTTTCTTTATATATTTTAATAGCCCATCAATAATAACAAATTTTCCAGAAGCTTGAATTAAATGTTCTCCCATTTCATATGGTTCAGGTTCAATGTCATCTATAATATTAATATTGTTTTCATCAGCTGTATATTTTTTTTATGAAAAAAAAAATTTATATTAAATATTACCAAACAAATATGGATGATTTGCACATTTTTTTAATTGAGCATATACTATTTGATATTTTTGAAATTATAATGTTTAATGTTAATATTAATAATATATTGACTATTAAATTTTTAGTTGTATATTACACAATAATATTATTATATTATAATTTTTAATAATTATTACTGTTTAATAATCGAGTATTTTTCTGATTGCTGAATGCCGTAATATCTTTTAATAAAATTGCTCTATATAACCTTTTCTGTAATTCTGATAATTCTATTTAAAAAAAGAAAAATTTAATATTCATTATTTATATAATTTCGCATTTACTTTTACATTTAATAAATGATTACCTGTATAAATAATAGCTTCACTTATTGGAGGAAGTTTTAATACCTTATCTTTTTCCCTTCGTAAAATAAATCTAATATACATTTATATTTCTTTATTTTTAATTTGATATACTAATAAAAAATAATTAAAATTTAATATAAAATAAGGAAAAATAATTACGGCTTAATAATTGATTGTAATTCAACAGTATCAGATAAGGATGGGAAAAAAGCTGAAAATGTTTTTTCTCTCATATTAAATACTTCTGGATTTTGAAATTGTAATAATGAATGTAATTCACCTATATTATTTTGTATTGGTGTACCTTTTTTTTTTAAATGATATATAAGCAATGATAATAGAAATAAAATGAAATTATTAATTATTAATTATATTATATAATATACCTGTTAAAAATAAATTATGGTTGAATTTATACTCATTTAATTTTTCATATAATATTGTTTTTTTATTTTTAATTCTATGAGCTTCCTATATGCATTATTATATTATTAATAATAAATTATTAATTATGAAATTATAATTATATATGTATAAAGGAAAATAATACAAATAATTAAATAATTATTGATATATTTATGTATATTTACATCCACAATTAAAAAATCAAATTTAAAGCTTTCAAAAAATTCGCATTCCTATTACAAAGTAATAATAAATAAATAAATAAATAAATAAATAAATAAATAAATAAATAAATAAATAAATAAATATAAATAAATATATGAATAAATTTGATAATTAATAATAATAATAATAATAATAATAATAATAATAATAATAATAATAATAATAATAATAATAATAATAATAATAATAATAATAATAATAATAATAATAATAATAATAATAATAATAATAATAATAATAATAATAATAATAATAATAATAATAATAATAATAATAATAATAGATAACCTTTAAGGCTGTTTCATAAGTTATCAAACATATATCTTCTTTTATTCCCTATAATAGAATTTGATAATTTAAAATTATGGAATTTTTTATAATTATATTATAAATTTATATTACATGTTCAGTAATATACTCTTTTAATTCATTTCTTTTTTCTCTATAACCATGGAATTGAAATACAGTTAATTTACTAAATTTCTCTACTTCTTCAATCCAATTATTGTATATACTCAATGGAATTACAACAAGTGTATATTAATAACATTAAAATTATACTCAATTAAGAACCATAAATACTTTTTTTTTTTGAAATTCAATTTCAAATTATTATCAAATAATAAATTTATTATTTAAAAAGGATATGGAATGGTAAAGAATTCCTATTTTCATATTGTTTTATATATGCTAATGCACAAATTGTTTGAATAGTTTTACCCAAACCTTTTGAATAATGATAATTATAATATTAGAATTGAAATTAGATTTTAAAATTAAATTTTAAAAATTACTTTTTTTTTTTTAATATATATATATAAAATATATTACCCATATCATCAGCTATAATTTTAGTTTATATATTTATTTAAAAAAATACCAGGAATATTAATTTTTAATTTCTTTTTATACTTTTAATTAATAATATATTACAATAATAATATATAATTTTCATGATATTATACCTAAAATTCCATTTATATTGCTTTTATATAAATTCAAAATCCAATTTACACCATCTACCTATAATTGTTATTATATATTACTTATTAGTTAAAAAAATTTTATTTATTATTATTATTTTTTTTTAAAAAAAAGGAATATTTTCTTATTTAATACATAATACATTACTTGATAACTTTTTAATTTAATATCATTTTTCATATATTTTAAATTTGATTTCGAAATATCAATATTATAATTTTCGCTAAGATTTTTTTTTATACGTTGAACTTTTTCAATTAATTCTTTTTTAGCTTCATCAATATCAACTTCCTCTTCCTCTTCCTCAAATTCATCATTTGAATTGGGTACCCATTCATCATCCATATTGAATTATTAAGTTATTTTAATATAATTATATAGGCTTTATAACAATAAAAATGAAAATAATATAAATATTTTTGATATTTAAAATTATAAAAATATTATACTGACAGCCAATAACAATATTCAAATTTAATTAATTAAGAAATAAAGTTTAAAAATTTTAAAATGATTTTTTTTATACTCAACTGATTCATTCTAATAAAATATGTATCATTTTAAACGAACTTTTTGTATTGTAGTGTTAGATATAGTTTATGTCTTAAATATAAAAATACCGGTAAAATTTTATTAGTTATTTCTGAAAATTGTCTTATTAAACGACTTAGTTATTATATAAAGTACTTTATTAATAGTAAACTTCATAAATTTTTGACTTTATATATTATTTTTTTAATCTCTTTCTTTTTTTCTTTTTCTTTTTTCTTTTTCTTTTTTTATTTGTTATATTATCAAAGATAAAAAATAAATCAAATAGATTTAATGCTTGAACTTTTTGAATTTTATAATGAGAATAGTCCAAAATATATCTAAAAATAATTTTGGTTTGTTATAATAAAATAACAATTTTTTTTTCTAAGTCTAAAGAAATATAATAGATCTTTTTTTTTTTTTTTTTTTTTTTTTTTGACTTATTAATATAAACCTTGGATATTATTAGAAAGTCTTTATATGCTCTAAATTATTGAATTTTATAAGAAAGTATATATGATATATTGAAATAACATAAATATATTTAATTTTAATAATTATACTTTATAATTTTATTTTATATAATAATGTATCAGTCAAAAAGAATTTCATTTGTTAAAAAAGTATATATTATTGATACATACATTCAATAAATCATATGTACATTAATATAATCATAGTGGTATTTTTAATTAAAAATTTACATTAAATATTTTTTCTTCGCTTTGCTTTTAAATATAAAAACAAAAAAACAAAAAATAAAAAAAAAAATAAAATAAATAAAATATATATATATATATATATAAAAGGTAGAGACATTTGTATTAATAATAATAGTAATTATATTATTTATAAAGTATACAAAAATAATAAATGCTTTCATAAAATTCATTATATTACATCAAATAATTTCAATATCATATTTCCTTTGATATGAATTTAAATCCATGTTCAATTTAATAAATTGAAACGAATGAAATTAGAAATATATCTTTTCCATTTCTTTATACATTTATATACAAATATAAATTTTTGATTCATATTAACAAATTTTTTTATATAAAATTAAATTTAAAGAAAATGGTTTTTGTAAGCGTTCAATCTCGTAGTGGAAGTGTCCTTGCTGAAAAATTAGACGTTGATGGAGAAACAGTTCTTGATCTTAAAAAGGCCTTCCAAAAGCAATGTATTATATTCGTTTTTTAAAAATTAAAATACAATAATAGGAATTAATATTATTAATAGTTATTAAATCATCACAAAATATAATCATTTGTTTATTTTATTTAATAATTAAAACTTTTTTTTTTCTCATTAAATATAAAAGTCCCAAAGTATTATCCAGACAGACAAAGATTAACTATCGGTATTACTAAATAAAAGTAGTTAAATATTATTTATTGTAGAACAATTCATATTCATATTATGCATATTATTATATATTTTATTATTATACAACATTTAAATAGATAAAACTGTCTTATATGATAAAGATTCTTTAGAACAACATAATATTAAGGATAACAGTAATTTATCTTATTTATAAAAGTATTCAAATTAAAATTTTGAAGAAAAATCATTAATTTTTTATGTTTTATATAATAAATCTGAATATTAAAAAAAAAAAAAAAAAGCTGTTATTACCTTCAAGGATTTAGGTTTATAAATTTAAATATATATATACATAAAATAGAAAAAAATAAAAATATTCTCAATTTAATAATTAACATTCCATATGTATAATTATTGCTAACAAAAGGTCCACAAATCAGTTGGAGAAATGTCTTCATTGTTGAATATTTTGGTCCATTATTTATCCATCCATTATTCTATTGTTGTCAAAAATTATTCTACAAAAGTGTTGTTGAACACACTCCAGTTCAAAAGTAAGCTTTTTTTTTTCTTTATTTCTAAATAATAATATATAAAATATTAAATATAATATTAATTTTGAAACTAATAAATAAAAATACTATAGAATCTGTTTCTTATTCATTATGATTCATTTCCTTAAGCGTGAATTTGAAACTATCTGTGTTCATCGTTTTAGTAACAATTCTATGCCAGTAAAGAACATCTTTAAAAACAGTTTCCATTACTGGATTTTATCTGGTGTTAACATGGCTTACTGGATTTACAGACCAGGTTTTGCTAGTGGACATATTCCAGCTGTCACATCTACTGTTGGTATGGCTTTATGTTGCATTTTATGGGTTGTAAGTTTATTTTATTTTCCTTTTTATTTTTAAATAATATAATTTCTTAAAACTTCAAGATAAACCCTTTATTTAAACAAAATTTAAAATAATACATTAAAATTCCAGTACTCTGAAGTTTCCAACCTCTTAACTCACATTATTTTACGTAACTTAAGACCAGCTGGTACTAGAGTTAGAAAAATCCCATATGGTTATGGTTTTAACCATGTTACCTGTCCAAATTATTTCTTTGAAACTTTAGGTTGGGTTGCTATTTGTTTACTTACCGGTTCAATTTCATGTAAATTTATTTTTTAATTTTTTTTTTTAATTCTAGAGACTTTCAATACAAAATAATTTCATTATTAACATTAAATTTTATTATTATAACTTTCAGCCTACATATTCACTATTGTCGCCTTCGCTCAAGTAAGTTTGAAGAGAAATAATTATATAAATTAAACTTAACTGTTATTTATTTATTTGTTTTTTTAATAAAAAAAAAATTAAATTATATATATAATTTAAATAAACAGATGTACCAATGGGCTGTTAAGAAGAGACGTAATTACATTAAGGAATTCGGTGATGCTTTCCCAAAACAAAGAACCGCTATTATTCCATTCCTTCTTTAAAATAACAAAATAATTATTTAAATAATAAAATATAAATTTATAGATTTTTTTTTATATATTTTTTTTTTACATATAAATACTAAAAGTTTTTTTTTTTTTCTTTTTAAAAAAAAAAAAAGTAGTTTATTTTATCACATTATTTGAATTTTTTTTAACTTTTTTATTCTTAATAAAAATAAGAAAGGGGAAATTAAAAGAAGGTGGAAATATGAAAATATTATCATTAATTAAAAATGTATAGTTAAAAGAAAAAGAAAAAATAAAAATTAAACAAAAAAAAAAAGTTTAATGCAAAACATTGTTTTAAATATAATTAATTTTAATAATAATAATAAATAAATAAATAAATAAATAAATAATAATAATAATAATAATAATAATAATAATAATAATAATAATACAAATAAATATTACTTAAGTTACTATTTTTTTTTTAACTTTTATTAAAAGGGAATTTATTATCATTTTTATATCTTTATTATTTTATTGAAAATAATTTTTTTTAAAGTACTATTAATTTTAATTACAATTTATGATATTTTCTTCAAATTTTTTTTGCTTATTTTTTTTGCTTAATTTTTTTTTAAAAAATGTATTTATCGTTGTTCTTTACTTTATAAAATCTCATTTATATAATTGATCTTTTCAATTTGGATTTTTAGAAAACGTTAAAATTTTCAACCTTTTCATAGGCAACATTTGTAGTTGGACCATGACCTGGAATAATGCATGTATCATCACCTAAAGGATATATTTTGTCTCTAATAGATGTTCTTAAAAGAGTACCATCTCCTCCCCAAAGATCACTTCTTCCTACAGATTCCCTTCAATATATATATATTATATTAATAAATTATCCAATGGTGGTTTGAGTGACTATATATTATACACTTACTTGAAAAGAGTATCACCAACAATAGCTATTTTTTCTTTTGGGAAATAGAAAGAAACAGAACCCTTACTATAATTATATAAATTAAAACCATTAGAATTTATATAATAAAATTGAAGAAATATAATGAATATTATATATACCTATGTCCTGGTGTATGAATAACTCTAGCAATTGCTTTACCATTTAACATAATTTCATCATCTTCCTCTAATATATATTAATTAATATCAATGTAAAAAATAGAAAATTATAATTAAAATTAATATTATATATATTTTAAAAATTAAATTTCAAAATTATTGGATTAACAATTTTCTAAAAATTTTAAAATACTTACTTAATAAAACATCTGGCTTTTCTGGAAGTTCTTCTTCTTCTTTATATTTTAATCCAAAAGCTTTTGCTTGTTCTGCATGATTACTCCATAAATACTAATATTAGATTTCATTTCATAAGAAAAATTAGTAATATAAATAAAATATAAGGAAATATTTTATTAATTAAAATTAATATTAAAAATAGTATACCATATCTTCTTCATGTAAATAAACCTTACAATTGAAAGCTTTTTTTAATTGACCTACAGCACCAATATGGTCAAAATGACTATATTGATGAATTTTTCATCAAAATATATTTCAATAAATATTAAAGCATATAGATATATAAAATTAAAAATACTTACGCATGAGTTAATAATATTGATTTTAATTCAAGGTTATTCTTTTCAATTATATTTTTAATAATTTCAAAATCACCCCCTGGGTCAACAATTAAAGCCTATTTATTATTAAATATTAATAAGAACATTATAAATTTATTATTGTAATTTTAAATTGCTATATATGTTTTTAATCCATATACATATAGAATTTAAATAATAATATAAAATGATAATTTATTGTATCACTTTATTATTATCATTATCATTATTATTATTATTATTATCATTATTATTATTTATTACATACTTCTTTTGATTTTTTATCATTTATTATACAGCAATTTACACTAAGAAGACCAGCTGGAATAATTTGAATACGTAAATTTGATTCTATTTTATTCTTTTTTTCAGCTGCTTCGGTGTAAAAACGAATGTTGGATTTATTTAAATAAAAGTTTGAATATCCATATATACTTTTACCATATACACCAATTTGGCCTGTTGGAAGTCTTAATTGATTTGAGCTTAAATTTGAAAACTTCAAATTAGATAATAAATTGCAGCTTTTTAAAGCAATTCCATTTGGAATAATTGTATTTGAAAGTTTATTACCAACCAATTTTGCTGGTAAGGAAAACATTTTCAAAATTAAAAAATATTTCTTTTCTAATAATACTAAAAAAAGAACAATTTAAATTTTTTGCCAAAAAAAAAAATATTTAATAAATATTAAATTGAAAGTTTATTGGTTAGATTAATTTTTAAATATAAAGAAATTTATAACATCCACATGTAAAATATTTTAAATAAAACTTGACTTTAAAATATGTATGTAAAATGATATTATAATAATTTATTAAATAATATCTACTTATTTTATTTTTTATTAAATATTATTTTTTTCTGTTTTTTAATCATAATATAATAATATTATAATATATAATAATCCATATCATTTTTAATCTTTAATATTTGATTTATTTTTAATATATAATTAATATAAATGTATTATATAATAAACAATATATAAATATTATATTTAAAATATATGTATATGTATCTACTTGAAATAGAAATATTGATATTCTAATAAAATTACTTATATATAAAATAAATGTAGTACAAATTCTTTTTATTTTTATTTATACTATAATATATTATTATATATTAAAAAGTTATTATATAAAGAGAAAAATTCTTTTAATTTTCATCTTTTAAAGTTATTTCAAATAAAGAAATAATATTTATTTATTTCTATGGTATAATTACAATTTGAAAAAAATTAAAAAAAGAGAAATTTAATGAAATATTAATAAATCAAATCATTATTGATAAGAATAAATAGCAATAATTAAAACTGATAAATAAAAGATACTATAAATTTTCTGGAATAATAAATTAAAAAATGAAAATATTCAATTTCTTATTCATTTCAAGCATTATTGCAATTTCTTTTGTTTTATGTGGAAAAAGTAGACCAAAAAGTTATGAAATGACCCATTATGGTTGTCCAGAAGAATGTCATACCCAAAAAGACCCTGCTTGTGGAATTCCTATTAATACAAAGTATTTTGTAGCCTTAGTAAGTAAAATATTAATATAAATGAATTTGGTTTACAAATATTAAAATATAATTAATTTTTTCACATTCATAAATTATAAATAATAATTAAAATAATAAAATAAATTATAAAGGCAACTAGTTATCCTAATGTAAAGAGTGTTTGTGGACAATATGCTATTGTAATGCTTGCTAACGGAAATAAAAAATTAGGTAGGTATATAAATAAATAATGATATAGTTCTTAATATTATTATAAAAATATTTTTATAATTAACTTAATTATATCAATAAATACATATAACTACTTTTAATTGAAATAAAAATAATAGTTAAAGCCAAGATTGTAGATACTTGTGGGGAATGTGAAACATATCATGTTGATTTATCTTATTCTGCTTTTACTTTTTTAAGAGATAAAAATGATGGTGTCGCTGAAGTTGTTTGGGGTATTTATTCACCTAGTGGAAAAAAAGTTGCTGGACCATACAGTAAAAATTTTGATTCTGTAGCTTCTAAATTAGGAATGTCTAAATCTGCTTTCATTGCATCCTTTAATGCCAGTGCTTTAAGATTAGCAAGTAGTGGTAGTAATACTGGATCATTCTCATCATCTGGTGCAGAAATCCATCCAACAACCACTAAGGTAACTACTATTAAAAAGACTACTACTACTAGAAAGACTACTACTACACCAAAACCAACCACCGTTGCCAAAACTTTACCAGTACCATCTACTAATTCATCTAAAATTATTATTTCCAGTTTTTCTGTTTCAAAGTCAGTTCCAACTTCAACAAAACAAGTCCTTAATTTTGCACCAAAAACTTTAATTGATCCAACTACTAAAACTGTTCCAAATAATGATTTAGCATCTACTGCATCCATTGGTATTCCTACTACTACTACTAAAGTAGCTAGTCAAACAAATATTATTTCTGAAATAGATAAAGTAAATAAGGATATAAATAGTGATGATGATAGTAATTCTAGTTCAACAGTAGGTATTTTAACTGCTGTTGGTGGTACTTGCATAGGTGCTGCCGGTGTTGGTTTACTTTTAATGAAGAAAAGAAATCCAAATGCATATGAAGATCTTAAACAAAAGTTCCCAGAATCATTCAACCAAGTTAAAAGAGGAATTTCTCGTGGTGCTACTGTACTTAAAAGAAGTGTTACTAAAAGAGGACACCACCCATCAGTTGAAATGGCCTAATTATAATTTTATTACTCCAAAATATATTAAAAAAATCATATATGACAAATTGATTATCAGTTTACTATAATATAATTAATTTATTAAAATATGTTTATAAATAACTATATTCATATTTTATACTACATCATAATATATTATTAATTATAAATATATACATTAAAATTTACAGATATATATTAATTATTATTAATGTAATTATATTTAATAATTATGAATTGTCTTTAGTTGTTAAATAATAGAATATTAAATTTGTAATTAAAAAAAAACAATTTTTTTTTTCTAACTTATAATTACATTATCTTTTAAATTATTTAGTTTATATAATTCATGATGTTATATAATCACATAGTATAAAATTTAAAATTAAATAGCTACATTCGAATAATAATAGAATATATATAATTGTAATAAACATAAATATGCATAAAAAAATATATATTTCATAAAGTAAAATAAATAAAAATTTAATAAATTTATTTATCTTTTGAAAAAAAATATATATATATATATATAATATTTTTTTTTTTGTAATGGTTGTTATTGTTATTTTATTTTATATATAAAAGCTATTAAAAATTAAAAAAAATAAAAATAAAAAAAAAAAAAAAAAAAAAAAAAAAGCTAATTAATCTTGGTATTTAGGAAAGATATTCATTTTTGAAAGGTTGTTTTAGAATTCTTTCACCAAAATTATGCAATGTTTTTTCTTTGTCAATAATGATTAATACCTAAAAAGTATTATATATGATTTTAAGACTATAAAAAAAATGAAACAGAGCCAGTAGAGCTAATGTAACCCATAAGTGATCCAACTACTAAAACTGTTCCAAATAATGATTTAGCATCTACTGCATCATTTGGTATTCCAACTACTATATTTATTTATTTATTTATTTATTTATCATAATTTTACTTTCTCTAACAAAATTTAATTTTTCGGCTGAGTCACACACATTATATTAGAGTCACAATTTATATTAATATTAATACTTTAATATTTCTTTTAAAATTAAAATTTTAAGAATACTCTATAATCCGTTTTTATTTCTTTATTTGTTTTATTTTTTGTTTAAAAAAAATTAATTTTTTAAACTGTATTAAATCTAAATTAAAACTTGAAACATTGTACTACATAATAAATTTTATAATAATATCAAAAGAACAATCTATAGAACAGTCTAATTTCCTTTATTATTTTTTATTAATAGAATTATTTTCTCTTAATTTACCAAAGAACAATCTATAGAACAGTTTAATTCCCTTTATTAATAGAGTTATTTTCTTCAAATATTTACCAAAGAACAATCCAAAACATTTTACTACATAATAAGTTTTATAATAATATCAAAAGAACAATCTATAGAATAGTTTAATTTCCTTTATTATTTTTTATTAATAGAATTATTTTCTTCAAATATTTACCCTAAAAGAACAATTAGTTTTTTTATTAACTATTCATTATTTATTATTATATTTAGTATTATTAGTTTTTGTTTTTATTAATAATAATAATAAAAAAAGTTTAAATATTATTCTTGAATCAATAAATATCTTTTTTGAATTTATTATTATAATTGTTAAAGATATTAATCCAATAACCCTTTATTTTTTTATTTAAAGAAAATATAATATAATATAATATAATAAAGTTAATAAAATAAGAAAAAACAAGGGAAAAGAATTTGTGAAATAGTACAATTTATTAATTATCTCTGTCACACTAAAATACACTAAAATACTATTTTAAGGATATTTTAATGATTAACAATGATAACAATGTATACTTTTATATAGTACTTTTAATAACAGACATGAATAAAAAATAATTTATTTATTCAACTATATATTTTTAATATAAAACGTTACAATATAAATAAAATAAATGAATTTATTCTACTATGGATTGTAGTAATATATAAATAAGTCCAGCTATACATGATCTAGTAAATTTACAGGTCTTAGATGGCCTGAACTTGCCCCCCTCCAAAACATGTGAATATATTTACTAGCTCAAATATTAAAGAATTTCGAAAATTTAAAGATAAACAAATATATATTATCTTTATATGTGATACATACCATAATTTTTTTTTAAATAAATTTATGGTTAAAAAGACTTAAAAAAATATATACATTTAAATGTTTAATAACACTTCTTTTATTATTATTATTATTATTATTATTATTATTATAAGGGAATAAATATATATAAATATATATTAATTATTCATTAAGTATATATATATTTTTTTTATTTTAAGAAAAAATATATGAACTTAATATCTTGAAAAATTTAAAAATAAATAATAATATTTTTCAAGCTTAATATTCAATTTTTTTTTTTTTTTTATAAAAGTAATAAAAATAACATTAACAATGGTCATGTTATTTTTCTAGTTTATATTTGAGCTTAAATTTAAAATAATGTAGATTTACTTGGCTATTTTTTTAATATTGACTAAATATTATATTATGATACTTTTATGAAATTAATATAAAATTATAGTAAATCAGGAAATGGAAAACTTATCTAATAAGTATCCTATAATTCTTATTAAATAAATATTATAATTAATCATATAACGAGTTAGTTTTATATATATATATATATATAAAGGAATTAATCTTTAAAGAATATATATTTCAATAATTATTTCCTTTTCTCAAAAAATCAAAACTTTTTTTTTCATCGTTGTGAATGACTGGCCTTTTTTATTAACCCTATTATATTTTTATAATAAATAAACTTACCTCAATTAAAAGTATTTGTATTATATTGTCTTTTACACTACATATTTCTACATTACATTTTTACATTGTAAATAGAATAAATTTAATAAAATGTAAAGGTCACATGATTGTTATATCAAATGACACAGACACTACTACCAAATATGAATTTTGATATATAGATTTTATAGTTATATTTAGTTCTAATTTATAAAATAACTACTGAATAGAAAACAAGAAGTAATAGATATTGTAGTAGTTTTAAATTATAATTTAATTAATTATTTTCAATTATATTTTTTTATTGTTCTTTTATTAATAATATTAGTTATTTTCTTTTATTTCTTATTTTCAGAATTTACTTTATCCTTAAACTTAATAATTTTCATTTTTATTTAATATTCGTGATCATTAACAGATGTATTTTTATTTAATTTATTTTTAACTGATGGTTTAGCTTATTATTATTAATATTATATTTTAATATATCATGTTTTTTTTTCCCTTAAAAATATAATTATTTCTTTTTTATTTACTTAAATTAAAATAAATTATTATTATTATTGCGCATGCTTCATCAAAAGACACATTAAATTTATTTTGATGAAATATAATAGAAAATATAATATTTCAATTAATTTTAAAAACAACGAATAATTAAAATTAGTTTATAATTTTTAAATTATTTTTTTAAATTTTAATTCATAATAAATATTTTAAACCATCATGATATTCTAAATTTTATAATATTTAAAGTTTTAACCTATATATATTTTAAAAAAAAAGAAACATATGTATAAAATTATATATATATTTAGTAGAAATAATTATTTTGAAATCTTATATATGTAATAGATGATAGTAGTTATTATTATTAAGCAAATAGGTGTGATTTAATTATTATTTAATAAAAATTATAAATAGAAAGTTCAAACAATAAATATTAACCAACCAAATATTGATTGATGATGTTATTTATTAAATCATAATAATAAACTTTTAAAAACAATTATATTAAAATTTGAATTGTGATGAAGGAGAGGATATAAAAACAATTTCGTATATTATTAAAAATAAAATATATATTAATGGTTTTGATTATTTAAAAGTCAATACAATATAAATATAGGTTTTTTTTTCGTCTTAAAAAAAACAAGGTAAACAAAATTACATAAAATAAAATTATATTATGAAAATTTAGAGTAAAATAAAGTTTAATTTTTTTTTTAACAAAAAAAAAAAAATAAAAATAAAAATAAAAAATAATTAACTAAATTTGATATTATATAACATTGAAGAAAATAGTTAATTGTAAATAATTCCAAATACACTTGTAATTTCAAATATTGAATAGAAAGAGAAAAAATAAAAGGATAACAATACCCTTAAAATTTATAAAAAAATATAAAAACATTATTAATAAATATAAAAAGGAAAAAAAGGTCATTTAAAATAAAAAATAAAAACAATTTTTATTATGATAATTATATAAAAATTTTTACGCAGCATTTATAATTTCTAAACTTTAATATTTTATTTATTGGAAGCAACAGTAGATTAACAATAATAATAATAATTAATATTTCATTGATATTTATCGTAAAACATAAATTTATTTTTAAAGAAAGTAATAATATTATAGTCAATATAATCAAAATGAAACGTATTATTTATATAATTGTTCTGCTTTACCTTGTTATTCAATCTAATGGAAGAGTATTTGATTCTCAACTTCTTTTAATAGAGAAAAAAGAGATTGAGTGTCCTTCATTTGATATTGTAGCATGTTCTAATAATGAAGGTTTAGTTAATAAATGTTGTATTCCAGATCAAGGACATATGGTTCTTGCACTTCAATGGTTACCTAGGTAAATATATATATATATATCTATTACTTATTACATATTATAATAAACATTATGAATAATAATAAAGAAATTTCTGAGTATTAATATTTTCTATAATTCTTTCCCTATTTTTCAATTTTAAATAGTTATTGTAAAAATGCTGGAAGAAACAAGCCATGTAAAAAAGGAACCTTAAAAAAGGTTGAAAAAGATACATGGACTTTACATGGTCTTTGGCCAGGAAATTGTGATGGTAAAACTTATCTAACTAATTGTAATCCAGAAAGAGAAGAAGAAAACATTGAAGAAATTATAAGAACAAAAGATGAAGATTTATTATCTGAAATGGAAAAGATTTGGCTTAGTGGTAACCCAGATCAACTTAAAGATAATAATTGGTTCTGGGCTCATGAATGGAATAAACATGGTCAATGTGTTTCAACTATTACTCCACAATGTCTTGGTTCAAACTATAAAAAGGATGATGATATCATTACCTATTTCGAAAAAGCTGTTGAATTACGTTCTATATATGATTTATACCCAATTCTTGAAAAAGCTGATATTGTACCCAATGATAAAGAAGGTTATTCACTTGACACTCTTCAAGATGCTTTTAAGAGTGCATTCAATAATACTCAAGTAGAAATTAATTGTGTTTATAATAAACGTGAGAAACGTCAATATATGTCTGAAGTACGTTTATGTTTCCATGCAAAAAATACCTTTGAAGTTGAAGGTCCAATAAATTGTATTAATGCTTTTTCTAGATGTAATCCTAAATATAATGTTTTCTATGCTGTTAATCCAACCAAACCAAAAATACCAAAAAATCCAGAAGATGCTGTTTCTGGTAATAATTATTATATAGAAGAAGACGAAGATGATAATATAAGTGATGATGATGATGATGAAAATGATTATTCATTTGATGATGATGACTATGACGATGATGTTGAAGATGATATTGAAATAAAATTAAATCATAGGATTAAGTTTAAAGAAAATAAATATATTCAAGAAAACTTAATCCAAGATAATCTCGATTTTGATAATGATTATGACAATGAGGATGATTATTAATATTTAATTTAATTTTAATATCCTATTAACATAATTATTATAAATATTATCATATATCATATATTATTTTATATTTATTAAGCTACTTTCTTTTTAGTTTAATATATAATTGCTATCATTTTATTTATTTATAATTAATCCATAATAATATGTTTATTATCTACTAAATATGTATATATAAATAATAAAAATAAATAAAATTTTTATATTTTATTTTTTATTGAATAATAATAAAACTTTTAATAATACAATTAATAATAATAATAATAATAATAATTAATAATAATAATAATAATAATAATTAATAATAATAATAATAATAATAAACTAAATGTATTTTGAAACACAGTAAATAATAAACTGAATTATAATAAATAAAATTAAAATAACCATTATATTTAATGAATTATTTTAATGAAATAAAACATATGAAATAGTAAAGTGCAAAATAAAACTTTGATTAATAAATAAATTATTAAGAAAAAAAAAAAGTATATTAAAAAAAAAAAAAAAAAAAAAAAAAAAAAAAGAATAGAAAGATTAAAGTTCAAATGAAAATTAAGTTAAACTTAAAAAAATATATATTATATATATATAATATAAAACTACCTCTTTCATCATTATTGTATCAATTATAATAAGTTATATAGATAATATATAATAGTAAAAAATGATTTATTTAATTCTTTTTCTTTTTTAAAAAAATAAAATAAAATAATAATAAAAATAAAAATAAAAAAAACTTAAATTAGAATGATTATTAATTATTTTTTTTTATAGTTATTTTTATATCTCTCAAAGATATATAATAAAAATCTCTATATGGATAATAAAATTTTGTTAATTTACAAATGTATATACATAACTACTTAAAAATAAATTGAATATTTTTCCTTTTTCCTTCTTTTTTTTTTTTTTTTTACTTTTGTCTTCTCTTGTTATTGTTACCATTCTTCCTTTTTTGTTGATTATTACGCTTATTATTCTTTGATGATTTCATTGGTTGATATATAATTTTTTGTACAGTAACTTCTACTGGTTCAAGATGAAGAGCTTTCTTTAATCTTTCTTTACCTGTAAAGTAACGATTTCTTATATCATAATCAGAACCACTGTAGTATTTAGAATAATTAGGATTGTAAATATCATTGTATAAATAATCTGATTTTTTTATAGAGGTAGATTCGGTATTTTCTTCATTTTCACTTATACTGTCATTATCTTCTATAATATTTTCTTCCCAATCTTTCTTGTATAAACGTCTATAACAATCTATAAGACAGGACTTCTTATCACATCTTATATGTAAGTCTAATTTTTTCATAACATGATTATATTCATTGAAAACTTCATCTTTTTCATTAAAACTAACATTCTTTTTAAGTCTTTTCTTATTATTTGATTTATTTTCATTTTTACCATTTTTCTTTTTATTATCGTTTTCAATAATATCATTGATATTAAATGAAGAATTGGAGGAACTTCTAGAAAATTTTTTTATGGTTACTACTTTAGTTTTTGCAAATTGTTTACCATTAACAATAGTATTCTTTTCAGTTAAATCATCAATTTCTTTTTCAATTAAACCCATAAACTTCATATTCTTCAATATTGAATTTATTTCTTCACCATTAATCTTTTTATTTTTATTATTATCATTATTAGTAATGCTCTTTATACCAGATTTCTTTAATTGTTTAGTTTCTGTTGAAGGTGCTAATTTTACAATGTCAGAGAAAGATGGTTTCTTTGGAAGTGTTTTTTTTTGAATATTCTCTTTCTTTTCATTCTCTTTCTTATCATCTTTTTTATCTACTTTATTCTTTTCAATATTTTTTATAGATTTCATTATGGAAATCATTCTCCACCATGCTTGAATTTTTATAATATTATCTATATTGTTTTTATATTTATTTTGAAGGTCATCTTGATTCAATTTATGATTGGTATTCTTATTAATTTTATTTGATTCATTAAATTCAATAGAATTATCTAAAGCAAGCTTTTTAGTTTTTTCAGAAATTGATTTAATTAATTTATCAGTTTTGGTTTCATTTTTAGCTTCTTTATCAGTAATTTCATTAAATTTTAGAGAATTGTTAATGTTAATTTTCTTTTGTTTTAGAACATCAGAGTATTTTAATACAGTAGGTTTCTGCATTATGTTCAAAGTGAAATCTGATTTTTTCATGCTAGGAAAGTTATTATCATTCGACATTTTTTGAATTCCTTAAAAGTATAATTAATATGGAATATAGCTTTATTATAATGAATTTTCTATGTATTATTATAAAGAATGTATTTTATGTATATTTCTACTATCTAAATTAAAATTTGAAAAAATATTCTATTAGATTTACAATATTTTAAATAATTGCTTCAATTACGTACTTTTTATTAAAAATATTTTGATAATTAGTGTCCTTTACTTTTTAGAGTATAATAAATTTTGGTAATTTTAAAAATAATTGCTTTTTTTTTTATTACGAATTTTGTTTAATTCTCAATGCTATATAAACAAAATTCGCTTTACAGGGTAAAATTTCTTATTTTTTAAATAAACTATTTTACTATTAAATAATAAGTGAAAAAAAATTTTTTTTCTTTAATTATCAATAATAAATATTTGTTTCTTTACTATCTCTTTATACAAAGAAAAAACAACAACTAAAACTAGAATAA
The DNA here is from genome assembly GCA_002104945.1 of Piromyces finnis. NCBI lineage: Eukaryota > Fungi > Neocallimastigomycota > Neocallimastigomycetes > Neocallimastigales > Neocallimastigaceae > Piromyces > Piromyces finnis. The sequence continues at coordinate 207,904 of MCFH01000072.1, read as the reverse complement.
AATTTTAACAATTTATTATTTTATATAAAATTAATTTCTATATATTAAAATTTTGATATTTTTAAAAATTTAAAACATTTAATATTTTAAAAAATATATGTTAAATATAAGATATAATATATTCTAATATATTAAATCTATATTGAAATATTTTTAAATAATAAATAACAAGTTAGATTAAATTTTGAAATTAATAATCCAATAAATAATTATGTGGGTGTATAATAAACTAATAATAATTAATATTATTATATTTCTCTATAAATATAAACTGGTTTTAAAAATACAAATGGCTGTTATATTTTTAAAAATAAATAAAAAACATCTACATTAAAAAAGTATTGAAATCAATTATTAATTTTTAATAAATTTATAAAAGTTCAAAAAAATTTAATTTTATATAATATATTAATTTAAAAAATCTATATATATCAATGTATTAAAATTAATTTATTATAAAATTAATATTTAATTTATATTTTAAATATAGAATTAATTTATGGCTTGAGATAAAGAAATTATTTATTAACTAATCCTTTATCTAAATCACGTGATATTATCAAAAATAGTAATCTTATTTTTTTTGTTTTTAATAAAAAACCTTTAAAGTAAAAAAAAAAAGAATTTTCAATATTTATATTATAAATTTAAAACTTCTAATGTAACTTTTTTTTTATATTATTTCTTTATGTCTAATAAGTAATAAAAAATAGAGTTAAAGATTTTCTTTTGACTATGAGTGCTATATTATTGGAGTATTGTTGTAATTTGTTGTAATAGTGTATTTTTTTTATTATTCCTTTAAGCATTACTTAATAATTGAGTTTTAATATAATTTTTAAGTTCATGTGGTTTATCCCATTTTTTCTTTATGGTTTAATTAAAAAATAAAAGAATAATATATTGAGAATTCTTTAATAATAATAAAACAATAAGCATGCTTCTTTTTTAATTATAATAAATATTTCAATATAATTATTAAAAAACTAATATATACTTGAGGTTTTTATTAATTTATTCTGTTAATTAAATAATTTATTTTATTTAGTTGTAATTAACTAAAAATGTCAATTTTTCAAAGTACTCTATATATAAAATCAAAATAATACTTTTTGATAAATAAATAAGAAATTTCTCTAATGTTGAAAAAACAACTTTGTGTTACATTAATATGGCATGATATTTATATTTATTAACTAAATCATATGATCAAACATTGATTTATGTAAAATTAAATATATAAAAAGAAATTTATTCAACATAAATTTGTTTAAGAAAAGTGTATAATACATTATTATTTAATAAAATTAATTTAAAGTGCATTTATATATTAATTATTACTATTTTTTATTCATATTATTATTTTTTTAATAGTAGTTTATCATTTTTGTATATTTATAAATTGATATAGATAGCTATTTTATTTTTTTTTTATTTTTATACAAAAAAAAAAAAAAAAAAACTAATTTAAGGTTATATGGATAAAATTAAAATTCATAATGAATTTTAATTCAACATTTGAATTAGATACATCTTTTTGAATCCTTTATAGGTGATTCAATTTCTCCATGCCTTTTATGAATAATGTGTATTTAATAATTATCACTTATATAATGTTATAATGTTGTATATCTTTGAATTTATGTTTTCATTTTATATTACTAAATGGTTATTAATTTTAAAAGGTTATTTTTACAAAAGTATCATTAGTAAAAATTTCTACTAATGAAAATATGTGATTCTGATTCTTACTTCTAATGAATAATTTATATACAAAACATAGTAAATAAGATATAATATATTAATATAATTGAAATTTCATACTAATTTTTTACTATTTAATAAAAGAATTTATGGGTATAATATTTTTAAAAACTTTATTAATATACATAAACAATATTATAAATATTATGATTAATTTATAAAGTTCAATTAATTTCTTTAAAGAAAAACATTGTATTAACATATTTAAAATATAAAATAGTATTTCATATTCAAATACAATTATCAAAAAAAAAAAATAAAATAATAATATTTAAAAGTATTTATTGAAAACTATTATAGTCAATGGATATAAATATATTGTATTTATTAAGTTTTATAAGTGTAATAATTAAGTATGTAAGTGCAAATTTGGGTTTATTTGGATATGATGCATTTGCTACATATAGATTAAATAGACTTCCAATTGAAAAAGAAAGTGAATGTGTATCATGGGATATTGGAAGTTCACCAATCCCGCCAACAAATGACACAGAAGAATTAACGGAAGATGATATAGTAAAATATAAATTTGCAATGGTTGAAATAAAACCAGGATGCACTACAGGAATTAAATTAGCATATGATAATACAGGTGATGTTGGCTTTTTTTCAGCATTTGAATACTATTCAGATATGGAAATTGATTTAATAGTTTTGGTAATCTATTTTAGTGAAAATAAATAATATAATAAAAGTTTTAAAATGTCAATAGCTAATTTATTTCAAAAATAATTAAGAATGGAAAATTAAATATAAATTTAGAAGAACCAAACTCTGATAAATATACAACAATAAAATCAGTAGATGAAACAGAATTTACCGAAGAAGAAATTCAGAATTATGTAAAACCATTGAATACTAAATATAAATATATAAATTTATAATATAATTGTTAATTAATTAATCCTTATTTATATATTCATTTAATATAAGAATTTTACATCATATATTATTAAATTTCCTGAAACTATGGATGGAGAATATTCAGTTATTGTAAATAAATCATTTTTAAATTGAAATGGAATATATTCTAAATTTTTGAAAACATTATTTTAATTTTCTTGTTTGCATCTTCATACAATATTATTTATACATAATGGTAGAATTTTAGTAATCCCGATCCAGAAAACAGTGTAAAGTTTTACATGCGAAAGGCTCGTTTAATTTACATTACTCCAAGAACTGTTTTGGATAATTTGAAATTATATGGAAATGACTGGTCTTTTTATTGTCTCAAAAATTCAACATTTATAAATAATATTATGTACAAATTTGTAAATCCAACTGGATGTTTGTCTATTGATTTGAAAGACCCTTATGTTGGTCCATGGGCATCCTTTAGATTTGAAATAAAGGTATTAGAAGGAAAAAAAAATATAATATAAATCTTTACTATTTATCATATATAATGAATTTAATTAAAAATCAAATTTCTATTTATTAGCATATTTAATAAACTTATTTGCTAATATATATTTGATAATATATATAGGCTCCACAGGATTTTAAATTATATACTGGTATGGAAATTGAAGGTGAATTGAAATTATTAACATTCTGGAACAAAACTGAGGAAGGTCAAGATTTTGTATTTAATGAGGTATTATTATATACATAAGTATACATAATAAATTTAATATTATTTTTTTTTTTTGTAAAAAATATTTAGTAATTTCTGAATTAATATATATATATATTAAAAAAAAAATAATCATAAATCAAAAATATAAAAAAAAAAAAATCTCTAGGATGAATGGAGTACAATTGAAGTAGAGTTTAAAGATATTATGTATGACAAATTATATGATCGTCTAGATATATGTAATGGAAGTTCTGATACTAGTTGGATGAAAATTAGAAATATTTATTTTGAACCTGTAAGTTGTATTTAATTTTTTTTTTTTTTTTTTTTTTTTATGATAAAATATTATAAGGACATTTAAAACAATATAATAAATGTCTATTATTGAAAAACATTTAATAATACTAAAATAATAAATACTTAATATTATGATAATTATAAAGTCATATAAATATTTATCATCATCAAAAGATGCTCAGTCTTGTTGTCCATTTAACCAATGTATTTGTACAGTTCAATATAAAAAAGTTTATGTTAGAAGAAATACTAATGATTCAAATGTAGGCTAAATATATATATATATATTTATTTTTTAAAAATATAATATTAATCAATCTATATTTATATATTTATATAATTATGTACATAAAAGTCAATATTCAGTCATTCTCTAAAGTTAACAAATGCAATGCTTGTAATATCATTGGTATTAATATTTATTTTAAAATTTTATTGATATCCATTAATTTGAATCAATGAATTTTTTATATATTTTATATTAAAAATACAAAAAAAAAAAAAAAATAAGCATCATACATATATGCACATACACATGCAAAATATCTTTTTATTTATTCATGTATTAATTAAGCACATTTATATTATATATTATTTTTTTATAGTTAATATTATTAATATATAATTATATAATTATATTAATTGTAATTTATAATTTTAAACAAAGAAATATTTTTTAATAAATATTATTAAACATATATTAAAATCAATTTAAAGAAGTCTTAATTTCAAAAATCGTATTTCAATGATAATAGTGATCATGATACAACATGATTTTATAAGTATATTAATATTATTACTTTTAAATTTTCGAAAGATTGTTAATTATTAATTATATAAAATGTATAAATTTTTTTTTATCTTTTTTATTTTTTTAATTATCACAATTTTTATTATTGAATAAAGTTTAAATATTATATTCTGTATAAATTTACTTTTATTTAATTTGGAATATGTATAAATGTAAAAATATTCTTAAAAAATAAAAAGTTAAAAGTACTACATCATTTCAAGTTATGAAATAAACGTTTCTATTAATATAGAAACGAATTGTTAAAAGAAAACAAAATAAAAAAAGAAGAAAAAAATTTTCATATTTGAATATAATTAAAAAAAAACATATAAAATATGATTTTATTATTATATAAAATATATATGGATTCAAATTAACAATTATAAAAACTAAACAATAAAGTAACATTATATTAAAAGTAAAGCAAAAACAAAATAAAAATTTCATTTTTATATTTACTATAATAAATTTCATTTTTATTTAAATAACTAAAATTAAAAAAGAGAAAAACTTAATAAACAATATATCAAATATCAAACCATATTATTTGTTTTCTTTCTTTTTAATAAAATTTATTATATAGAGTAAATAAATTATTAATTTTAATTATTAATTATATATAACATTTATTTATATATTTGCTAAATTAATAATAAAAAACAACAACAATTTTAGCAACAATAATTAAAAAATAATCTAATTAAAAATTATACCTTAATCATTTAGAAATCTCAGTTATTGAAGAAACTACAAAAATCAATATTTAAAATTTCAATCAATAAAGATTTTAATCCTAATTTATATTGACAAATAAAACAAATCAAATGCCATTTAAAAAAATTCCTTTACTCCTTTTTTTTATAGTATTAATATGTTTATTTCAAACAGTCCTCTCTAAATCTAATATAACTTTTTTCACTAATAGACGAGTAATATTAATAAGACATGCTGAAAAACCTTTATCTGGAAATGTAAGTTTTTTAATATATTATCTAGTACTTGTTATAAGATTCTAAATTCAAATTTAAATGATAATAAATAAAATTAGTTAATTTAGAAATGTAAAAAATAATTTGTTTTGATTTTAGATATATCAAAAATTATTATAGATATTAAAATGAATTTTGATTGAAATTTTAAAATTTATTTAATATAAAATATATTTATATAGGATTTATCAGAAAGAGGATGGTTAAGAGCTGAGTGCATAAGTGACTTGTTTAAAAATAATAAGACTTTAGCACCAAAAAAGATATATGCTCAAAAAGCTGCTAACCATAAAAAAGAAGATGAAAATCTTCCTGATTCTCGTCGTCAAATTCAGACAGTTGCACCATTAGCTAGAGCATTAAATTTAACTATAGATAATCATTTTCATGCATCTGAAGTCAAAGCACTTGCAAAAGATATTAGTGAATTACCATTAGATATTGACCCTGTTTTAATTTCATGGAACCATGAAGATATGCGTAAATTTTTAATATATTTCGGAATGAACTACCGTATAGCACCGAAATATCCAAAAAATAGATATGATTTAGTTTGGGTTATTAATAATAATACTGAGTTTTCATCTTTTTCTCAAAATTGCGCAGGACTTGGAGACTATCGTTTTAATCGTTACAAAGATAATTTATAAGATTAAGCTATATAATAAAAATATTTTAATAATACATATTTATATACTTATGCATAACAAAAATAAAACAGATACAACAAAAAACTTTAATAATAATAAAGTCGAATTTTTTATATATATAATAACAATAGGGTAAAAGGAAACTAACAATAATATTTATAGATAGTATTTAAGAAAGGTTAAAATAATAATAATGTAGTAGAAATAGTAATAAATAATAATAAATAATAATTGTTAGATAATAAAATATTATAATAAAATAATTATTTTATTTAATATTAAAGAGTCTATGTACTAAACAATTTTCGTAGTTTTGGTACTAAATCAAAAATATTGAAAAAACTATTATAATACTCTATATATTTGTAATTATATATATATATATATAATTTGTAAATGTAAATAATATACTTTTTTTTAATTTTTTTTTTTTTTTTTTTACATTTTTTATTTATTTATTTTTTATTCATTCATTTATTTATTTATTTATTTTTTTTTTTTATTTCTAAACATAATTGTTATAAATTTTAAATTTATTTTATACATAATTAAACAATATATATATATATACATATAATAATAATAATAGTTATTTAAAATAAACTTAAATAAATAAGAATAATACTTTTTATTTTACTTTTTATTTAATATCGGAAATATTAATGGAAAGAAGAGTAAGCAACAAATTATTTTATAGGAACAACAAACCATTAAAATTTTACTTACCAAATGAACCACAATCAATTTTTTTCCAACAAAAGATATTAGTAAATGTTATAAATAATATTAATATATATATATATATGATTTTTAAATTTGTGTGAATATAAAACTTGTTTTAATATCTTTCTGTATTTTATTTTTAATAATAATTATAATTGTATTATAATAAATTATTTAAATAGGAAGGTGGTGGTCAAATAACTGATAGTGACAATGCCGATATAATAATTTATAGCAAATCAATTTCTTCAAACTATCAAAATGTTTATTCCCAGGAAATTATTATTGACTCATACTTTTATAATGAATTACAGGAATTAAGCAAATATAAAATTGAAATTCCAAAATCCACACAGACTGTCGAAGTTAAGGAAGCTATATCTCAAAGACAAAAAAAATCAAGGTTATTATAATTATAATACAATAAGGAATAATTTCATAAAATTATTTATTCTATTAGGATTTAATTTGAAATTTATAAATATTATATAAATGGAATCAATTAGATTACTTTTACAGTAATAATGGGAAAATTTATTCTGATTTTTTATTATTATTATTATTATTATTATTATTATATATAATTAAATAATTATAAAAGAACCGAATATACGAAAGAAGATGATAATTTATTAGCTTCATATATAAAAGATTGCTTATATCCAAAAGGAAAAGCTATATATAAAGAAATGGAATTAAAAGTATTAAATTAATTATAATTAGTAATTTTGAAATTTAAATTACAAAATTGAATAAATATTAACATTTATTAAATTGAATTAAAAGTATCCTCATCATACATGGCAGTCATGGAGAGAAAGGTATATAAAAGTTGTAGGACCAGCTTTAGAAACAGGAAAATGGCCAACTTATTATTATAGTGATAAGCATAAAAATGAAAAAAATAAAAATTACACAAATGTTAATGGTAAATTATTATAAAATAAAGTAATAAATAGATAATTATATTTTTTAATTTTTACAGTGTTATATAAAATAATTAGATTAATATTTATCATTTTTTTAATATTTATATATATTATCCAGAAAGTAATAAAAGACCTAGTGATGATATAAATCATGAGAATTTCGATGATAATATTAATAATACCAATAATATCAACAACCATAGTATAATTAATAAATCCTCAGAATTACAAAATAGAATAATTCCATTAAGTTTTGTTCAAAGTAATATAAATGAAAAAGAACAAACAGAATCAAATATAAATAATAAAAATAAAGATAGTTTAGAAAATACTATTAACAATAGCAAACAAAGTGATAGTGATTCCAGTAACAACAACAATAACAACAACAACAATAATAATAATATAGATGAAAGAATTGATGTAATTAATGATATAAATATGGAATTCCCCTCTGATACGGAAAGCAATAGAAATATAAATAATTACAGTTTAAGTGAAGATGAAAATTCAAAGAAAAAGAGTAATGATTCCATTATTAGAGATAATGAAATTAACGATGAAGTAAATGTTAAATTAAATAATAAAAAAACATCGAAATCTAAAGATAGAAGAAAATTATTTTATAATGATATCAGTAGTGATAATGAAACATCAGAAGGTTAATATTTTATTAATAAAATTATAATAAACAATAATGTGTTTTGTGTTATTTATTAATTTAATTATATTTTATTTTTTTTAAATTGATAGACAGTATAATGCCACAAATTATCCAAGAAAGAAGATTGTTTATAAAGAAGAAACGTTCAAATAAACATATTGAGGGTGAAAAGGATAGTTTAAATTCACAGAGAGAAGAATCAACTATTTTACAGAAAAACCAATTATCTTCTTCAAGTTCATCAAGTAATCTTATTAAAGAGAATAATGATAATAAAAAGGATAATGAACGAAATAATGAAAGAAATACTTTAAATAATAGTTTATTGGTTAATAATTCCATTGTAAATGAAGAAAATAATAGAGAAATAAGGAAAAAATTAATAGAAAAAGAAAAGGATAATATGAAATATAATAATATTATTCAAAAAGTTCATAATCAAAGTTCTCCTGAAAGTAATGGTCAACTTCATAATGAAAATAATCCAGTTTTTGATAATATAAATGGCCAAGATATTAGTAAATCAAATAGCAATATAAATAATAACTCAGAAATCCGATCTTCAGATGATGATGATGATGATGAAGAACTTCAATCATATTTAAGTAATTATTTTAACAAAAAAAACATACAAAATCTTAAAAATAAAAAGATGCAAGGAGATGAAGCTAAAATAAAAGAAACTAGAAGTAATGAAAACATAACAACTGTATCTGCCGCAGGAAATATTATTACAAATAATCATAAAAAAATTAATGATAATTCTAATATACATGACAATAATAATGAAAGTACAAATGCATCAACAAGTGAAAGTACAAAAAATAGACCAAATATTAATAAAATAGAAAAATTATTGAATGATTTAAATGCTAAACATACATTATCAAATAATAATAATAACAATAACAATAACAATAATAATAAGTATAATAATAATAATAATAATAATTTAAATATAAATACAAGAGAAATAAATAGCTTAGGTAATTTGAGAAATTCAATAATAAATTTTAATGATAATCAATTCTTTAGTCAAGAAAGCCCAAATAAAGGAGCAGGAAAATATTTAAGTTCATTAATATACAATTCTATTGTTACTACTAATAAAAATAATGATGATGCTATTGTTAATAGTGATAATAATAGCAATCAAAATATACCCATAAGTGCAAATAATATAGATGAAAGTTATAAAAATAATTATAAAGATAATAGATATTTACGATCAGTTGAGGAAAACATTTATTTTAATTATTCTGATTTCTTTACAAATAATAGAGATATTGAAATACCTATATCTTCTAGTAGCTTAGAATATGATAATTATCTTTCAAGAAATATTGAGCATTCTAGAAATTTCATTCATCTTCCAAAAGTGTCGAAGCAGCACAAAAAAATATATATAAAACAATGTCTTTTACTATGTAAAGAAACTAATGTAACTAAACAGGAATTATATGAATCACTACATCAATGTAATGGCTCTCTTCCAGTTACAAAAGCATTATTAAAAACAAAACATCATAGTTCTGATGAAATAGTGGATACTAAATTAAAGGAATGGATATGGTCTAAAGAAGAAGATGAAATTTTACTTAGGAGTAAAGATGAAGCTCAGTTGAAAAGGATAAGATTAAAAAAAGGAAATAAATCTGTTAGGTATAGAGAACTTTATCTAGAAGCCAAAGAAATTATTAATAAATTAAATTAATGTAATTTTTAAAATAATGTACATTACATTTTCTATCTGCAAATAATTAAATAAAGATATATTAAAATATTATAAATTAAATTTAAAATAATTACTGTTAATTGATTGGATAAACTTATAAGCATTTATATAAATAAAAAGATTTAAGTAAAAATTTTTTTTTCTTCTCTATTAAAAAAGTAGAATCGAAAAAATAAGAAAAAATAAAATATAAATTAAAAACAATTAAAGTATTATAAAAATGTGTTAATTGTTTTTAATGAAAGTATTAAAAAAATTACAGACCAATATTGTAGGTGAAATGTTAATTTCTACTATTCATTTTAACCTCTACCTTGAGTCTAAGATTAAACTTGAAATCTAAGCTGGGCATAATAGACGATTTATTCTTTTAACGCAACAACAACTTGGGAATTTATTGATTGATATTATTGCTCATACCAGATTTCAGAAATTTTATAAAAAAGAAACGAAAGTGAAAATTAATAGAATTTAATATAGTTTATAAAATCTATATAAATTTTTACTTGAAATATGAGTATTAATATTTAATTTAAAAATAAATAAAAATAAAAAAAAGGAAAAATATAAAATAATTAAATAATGGAAAATTGGTAATTTTTTTAAAATTATGTGTGATATATTTATTTATTATTTTAATTTGCTGTTATTTATGTTTAAAATTTAAATGTTATTATTATTTCATTTTAAAAAGTTTAATTATCTACATCCATTTTGTCATTTGAACTTATTTTCTTTGGTAATGCGTGTTTTGGAATTGATAAACTGTAAGTTGGGAATTTTATATCATCAAAGATAAATTTATAATCTTCATTTTTCATATTAAATGCCCAAGCAAAGCAATAGTGTTGGGCAATGAGTTTCCATTCTTCAATTTCATCAAAAATTTCAATTAACATTTGTCTATTTTTATATAGGATATTTTTAATTTTTATAAATAAATATTATTAATAAAAAATCATTGTATAGAATAAAGGTTAAATATTCTTATTATTAAGTACCTATGATATTCTGAAGGATCAATATGGCTGTTGAAGAAATAATTGATATTTATAGCAAAAGCTTGATCCCAACCACGACTAAGATATCTATTTTTTTGGTCTTCAAGGTCAGGATAAGCATCAATACCTTTTAATTCAATGTTTCTTGCCTAAAGGATTTTATAAATAAGTTTTGGTAGAACAATAATAATATTATTAATATTTCTATGATTAATTATTTTAGTAAAAATACATATATTTTAAATTTTACCTTTAAGTTTTTAATCATCATTTGTCCAAATGCATCATTTGGTAAAATTTGTTCATATGCCATTATTAATGATGTTGGGACATTTTCACTAATCCATTGTACAATGGCATCGGAATGTTCTGGATCCATATAAATCATAACACATTCAGAGAGAAACATGGTTGGAAGACTTAATTTTTATTTAAAAAAATATTTTTTTGAAAATATTAAATTTTACTACTTATTTTATATAATGATAACAATGCAATTGCAATTAAATAAATTTTAAAATTAATTTATTACTTTTTGTCAAATCCATGTTCTTCAAGTTTTGGAACAATTTTTGTAGTAAAGTTCTTTAAATCTTCACTAATAATATAATAATCTTGGCCATAAAGTTCAGTATGTCCTATATCTTTTTTTTTTTTTTTTTTTTTTTTTTTGAATATAAAAAATATTTAAATGTTATTTTACACTATAAAATATAAAAAAATACATTATTAATAAAGCAAGTAATGTATATTTACTGATTTCAAAATCGCCAATTAAACCACTTATTTGTTTGCTGCGCTTAATTGTTTGAATTTTTTTGAAAGTAATTTGAGGAAAATCTATTTCAAAAAATTTATATGGTTGCTTATTTTCTTTCTTTTTTTTTTTTAAAAAAAAGAATATTATTATAAATATTCATTATTTTTTTAGTATTATAAATATTTTTTTTATTTACCTTTAAATTAAAATATTTGGTATCAGAACCAGCACCCAATACAACAATTTGCTTTTTCATATCCCCAGCTTCAAGGAATTTATTAATGAAAATATCAAAACCCATAAATCTTGCATATGAACCTTTCAAAATATTTTAAAATATTATATATAAATTAATAAAATAGTAATAAATAAAATAAAATTTAATGATATAAAAAATAAATTATTAAATATAATATCTTTTTAACAATTCAAAAAAAAAAAAAAAAAAAATTATATATTAATATATAACTAAACATGCCATATATTGTATATACCTCTATTGATAATTGGAGGTCTTCTTTCAGTTCTTCTGGTAAAGAATTTTACAAATTCATCTTTAAAGTATCCAAGATTGACTGCTGAACTATTATTAAAATTTAAAATTTAATGTATAAATAATACTAATATTAATAAAGATATTTATTGATAATTCTACCATCTACTTTCAACAGCTGAGTCATTAGTTCCGCGAACAGCATCTTCTGCGGAATCACCCATACTTCCGTATGCAGTATCATAACCGTGATATTGAAATCCGGTTGGAGGACCGAGTGGCATTATGTTTTTTGGTTTTTCATCTTCAAAACGTTGAGGTAAGCGATAAGTCATATTTAATAATTTAAAGACTTTTTAAATATAAAATTATTCTAATTACTAATTTTTAATAAATTTATTATTTGTATAAAAAGTGAATAATGAAAATAAAAAATAATTAAAGACATTTATAAAATAAATAAATTATAATATTATTAATAAATTTAAATACTCTTTTCATAATTATTAACTAATTTTATATTAATATTTACTATCGTTATTAAATTAATTTAATATTTATTATTGTTAATTCAAAGTGCCGATAAATAATTTCTTTTAAATTTACCTTATTAATAATAATATTTTTATTTATGTAAAAAGATTTTAATTTTAAAACTTTACATTTATTTTTTTTTTAATTTAATATATATATTAAAATTAACTTGATTTTTTAATTTGATTTTTAATTATTATTGATTTAAATAAATGGTTAAATAAATCATTTACTTATATAATATATATATTAATAATAAATATAAAATTTTAAGATTTTTTTAAAATAATTTTATATTTTCTATTATATGGATTATACATTATAAAGAATTAATGTAAAATAATAGAAAAATACATATTAGAAAAAATGTACGTCAGTTACATTAAGTACATTAGCTATCACTATTAAAAATTTTAAATATATATACCAGCTAACCTAATCAAGTTATATATTTTATATAAAGAATGATGCAACTTTTTCTTTTTATAGTATTTTATGAAATATATTTTTTAATAAACGGGAACTCTTATTAAATATATATATATATTGTATTTATGTTTATTGAAAGGTGATTTTCAATTATTTCGAGCTTTTCAAGAAAAAATAAACAAATTTTTATTTTATATATTTATTATAATTAAAAATTAAACTATTTTGCACCTTTAATAACTATAAAATACATAAAATACAATTATATATATTAAAGTTGTAGAATTGCAAAAAATTTGTCAATGTATTAAATTATCAGTTTATATATTGATTTTACACTTTATATTTATTTTTTTCGAATTAAATGTTAACTTGTAAAAATATTTTATTTATATATTAGAGTCTTTTGCTCTTATCCTTTAATACTTTTAATATAATATCCATTTATATATTAACAAAATTAAGATTATAATAATTCGAATTTTATGAGGATTAATTAATTATTATAAAAAAAGAAAAATGAGTTCCGTCGTTAGTGAAGATTATAATTCTCAATATATTAAATTATGCCATAAATATGACATGGATCTATTAGATATGAATTTAGTATTGGATCAGGGTAATGATAATGGATTTAATACAATGGATATAAAGTGGATCCTTTCTAGTAATTCTAAAAAATTGTCTTCTCAGGATAAAATAAGTAATATGAAAAAGGTAAAATTTTTTTTTATAAAATATATTTTGAATAAATTAATAATTTTTTATTTAATAATTAAATAGAAAGTAAAAATTTTATCAGAATTAATTAAAGGACAAGAAAATCTCGACATATTATCACTTACTCAGTGTTATTTTGCATTCAGTTCAAGAGGATTTTCGAAGATTTCTGAGACCCTTGCATCAAATAATACTATTAAAGTATTATATTTAAAAAATAATCATTTAAAGTTAGTAAATATAATGATTTTATTTTGATATATATGATCAACATATAATAAAAAAATATTGAATGATATATTAAATATATAAAAAACCTTTTTTAAAGAAAAGAAAATATTGATGACATAGTTGAATTAATAGTAAAAAACAAAACAATTACATGGTAAATAAATATAAAATTAATATGCTTATATATAATATATATTTATGTTAATAGTTTGTTCATTATAATATAAGCTTGAATTTAGAAGAAAATTTATTGGGTTCGGAGGTTGAAAATATGAAAAAAATAGGCGAAGCACTTACAAAAAATAAAACAATAGAAGATATTATTTTAAATCATAATCAAATTACATCTGAAGGGGCAATAGAATTTATAAAATGTTTAAAAAAGAATAGGAAAATAAAAAAAATTGGTAAATAATAAAACAATTAAGATTTATATTTGAGATTTAGTATTCTATAAATGTTTATAATTAATATTTGTAATATGTATTAATACTTAATAATTATAGACATGAAATATAATAAGTTTGGAAATTCATTTGCAAGATATATTATGAAGTTATTACCACATAATTCTTTAACAGAATTAGATTTATTTGGAAATAATATAGATTCGGATTTATTGAAGAAAATTGGTATATATAATTATAAATAATTGAGTATTAATGATATAATAATATAATTATATTTTTATATTAAAAATATTAAAAATTAAATTAAAATATTTTATTTAATAATAAAAAAGATAAAAAACTTTGTAAAATCAATGAAAGTGATAATGATGACGAAGACAATGATGATGAAAATGAAAAATCATCTATATCAAATAAAGAATATTTAAAACATCAAAAGAATAAAATAAAAACCGATAATAAATCATCTCATAAAAAACCATCCAGTAAAACATATTCATTATATAATAATAAATCAAGTGATATACCATCATCATATAATAATTCTTTTGATGTTGATCTTAATTTGGATCTTAGCATGGATCTTGATTCAAATTTCGAAATAAAAAATTATGATAAATACTTAAAATCTTTCGATAGTGAAAGTGAGGATATAATTAAATATAGTAGAAACGTAAAGATAGAACCAAAAGAATTAACAAATTATAAAAAGAAAAATACTGAGAAAAATTATACAGAAACATTTAAAATAGATTTAGATAAAACTGATTCAATTGATGATTTTATTAAATTTTTGTCATCTCAAGAAAATATTTCAATTGATGATCTTTTATCCTTTAATATGGACTATGATAATAAAGTAGATTTTATAACTAATGAAAAATTAAATATGAAAAATGATAATAAAAATATTTTAAACAATTTTGATTTTAATATAAATGATAACTATATAAATTCAAATATTTTGTTTAATTGTAAATATTTTATATATAATCATATAATATAATATTTAAAATATTAATATTACTAATACTAATTAAATATATTTTATAAAAATTAATATAATATTAATATAATGAAATAATAAATAATCCATATATAATTATAAAGCAAATAACCAATATTCAACACGTTCTAATGATTGTCAATGCAATAATATTCAGGATAAATGTTTATGCAATAGAGTTAATTCTAAAAAAAATATGTTTCTTGACAATTTAAAAGATATAAATATAAATGATTTTAATAGTAAGGCCAATGAAAGTAATAAAATTTTAAAAGATTAATAAATATATAATATAAAATATATTTTTATTTATATTATTATTTATTTTTTAATATTTAATATTAATTTTTATTTTAACAATAGATTTACAAAATCTCGAAATTATTATTAATAATAAAATTAATAATAAAAACGAAAATAATGATAATGATGAGCTCTATAGCGAAAGTAATATTTATAATAACTCAAGTAATATTAATAATAACAATTATAATAATAGCACAAATAATATAAATGAAAATAACAATACTAGTGATTCCAACTTTATTAATAATAGCAACATTACTGATCCTAATTATGAAAACGACAACATTAATTATGCTAATTATACAAGCAACAACAACAATTATAAAATTAATGCCAATATTAGAAATACTATAAATAATAATAATAATATTAAAAATACTACAAATAATAATAATAATAATATTAATAATAATAATAATAATAATAGCAATAACAATAACAATAACAATTATGCCAATGCCAATGACAATATAGTTAATAATAATTATAATAAAAATTTTAATGAAAAAAGCATAGATTCAAATGAGTTTAATGATATTAAATCAAATTCTACAAGTCAAAGTGATATTAAGTTAATAAATGATAAAATATATATTGACTCATCCTTTGAAAATAGAAGAGGTAATGATAATGATAAAGAAGATGAATTATCTGAAGTTAGTTCAATAAATAGTGAAAATTGTATTCCGAATAAAATCCTTTCTCCAGAATTGATATCACAAATAACACAAATAATGAAAGAAAATGAATATTTAAAATCAAGAATAAAGTTCCACGAAGATAATGTAATTGACTAATTCAACATAAAAAAATAGCTTAATTTAATTATTATATTAATAAATAATATTATTTTATTATAAATAATTGTTAATTAAAAATATATATATATTAAAAATTATTTATGTATTAAAGGGTTATATTACTCCTGAGGATATCATATTATTAAATAAAGAATATGAAAATAACAAAAGAATAATAGATAATTTAAAACATAAATTAATAATAACATCTAAAGAAAATGATAAAATGAATGAAGAAATAGAAGATTTAAAAAGAAAAGAAGACTCTTTAATTAAACAATTTGAAGGTATTATTATTATTATTATTATTATTATTATTATTATTATTATTATTATTATTATTATTATTATTGTTATTGTATTTACTAATATTAAAATTATCTCTAATTTCTTTTATATTATTTAAGATAAATTGTTTAATTTAGATATTCAATATGCTAAAAAAATTGAAGATAATGAATATGAACTAACAAATAAATATAGCAGTGAATTCGAAAAATATATTAATAAAATATCTGAATTAGAGAAAGAAAAAATATTACTTTGCAAGGTTAATGTTATATATATTTAAAAAATTATTTATATATAAAAATTTTAGTAGTAATATTAATAATCAATCTATTATTCTATATAAAAAAATATTATATATATTTAAGACTCTTAAAATAATGGAAAATAAAATAAATAGTTTTAAAGTAAAATCAGAAAATGAAAAAGCATGTATTAAAAGACAATTAAAGAATGATATTGTAAGATTGTTGCATATTTATTTATTCAAACTAAAATATTTTTTTAGAGTAATAAACTAATAATATTAAATTTCTGTTAGGAAAATAAAATAAGAATTATATTGATGAAAGTTAGTGAATTCCAGCATCAGAAAGGGAATTTTGAAAAACAATTAGAAGTTCTTAGAAAACAATATAGTCAAGAAATAAGTCAAAAAGAAAATAAAATTAAAGAAAAAGAAAAAATTAATTCAAAATTAGAATATGAATTAAATAATAAAAAGAAAAAATTAGATCAATTAAATGAAAAAATAATTTCACTCATGAGTGAAATAAATACTTATAAAGGAAAATTTAAAAACGCTGAATATGATATGAAAATCGAAATAGAAAAGATAAAAGATGAATTTCGTGCAAGAGAAGTAAAATATCAAAATGAAATATCAATTCTTAATGATAATGATGATCAGAATAAGGAAATAATTAATAAATTAAAATCTGATATTAAGAAAAAGGACGAATATATAAAGACTTTATATGAAAAAGAAGCAATTAGAATGAAATCGCTGGAAACATCTATATTTAATTGTATTCATGAAAATTCAAAGAAAATTATTTCATCTAAAAACAATAATCTTTAATAATTTATATTTTATAATAATAAAAAACATTTATTTAATAAAAATTTTCATTATTAAATCTAAAAAAAAACAATATTTTTATTTATGTAAAAATTTTACATATTAGAACATTTATAATTATATAATTTTTATTAGGATAATATATTATATAATTATATTTAATTTAAATACTAATTTCATGCTGGTTTTAAGATACAAACAATATTTTTTGTTAACCTTTGTAAATTTAATAACAATTTTAACAATACTTATATAAACTAATATAAAAACATTTAATATCAGTTTTTTTTATTTTTAAGTTTTTTAAAAAATTATAGTTTTAAAAAATTTATTCTTTTTAAAAGTATATAAAATTATTATTTAATTCAAAAACTATTATACATTATTAATTTTAATTATTAAAATATTAATTATTAATTAGTTGTTTAATAAGTTTTGTATTGTAAAATATATTTATCCATTGTTGTTTAATATATATTTTGAATTTCATAAAAACTAAAACTTGATATGGATCCAATTTATCAAAAGCTCCAGGATAGTCTTCCATTTCTTCCTGGAAATAATTTTGAATTAAATAAAAGATTTCTTCCAAATTTTAGAAAGTCTCATGCACTTGACAAGAAAAGAGATATAAGTTTAGTTAATGACAGAAAACCAGGAATTGGTAATTATATGAAAAATAATTATGCCTATTATAGATTCATAAATTATTGAATATTCAAAAC
Organism: Piromyces finnis; assembly: GCA_002104945.1. Lineage (NCBI taxonomy): Eukaryota > Fungi > Neocallimastigomycota > Neocallimastigomycetes > Neocallimastigales > Neocallimastigaceae > Piromyces > Piromyces finnis. The sequence continues at coordinate 188,994 of MCFH01000072.1, read as the reverse complement.
TTTATAAATAATATCTGTAGGTGGAATACCATTGCCACATGTTGAGCAAGATAATATTAAAACTTCTATATCGGTATATCCAAAAAGTGATGGTTCTGAAAGTATTCCAGCATGGATTGCTTTTGATAGAAAAGTAATATTATATTTAAAGCTAAATAAGTTATTTAATTTTAAATAATAATGTAATTATTCATTTTATATATAAAAATATTTGAAAGGTTTTAAGATTTTATGCTTATTTTGTGGAAGATGTACAGGAAAGAAGAGATGAACGCTTTCGAATTAGAAAGTAATATAAAATAGTATAAATACGAACTATATTATAACTAACAATAACATAATTCATATGCTTAAATATAATTTAAAGAGTAATTATTTATTTCTATCTTGAAGATGATTCTGTTCATATTATTGAACCTAAGATATTAAACAGTGGAATTCCTCAATGTATGGAAAATCATATAATAAAAATCAAAATATAATTATTAATTTAAATTTATTAATTTCTAAAATTACATAATTGCATATTATTTTAATAATAATCCAATAATAAAATTTAATAAAAACTTATTAAAGCCGATTTTCTAAATAGACATAAAGTTCCTTTACCAAATGGTCCAAAAAATCAACATTATACAGTACTTGATTTTAATGTTGGAAAGGTTTTAAAAATTTACTCAAGAGACTTCATTGTTATTGGTTGTGATAATTTCACTCGTGTATGTTATTATAAACTAATTATCAAAAATCATTTAATAAACTGTATTCAGTTAAAATTAATGAATTTATCATGTACAATATAGAATTTCTTAACAAATTTGGGTATTCAGGTTCCAGAAAATTCAGATTACCCATCTGATCCATTTACAGAAAATAGAAAGGATGAGTTAAGAAGGTATTTTTTTTTAAAAAAAATACTACTTTAAGAAAATGAAAAAATTTTAGTAATTATTTTATTTAATAAAAAATATAGAATGCAACCAAAGCGTCCATATAAAGCTGATTATAGTTTAAGACAATTTTTAGAAAATGATAGACATGTTTTAAGATTTTATTGTATTTGGGATGATAGAAATTCTATGTTTGGGGATAAACGTAAATTGGTAAATAAATAATTGATTATATACAATTCTATACATAAATATTTGCTATAATTGATTTATTGATGAATTAATATACAATATTTTACAATATTTATATAAATAAAGATTTTACATTATTATTTATCAGATGATACAATTGAAATTTTAGAACATTACCCTCAAAATTCTGGTAGAAATGAATCAACTCAATTTCTTAGAAGATCTAGTTTACCAAAGAAAGTTGCATTACAAGATATTAATATGGAAAAATGTAAAGAATCACCAACAAATGAATATTATAGAGATTATGACTTAGGTATTGGTGTAACTTTAGATATTTATAATAGAAAAGTCGTTATATGTGATTGTGATGAATTTACTCGCAATTATTACTATGAAAAATATGGTATTAGAATGCTAGAAAATATAGAATTTGAAAAATATGATAATGTTGAAGATGAATCATATGAGATACCACCAGCTTCTCCATTGGTTGAAAAACCAGCTAAAAGAGATTTCCAAAAATTTATTAACTGGGAGCATGTAAATCTTAGATATCTTGCTGTTTTAAATACTGAAAAGCAAATTGATTTAGATAGAAGATTTATAATTACATATTATTTAGAAGATGATACAATTAGTGTATATGAACCACAACAAAGAAATAGTGGTATTATACATACAAAGTTTTTAGGTAGTATTTATTTTATAAATTACATAACTTTTAAAGGAATAATATATTAATTAAATATATGTTTATATGATTAAGAACGTAATGTTATAAAAAAAGAACCTAATAATCCAGCATCAACTGAAACATTTAAGACAGAAGATTTCTATATAGGTAATATAATGCTATATTATTCTCTCTATATATATTTATAAATTAAATATTTATTTTAAAATTTAAAAATATATATTAAAAGGTGCACAACTTAAGTTCTGGTCACATCCGTTTGTTATTGTTGGAGCTGATGAATTTGCAATTAATTTCATGAAAAATCATCCACAGATGTTCCCAAAAGCTAATGAAAATATGTCTAAAGAATAATTAAAATCTTATTAACTTTTACTATTTATTATTATTATTATTGAAATTATATATAGTTATTATTAATTCTTATAATTACATTATATTTTATTAACTACATAAAAATAGTTGTTTTTAATTATAAAACTTTGTATACAAATAATTATTAATTAAATATACATTAGATTAATATATTTTAAATTAAATGTATATCAATAACCAACATTTTATAAAAATGGAAAGTATTTATTCAAATAAATTTACACTTTTTAAAGTTTTGTATAAAAATTAAAAATGTTTATATTATTTCAAATAATTTTTTAATTAAATGAAATTATTTTTTAAAGCAGTATAATTTTTGAGATTTGTATTATTAATAAAATTATTTATTATTTATTAATAAAAAAAAAAATTAAAATATATAAATTTGAAATTATGGAAACAACTATAGATAATAATACAAATAATGAAGAAGTTATTTATAAAGATGAAAAAAATGATGAGAGTAATGAAAATATTATAGACAATGATAATAATACTGAAAAGGATGAAACTACTTTAAAAACAGAATTAGTTAATAATGAAAATAAATTGATTGATACTGAAGTATATCATTTGAAATACTATGATGATATGGTAATGCCTAAAAACGAATATGATAATTATGAAAGTCGTGAAGATATTAATTATCCTTTTGAAGATGATGACCATGATAACGATAGTTTTCCTAGTAATCCATGGATTTTCAGTAGCGATGAAGAAAGTAATCTTTTTGACGAAGATCAATATGAAGATGCAAGAGATCAAATTAATGATGAAGAATGGACTGAATTATACAATAATGATGAAATATTTAATTTTATATATAATGATAAGAACTTATTTCCTGGTTATTTTCAAGAGAATAAAGAAGATTTTCGTGTAATTGATGAAAATAATATAAATGCATATAATATAGATGATCCTGATGAACGAATGTATCACGAATTTAAATCAAAAATGGAAGATAAAAATAAACTAGATAACATTTTAGATAAATATTTCAAAAAGAGCGAAAATGAAGAGAATTATAATAATATAAATAATGTTAAAATTCAAGATCAAGAAAATAATATTATCAAAAAAATTAGCATAGAAAATGATAAGGATAGAAAATATGAAGAATTTATATTTAAATATAATAATTTATTTCAAAATATGGATTCGCTTAATGATTTACCAGATATTTCTGGAGAATCATATAAAAATAGTAAAAATAAAATATTAGAGAAATATATGGATTATAAAAATAAATATCATTTAAGTTCAGATAATCAGTCAAAAAAATTTAATTCTGAAATAGCTCAAAAAGATTTTTTCAAACAAAAAAGGGAAATAAATGAAAAAAGAAATAAATTAAAGGAAGATGAAAAATTATTTAATGAGATTAAAAATGATATACTAAGTATACAGGTATATATTATATGATAAATAATATTATACTCTTTATTATATATTTATATTAATTAGAACATATATTATAGAATACAGCAAATGTTTTATTGATGGATTATGTTAATAATACAATAAAATTATGTGAATATGCTAAACAAAAAGTACCAGATATAGATATAAGTAATTCATTTGTTGATTTTGAATATAATATAAACCATGCATACCAATTGAGAGTTCCTATGTCTCGAGAACTACGAGAGGATATTAAATATAGAAATATGTATATTGAACACAAAGACAAATATAAAATGTTATTATTATCAAAAAAAATAATTGACTTATTAAATGAAAAAAGAATAAATATTGGTTTAAGATTAGGTATTTCTACACTTGAATATGAAAAAATCAAAGACCTGGATTATTTAACTGTAGAGTTGGAGAAGGAAAGATTAAAAGAAATGTTAATAACTTCTAAAAGATTATCAAAAATGGAGCATTATAAATGTTTAAAATTAATTTCAAATGAAAAGCAAAAAAAAAGGGATGAAAAAGAAAAAAAATATTTGGAAAATTTAAAAAATAAATCGCTAGAGAAAAGAAATAACAAAAAAAGAAAAGAAGCATATATGAGAGTTTTAAAAGTTAAAAACCAGGTAAATAAAGAAATGTTTAAAATTATACAATTTTTAACATTATAAATAATATATTATTTATATTTATATATTTATATCAAAATAATTATTAATTATTTAATAATTCGAAATCAGAATAAAATTGAAAATATTAAAAATGAAGAGCAAAAAAATAAGGAAATTAATAGAAAATTAGAAACCTTACATTTACTAAATAATGAAATTAATCAAAATAAGCAAAATTTAAAAAAAACAAAATATCCTTTACCTGAAATATCGAAATATGAATTTCAACTAAATAATCCAGTAAAATATATAGAGGCTAGAAGATTTATAATTAATGATAATATTAAAAAAAATAAAATACATCAACATTTAAATAGTAATAATATTATAAATAAAATTATTGATGAAGAACAAAAAGAAATTAAAGATAAAAATATATTAAAATATACTGATGTGATAAATAATAGAAAAAAAGATATATATTATTCAAAATTGATTGAAGATCATAAAGAATATTTATTAGATGACGATAATATAGATACTTTAACGAAGAATGCTTCATATTCTAAAGATAAAACAATTACATTAGAAAATGATACTAATGGTGATAAAAAAAAAGAAAATTATAATGATAAAAATATCAGTTTTAATATTGATGGTATAACAAAATCATGTGAAAAAGAAATTCAAATATCAAATCTTAATGATATTTCAAAAAAACAACAAAATTCATTAAATTTTGAAAAGAAAGGCATAAAGTATCATTATGATAGTGATAATACAAAAACTACGAAAATTAATAGTGAATTAAATGAAATAGAAAAATCGGATATAAATAAATTTAATAATAATAATAAAGTCGAAAGAGTACATATCCCACTTCCTAGTGTAAAAGAAATAAAAAATGAAACAGTCAATCAACTAGATAAAAATATTATTCCATTTTCTGCAAAACCTTCAAGTTTGTCATTTGAAGATTTTGAATCAGGAAAAAGATATGTTAAAAAAGTAACATTAACTAATACCTCATGTAGAGTAAATACTTTTAAACTTTTACCACTTCCTATTGAAATAGCATCATATTTTGAAGTTCAATATAAGCTACAAGGTATGATGTCAGCTGGAATGACATGCAAAATCGATATTATTTTCAATTGTCCAAATGGCTTTAATGAAAATATTACAAATTCAAGTATTAACTTTGAAGCGGCATATGGAGGAATATTTAAGATACCAATTAACTGTTGTGTAAAACAATGTATTCCAAAAATCATATCTATTAATGGTAAAAATCTTAATAAAAAATTACGTGATAATTCGCAATTACTTAATGCAAGTAGTGATGATCCAAATAAAAAATATGCATCAAATCAAATAATTAATGATAATGAAATTGAAATATATTTTGGAAAATGTATTTCAGGAGGATTCATTAATAAAATTATAGAAATTGGAAATATTGGAGCTATAGAAACATCATATTCTATAAGACCAATAGAAAGTACTGAAATATTTGAAAATAATGAATTAAACGATAATAATAATGATGAAAAATTAAATTCCTCAAATAGCTTTATAAATAATACTTATGATTTATCAAAAAGTGAAATTAATATTACAAATGATTTAGTTATTAAAGAAAATACAATAGAGGATAATAACCTGACAAATAGTATAAATAATATAAAAAATAAAACAGTTCAACAAAATATAGTTGGAAATTCTAGTAAAGAACCATTATTTTCAGTCATAAAAAATTCCAATGGTCAATTGATAAGAGATAAAAATATTAATATTAATATTAAATATTCACCTCAATATGAGCCTCATTCTCCAAGTGATAACCTAATAAATAATGTATCTTTACAATTTAGAGAAGATGTAAAGTTATTTATTATTGAATTTGATAATAAAAGTGCAAAACCAATATATATAAAATGTATTGGTCATGCATTAGAAGTTCCTATGTTTATAGATAATAATGTATTAGATTTTAAATTATGTGTAGCTGGAAGTTTATATAGAAATAGAGTTCAAATAAAAAATGAATCCAATATGGCATTAAAATTTACAGTTGCTTTAGCAAATGATAAATTCTACAAAGCAAATGGTAATCTTTTGGAAGACATTGACATTAATATCTTTAAAAATATGGGATTAAATATAACAGATCAAAGTCAATTTTATATAAAATCATTACCATCATTTATTGAATCTTTTGAATTAAGTCCTCAATTTGCATTTGCTCAACCAAAAGAACCATTTTCAATATGGTTTAAAATAAAAATCCAAAAGAAAATTAGTTTAAAAAGAGATCTTATTGATGAATATTTTGAAATACCTGTAATAATTACATATATATATGGTAATGTCAAATGTCCTATACCAATTTTGTTAAAAGGAAGAATTACATCTGTTGGAATAAAAGTAGAACCTAATGGATTAATAGATTTTAAAAATATTTCCATATGTGAAAAAGGATATTTTCCAATTAAAATCACAAATAATTCACTTTTACCTCAAAAATTATATTTCCAATCAAAGAATCCTGTTTTATCAGTATTAAACTCTCAAAATAAACCAATAATTAAATTAAAGTCTCGTGAAGTTATTGAGGTATATTTAATATTTCAACCATTAGAAACAATAAAATATAATGGAAGTAATATGAAAATTATAGGATATACGGATCATGGGTTAAAATTTGAAATAATGTGTACTGGAAATGGTGTTCAATCAGCTCTTAGGTTATCAGAGAATTATATCAAATTGTCTACAACATCTATTGGAAAAGTTAATACTACATATATTGGTATGATACATAATGATGGCAATAATTGGAAAAATTCTGATAATTTTAAATCTCAAAGTATGTTTGATTTTAAATTTGGAATGCCTGTGCTCTTTAAGGCACAAGAAATTGACTTAAGTAAGAAATTAATTACTGATATACCAATAGAAAATAAAAATAGAATATATAATTGCATTAGAATCACCCCTCAGGAGGGTACATTAAAGCCTCTTGATTATGAATATCTTGATATTTCATTTTTCCCATCAGAATCTGATTATAATATAGAAGGTGGTATGTCTGAAGATGAATTGAAGAATATTGGAACAGTACATTTTGAGGAAAGTAATGAAAAAAAAGTTAATATGAAAAAAGAAGGTACTATAAATGCTACTTCTTCTAATCAAGCTCAGTCATCTAATCAAAAAGTCATAAAAAATAAAAAGACACCTAATAAACCGATTAGTAATAATTCAATATCCACTATTACTATTCCAGAAAAATCACCAATAGTTAAAAATTTAGATTTTATAATTCCATGTAAAATAAATCAACATAAGAATTTTAATATTGATTTATCAAAATTAAAGATACCATTTGGAATGAAAACTGATGTAAATGAAAAAGAATATCAACAGAACGATGAATTTGTAATTCATTTATTAGTATCAACTACAATTACTAAACCAGATTTAATTAATGATAATAAAGAATCCAAAATATTTTTCGGCAACGTTTTACTTAATAGTGAAAGCATATATGATATCCCAATAAAAAATGAATCGAATGAACCAAAAAAAATTAATATGAAATGTCTTAATCCTGTAGGACCCTTTGATTTAGTTTGTTATTTAAGAGAAATACCACCAAAATCAACTTTTGTTGCAAAAATACTCTTTAGACCAATAAGACCAGTATTATATAAAGAAATATGTGAGTTTTATACTGAAACATCTTGTATTAAACTTGAACTAAATGGTACTGGAATTGAACCAAAGGTATCCATAGAACCAAAAAACATTGAATTTAATGATATAATGCTTGGTGAAATCGGAACACAAATTTTAACAATAAATAATCAAACAGCAATTCCTATTAAATATAAAGTACATGATAAGGAAGATTCCAATGAAAAAATTATAAGCAATGGAACTTCGAATATTAATTTTATTTCTCCATTTCATTTTAATTCATATGAAGGTGAAGTATCTTCTATGGATAAAATCGAAATTAGTATTAAGTTTTCACCAGATCATGAGAGTGATAATTATTATGACTTCTTTTTTATTGAAATCATTGGAATAAAGGAATATCAAAAAATTAGAGTAAATGGAAGATGTTGGCAAAACTCATTTTATTTATCTGGATTTGATCATAATTCTGATTTGTATATTGAAGATCCTGTTATTCCTCCATTAGAGGTATATGCAAATCACAATAATCCAATGTCGTTAACTCAAAATATGAAAGATAATGTAATAGAAGAAGAACCAAAGAAAGTATCAAAAACAAAAGATAAAAAAGGTGAAACTAATCCAAATGAAATTAATGATATAATACCCCTTTCATTAGTATCAACTTTTATTCATCCACGATACAAAACATTAAAATTTATTTGGAAAATATCAAGATCTTTAAGTCAAAAATATAATCAAACTGTTTATGTATTATTCACAAAAGAATTTAATATTGTTAATGGAAAAGTTCCATCTTTTGTAAAAACAGAAAATAAAAAAATTATTCCATCAGAGTTCAGTATAAAACCATATAATAATACATTTTTTGTTAATAATTATGGTTCAGTTACAGTAATACCATTAGATGAAGTGAATAATGATTCTAAAAGAAGATTTATTATTGAGCCAAGTAGTGGTTCATCTGAAAACGTAGGAGTAAAGAAAATTAGTGTAAAAATTTTAGATCCAGTATTAAACTTTTGGAGTAATTATTTTAAAGAAGGAATTGATTTATCAAATCATATTAATAAAAATATACTGAAAAACCCTGATTTTAAATTTTTAACAGATGATTATCAGAATTTAATTAATAATAATAAAAGTAAAAGTATATTAATAAATGATAATAATAATACCAATTTGAAATCAGATCAATTAGATAATAAAATTGAAAATAATCAAATAAATAATGATGAAACTAATAATTCAACTAATATCAATTATATATCAACTAATACGCAACAAAATAATCCAGAAGTATCTTCAAAACCTCATAGTTCCGCAAAAGGAAATCAAAATACATCTACATCAGTAATCACCTTAAAAACATTTAATCCAGAAACTATTGAAACATGTTATAAGGTAGTTTTAAAAGGGGGAATAATATGGGATATTGGTAGTACTTTTAATTGTAGAGAGCCTGAGAAAGAACCCGTAGAAGGTTATTGCAACACTTATTCAAGAATTTGGATAATAAAATTTATTACTGAGCTACCAGAAAATGTTGAAGTTGTGGATTAATTAATTAATAAAAGATCATAATAATATATTTGCTTTATTGGAATAATTACATAAATTATAAATAAAATTTACATTTATGATATATTTCATACTTAAAATTCAATATACCTTTATCATATATTTATATTTAAAAAGAATTACTTTTTTTTTTATGAAAAACTCCTTTGAAAAAAAATATTAAATAATAGCATCAATTTCAATAAAGTTCTTTTTTATTTAAAATTACTTCGGAATAAAGATTATTACCAATTATATTATTCAATTATATTATTGGTATTATATAGTGTAAAATAATTTTAATTTTATTCAAAAAAAGAAAAAAAAATAAAATTATAATTTAATATATTTTAATTATACTTTGTTTTGTTTTTTAAAAATTTAAAAAAAAAAAAAATAGAAGAAAAAATAATTAATTAAAAAATATAATAAATAAATAAAATTTTTATTAAAATTTATTTTTATTAATATAGAAGATTTTTTTTTTATCTACTTTTCTATAATTCATATTATTTAGAAATCATATAGAGCAAAATAAATTACAATAATTACTTGAATAAATAAAAAAGTTTTTGTTTTAAATATGATTACTAATACCTTTAATACAATAAACATTTAAATAAGATTATAAATATTTATTGAATTATAGATTTTCATTATTTTTCTAATTAAAAAAAAAAAACACTGCATATAAATAATAAATTTATAGAAATAAATTCATACGCATAATATAAATATTATAATTAATTAAATTTATATAAAATATAAATAAATGGATGATATAAAAAACAATAAAATAAATTATGTTCTTAAAAATAGTGAAAATACAATAGTAAAAGAAGAAAAAGATGGGACAGAAAAAAAAGGATATGTTAAAAAATTTAATAATTTTATAAGTGACGTAAGTCTTTATACTAGACTTAGTATAAGAGATCATAAAAGTAAAAAGGGTCACTTTTTAATAGGATGTTGCTCTATTTATTTAGTAGTATTTATTGTTATTCTTTTAATTATGTGCTTGAAATTCTCACCAATTATTTTTTTAGTATTAAGTGAACAAAATTCAGGTGAAATTGATATGGATATAAAACTTCCTTTTAAAGCACCAATAAATTACACTAAAGTAGCTAATGTGATTGACAGTAATTTACCAAAAAAATATCAATTACATACTCCTAGATGGAAAAATGGAAATGCATATGCTCATAATTTATTAAGTTGTTCCTCATATAATTCCTCATTAAACAACCCTATTGATTATGTTGTATATAGTCATAAAAAATGGTATCAATCCCGTAATTATTTATTGAATGATTGCTCTCGAAATCATCAGATCAGTACATATATATTAGATATGGAAAAGGAAAAAAAATTGGAAATTTGTAAGAATTGGAATTATAAATATCCTTCCAATGGGAAGATTCTCATCAGTGATACATTAGCAGATGATTTAAAAGTTAAAGTTAATGATACAATAATACTATCATTTAGTACTAGAGACATGTACGCAGTTGCATTTAATGAAGTTTTTACAAACATAAGAGCAAATATTGATGCAATCATATATTCTATACCATATAAAATAGAAGATATTTTTTCAATTAGTGGTGCCTCGTGCAAATTTGGATCTACGAGTAATAATTATATTGCAATTATTGAAATGACAACTTTTTTCCAGGATGTTGCTGAAATTCACCAAAAAATTGCAGAAATGCGTATACGTGATAATGAATTATCTTTTGCTGAAATAGAAGCTTACCCATTAATGTTTAAATTACAAACTGATAAAAAATATTATGAAGATGTTAATGATGTTGTTTTTAATTTACCAGGTCCTAGAAGTTCCTGGTATTTAGGACAATCCTTCGATAAAATTGCGAAAGATGTTATTCAATGGAGTTCAAAAATCGCATGGTATCTTGGTTTTCATGAAATATATACATCTTTAGACGTTTTAAAAGAATTTAAAGAAAATTCAACAATGGCATCATTTTTAAATTTAACATTTACAATCATTGTACTTTTATTAGCATTATTATCGATATTTTTAATTAATTGTCTTATGATGGTATCTGTTGAATCAAAAACACATCAATTAGGTATTCAAAGAATGGTGGGAATGAAAAGAAAAAATATGATATTTATGATATTGGTAATTATTAATATTTGGATTTATTATAATTTATACAAAATGATTGCTTTAATTTAGCTATTTAACCAAAAACTTATATCTTATTTACTATGTTAATTATATTATTTATTTTAAACTAAAAAAAAAAAAGGTTCAAGGCATTTCATATAGTCTTCCGGGAACCGCATTAGCATTTATTACGGCCCAAGTATTAATTATATATTTCCAACCACTAATTGAAACCACATTAAAACATTCTATTACACCAATATTATCATTTAAAGCAGTATTATGTGGTATTGGTTTAGGTCTATGTGTACCAATTATAGCCTCGTATTTCCCAATTAGAAAAGCGTTGTCATCTAATATTAGAGATTCATTGGATCGTCGTCATAATCTTAATGGATATATTATTACAGTCGAGAATAAATTTTATAAAACAATTAAAGCTAATAAAACGTTAATTGCTGTTGGTGGATCTTTTTCTCTTATTGGAGGGTTATTATGTTACTTTTTACCAGCATCATTAATTAGTATGAATATTGCTAATGTTTTAACTATTTTATTTGCGGTTTTGTTATGTATGCTTTTTGGTATGATAACATTATCATTGAATTTACAACCAATAGTAGAACGAATAGTATTGTATATCGTCTTTTTCATAAACTTTTGGGAAAAAAAAGGAATTAGTATTCTTACAAAAAAAAATTTATTAAGTCATAGACTTAAAAATAAAAAGACAGCTTTAATGTTTGCTATGAGTATTACATGCATTATATTCTTACAATCTGTATCGGATGTTGAATTAAATACAATGGAATATAAGTAAGTTGAAATAAAAATTAAAATATTATTAATATAATAATAATTATATATGATTATAAAAAATATAGATATAAAATAAATATTTAAAATTATATATTTTTCTTTTTGTTATTTTTAAAAATAATACTTTTTTTTTTTTTTTTTTGTTAATATAATAATTATATCAAATAGTGCCAGAGCAAAAATTGGTGCAGACGCTCGAATATATATTCAAAATATTTATAATACTGGTAGTTTTTGGTTACAATTAAAGGCAGCAGAAGAATATTTAAGTTCAATACCAGAGGTAAATGATTGGGCTTATTTATCGGATCATTTTGTATATAAAAATAAAAATATAAGTGATATAAAAATATCTAATATTGGTCGTGTTGATCCTTATCGAACTCATATAAGAGCAATAAGCCCAAACTTTTTTGATGTGGTAAGTACTTCTTTTGGAAAGACAAAATTTTTATATCCCACAAATGAAATGACGAATCAATTAACGTCTATACAAACAGAGCAACTTTACTCATATGAAGGTGATAATCGTATGATTTACCCAGTCGCATATAAAGATGAATTTGTAATGGAAGGAAAATTTGATGATAAATTATTAATAAAATATATTTTCAGTAATGAAACTTATTGTTGGAGAGAAGTTCAACCTTTATCTTATTTAGAATCTGCTCCACTTGTAGATATGTCTAAAGTTATGGCGAGTGGTTTATCCTCATTAGTTTCATTCCCTGGTATGTATGAATTAGGAAAAGAGTTCTATACCTCCATGAAGGATATAATTCTTCAATATATGATAATTTCATATAATGCAAATATCACTAAAGAAATTAAAAAGAAAATCAAATCCCAAATGTTAACAGTCTTTAATATGCGTGTCAATGTAGAGACATTAGATGATGAATTAGAATTTACTGAAGATGTTAGAACAATTCTTAATTATGCTTTTAGTGTTATCACTGTAGCATTCTCTTTAATTGCGTTCTTCAGTTTAAGTAATATTATGTATATGAATATAATGGAACAAAAACAAGAAATTGGTATTTTAAGGTCACTTGGTGTAAATAGATTTAGTTTAATAAAAATTTACATTTATGAAGGATTTACCATTTTAATGAGTGCTGGTATTCTTGGTGTAGGTTTTCTTATCTATATAAAATTTAGAAATAATAATAATAATAATTCAAATATAATAATATTTATAAAATCAATAAATTTTTTTATTTATTTATTTTTTTTTTCTTTAGATCATTGTTGGATACATTTTAGGAATTACTATAATGAAACAAAGAACTGAATTTATTCATATACCATTATCTTTCTCATTCCCATACATATTAATACTAGTTGTTGTTGGATGTTGTATTGTTTCAGCAATATTAGCTACCATTGGTCCATTATTATCATTATCTAAGCAAAGTCAAATTATAAAATTGCTTAAAGAATAATGCAATACATAAATTTTTGTTTAGTTTACATTTATAAAACAATATAAAAACTATTTTTTCTTTATATTAATTTTTTTAAATTAGTTTTGAAATTTATATTTTACTTTTAGATTTTTTTTTTTTTTATTTTTTTCTTTCAATAAATTTTGATATATAGCATTTAATAAAACCAACATTTTTGATAATAAATATTAAAAACAAAAAAATAAAAATAAAAATAAAAACACAAATTAATAAAATTATATTACTTATAATGTTACTAATATAAAAATATTCATTTTATATTTATATTCTTTTTATTAATATATAATTTATTAGAAATTAATTATTTAATTATTTAATAATTAACATCTAATTCTAAATAAATAAATCTACTTAATATATATGGATATAATTTAATAAAGAAAATGTAAATATCAAGTATTCTATTATTTTAAAAAATAAATAAACCTAATTTAAAAAATTTTAATAGATTTTCTCTTCAATTTAAAATGTCTATATATATTTAATGTTTGTTTGTTTGTTTTAGTAAAATATATATTTTTTACTTCAATTTAATCTAATTCTTTTGTTCTTCTTCCTTTTGAAATTCATCTTTATGTTCAAAGTAATATTTAGCGAAAGTTTGAGCAACGATGAATGGGAAAATAGTAGTGGCTTCACAGCAAACCTTAACTGGATGAGCATTTAAACGAATCTTACCCCAAGAAACAGCTTCATCTGGTGAAGCACCAGCATCACTACCATCAAATTCATTAGCAGTGTTAATGTAAACTGAATAATCAGCACCATTACGCTTTATGTATATAATTATATAATATAATAATTTAATTAGATTTCTTTTTACCAATTCATGTATTTAAAACTAATTCTTATAATTTTTTCGCTTTATTTCATAAATTATTTACCATTAAATTGGCATTAGCAATATGATGTTTGATAACACCACCACCAAGAATAATGATACCAGATTTCTTAGCACGAACGGCCATACTATTAATTTTTCTAATATCTTGAGCAATATCCATAATAAGACCTGGGTTACGGTAAGAGTGGAAGAAAATCATATCACCTAAAGAACCATCAGTAACAGCTGGACAAAAGACTGGAATATTGTTCTATTTGTTAAAATTATTTATAAAAATTAATATTTTTACATTTCTTTCCTTACTTTTAACATATTTAAAACAAAAATTGCAAAAATAAATAATTTTTATTTTTTTATTATCATTACCTTGTAAGCCCAGTAATAAACTGAATCTTCATTATTAATTTCCTTACCAAGTCTGTGAATGAATTTTGATGGTGACCAGATAACATTCTATTATTAATAAGTATATAATGTTAAATATATACATACTTATAATGTTAAAAAAAAATATTTACATGATAAACTTACATCTTCTTTTTGTTCCTTTAACATTTGGTCTAAAATTGGCATAATCCAATCTTCAAATTTACAGTAATTATCATTTGGAACTAATAAATTACCAATTCTGTTTAAACCCTTCTTTCTTAAGGTTTCACCCTTGTAACTGAATTCACCCATGTAAGTTGGACCTAAACATTTAATGAAATCTTCTTCAACACCACCAGCAGTAGTAACAATGCAACTAACCTTTTTATTATATTTATTAATATTTAATTAATAAATGTAACTATTTAAAATGACATTTTTTTTAATTTTTTTTTTTTTTATTTTAATTGTTATTATTAAAAAAATAAATTACCATGTTGTGTTTAACAAGGAATCTGAAAACTTCTCTTAAACCAGAAGAAATTAAGTTTGAGGTATAACCTAAAAATATAGTACATTTAGTGTTTTTTCTAACTTCTGGGTCCTTGAATTCATCAGTTTCATCAGCTTCAATTGGTTCTTGAGAGAGTCTCCAGTTTAACTATTAATAGATAAATCATAAAATATATATATTAAATAAATTTAGAATTTTTAATAAATTACTTATTATTTATAAAGATAAATTTATATTATTTCAATTTTATATAAATGAATAATAGTAATAATATATTTTATTTACCATTTGGTTAATTTGGTCAACTGCACGACTAATGTGAGTAGCTTGGAAACCAGTAGTGGCATAAGATTTGAAAAGTTCTTCATAATTAATACCATTATCAAAATCATAACCTTTAGTAATTGGGGTACCGTCTGGAACCTTTTCAGATTCAACGAATACGGCATCAACGGCTTTAGCTGGTTGTTGTTCAGAAGACATTCTTTATTATCATTTTTATTGTTTTTTTTTTTTGTTCATTGAAATCATTTATAATAAATATTATGATAAAATAAATTATTATTATTTATAAAAAAATATTTTAAAGATTAATATATCATTCTCTAATATTTTATGTATATTAATTTATTATTAAAAAGAAATTTGCTTTTATTATTAAATATAATAATAATAATGTACTCCTTGGTTTTTATTTAAAATATATAGTAATTATATTTATTTTTACATTAATTTTAATATTTACTTTTTTTTTTTAAAAAAAAAACAGTAATTTTTTTTTTTTTTATTAATCGCAATTTTGAATTTTAAAAACTATTATTTTCATATTTTTTAAAACTTTCAATCTTTAAATATGATTGGTTAATAATCAATAATATCGAAAAGAAATATTTTAATTTTTCATCTTTTTTCAAAAAAATTAAATTTTTTTTTGGTATAAAAAATTAAAAATAAAAAATTATACTATGTAATATTATAAGATTTTAGAAAAAAATAAATATTAATCATCAATAATATTTATATAAAATAGTAAAAATATATTTTTACTATTATTCTTTTTCTATTATTTAATTAAATATAATTTGTATCTTTTGCCATTGATTTGTTTTATGTATATAGAAAATTTTATAATCTATAATCTATAATACAAGTATTTAAATATTTGTATTACATTAATAATAATAAAGCCACAATTATTTTTTAATATTTTATTTTTATTTATTTTATATAACAAAATTTTGAAATTTACAATTTATAGCTAACTATTTATGCGATGTGTTTTGATAATGATTAAATTATAGTAAAATAAATAGGCTATTAAGTCGAAGAAATAATATTTATATTATTTTCGATGGAAATTATTTACTATATTAATTTTTCATGAATTATTAAAGTTTGGTCCTATGGCTAACATTCCAAAAAGGGTTGTTAATGATTCTTCATATCCACCAGAAAGTAAGTTACGAAAATCTGGTGTTGAATAGATAGTACTCAAGTGTTGAGCAATGAATTCTAAACATGACTTTTCAAGACGAGGGAAACAATAAATTTCACTTAATACTGAGCATGCATTTTGACAAGTTATTCTAGAGCAAATAGATTGATGAATATAATTCATTAATGATTCTAATTGATATTTATCAGCAGCACGATATAAATCAATAAGATCATTAAGATCATCGTTAATCTCGGTTTTTACTGAATATAAAAACTTTATTAATGATTCAATTGTTGAATATTTAAAATCTGTAATTGTTATTTTTGAAGATTCTATATTGATAATTAAAAGCATAATATATATATTAATATATATATATATATTTTTTTTTTTTTAATATTAAAATTTCAAATATAAAAATTTTACCTGATTCACACATTCCTGAATCAAACATTGCTTTAAAATAGTTACTTCTAGCACTTAATATAATTTTATGTGCATAAATACATTTTCCTTCAATAATTAATTGGACGTCAGCAGTTTTATCATTGTTAAATTCAGATTCAAATTCTTTAACAACGCGGAACATACGGTCAAGATGAGGACAAAATAATTTTACTTCATTTTCTATTTGGATTAAATATACCTCATTTTCGTAAGCTGGAGGTAATTCAATAGTTGATGGACGATATTTATTCTATTTAAAATTAATATTAATAATTAGAATATTTGTTTATGACGGATAAAAAAAATATATTTTTTTTAATATTACCATTGGATTAGCATCAAAAAGGGAATTATTAACGAATTTTGGTTTGCTTGATAAAGTGGGAGAAGATGGTGGACTACAAAGATATTCTATTTCACCGTTTGTTTTTGCTTTTACTTGAGGGTAATTTATATTGTTGTTAGAAGATGTATCATTAGAAAGAGAAACTGATGATGATGAATGACGAAGATTTACAAATTTTTCAATGGAATTACTGTTATTTAAATTTCCACGATTTGAATAATTATATCTTTGATTTGAATTAGATATTTCCTTTGGTATAGATAAATTATTATTTGAAGGAATTGAACGAATTGTTATACCCACTACTAATTGATCATTTTTCATTAAAGAATAAAGTCTTTCCAGTTCACAAAAACGTAAAAAACCCCATGATGGATTACTTGATGTAAATTCTTGTGCTGATTTACTAGCACGTCTAACTATATCAACTGGAGCGTCTGGTTCTGTTCTTAAAAAGAAAGTAGCTGAAAATGTGTCTGTTTTCCATGTCGTTTCTTTAAAATTAGTTGATGGAACTGCCTCTAAAAATACAGAAAGATAATCATCACTTTTATCTTTTATACCCTTTGGATAGATACTTAATCTCCAGCTTTGACCACTACTCCAAAAACATTGACTAAAAATTTCAGTATCTGGTAGTTTTGAATAGTTATTAATACACCATAAAAAACCAACAATTTTTAAATTATCCATAATTTAATTTGTTTGTATACTTTGAAATAAAATAGATATTTATTTTTATTATAAATGTAAAAATATATTTTATAATTAAATTATAATTAACAAATTAATAAGTATTACTATATTTAAATATTTGAATAATATATATATAATAAACAATTTATTACCTTTTAATATTAGTATAATGTATATAATATTATTTATTTTACAATTTCAAATAATTAAATACTGATTTGTAATAATTTTAATTTCTTATTAAATAAATAAAAAAAATGGGGTAATTCACTTTAATTTTCTTTTTCAATTGTTTTATTCTCTTTTTATTTCTATTTATATTTGGCAATCCCTTGTTTCTTCGTTTACTTGAATTGGTTTATTTTATTTATATTAAAACAAAATATAAATAACTTATTTATATTATAAAATGCTTTTAATCTGTAATTTTTATTTACTTTTTGTATATGAATCCCGCAATTTAAAATATTTTTTATATTACCAAGATTTTTTTTTAAAATTACTTTTTAATGTTTATAAATCGTATGTATTCAATTTTATTCTTTTTCTTTATTCTAAATTTTTGAAAATTTTTTATATTTATTTTTATCTTTAAATTTGAATAAAAAATAATTCAAATATATTTTATCCTTGTTATAATAATTTTATTGAATTGACTGTTGTTATTTGTTATAATTCCAATGAATAAATAGGAATAAATAATTTTAAGGATATGGTACAAAAAAAAAAAGAAAAGAATAAAAAAAATTAAAAGATTTAAAATTTGATTTTAAAATCTTTTAATTTTTTTTATTATTAAATTGTTAAATTTTAAAATAAACAAATATTTAAATGTCTAAAATTCTATTTACTTTTATATTTATTATTATTCATAATAATAATATAAGGAATTTATTTTCTTTTATAATAAATTCTTTATGAGAAATTAAATAATGAAATTTCAATAAAATTCAAAAATTTAAAAGTAACAAAAAAAAAATTTTTTTTTCAACTTTTAAGGGGAAAATTCAATAATTTTTTTTTTTTTTATGAGTAATTTTCTTTAGTATATCAAAATCTTTCTATTTTATATTATTCATCTTTCTTTTATTATTAATATTGTTTATAATTTTTCACATTTAAATAATAATAAAATTTGAAAAGATAATTAATTTCAAAAAAAATAATATATTACAAATAATTTATTTCAAAACATATAATATATTAAAATGTATTGTGTAATATCAAATTGATATAATTATCAATAGAATAATTTCCATATTCATATATAAATAATAAAAATACTATTTATTTATCCAACTTAGTTATGAACCTAAAAATGTTTAAAATAAATTAATATTAAAATTTTAAATATTATTATTAATATATTAAATATATGATTTAATATAAATATATTTGAAATAAATTTTATTAAATTAAATAGATTGATTAAATATATATTCAATCTAATTAATCAAATATATTAATATTTATTAATAAATATTGGCTTATTCTTTATATTATTTTTTTTTCTTTTTAATTATAATTATTTTTTTCATCTATTGAATTATTCTATATATCTCTATATTTGTTTTTTGTCTAACTATCAAGTAATAAAAAAAAATAGAAATGTTATTCTATACAAAAGATTACTAAAACTTTTCTTGAAAATTCTAATTGAAAAAGTCTTTTAAAAATTTTTATAAGTTTTGTTTTTGTGAACCAATACAAAAATGGAAATTATTTAAACTATATTTAATTAATTTAAAAAACTTTATATTTTCAATTAAAACAATGAAATGTGGCTTAAATTAATTATAACAAACATGCTTAAGTAAACTTCTGAAAAACCAATTTTAAATGAACCTTTTTTAAAAATGGAAAATAGTAAAACTTTACTTTTTTCATATAATTTCTTATTATATAATATATTTAATTTTATATTTACTAATAATATTTCAATGTATAAAATTTATATTTATTTCAAATAAGAATTTTTGATTTAAACTATGTAGTCAATCATAATAATTAAATATTTAGTGAAAGATTGTTTTTTTCATTTTAGTATTGATCTTATAATAATGAAATATTTATGTATTTTCTTTATTATAGCTTAAAAAAAGATTATAAATACTTTTAAATCGTTTTGAAATACTTAAACTTTTCAACAAAACCATTCTATTTATATTTTATTTTATATTTTTAAAACATATGATTATTTTTATTTGTAATGTTACATATTTTTTTTGAAATAAATGTCCAATAATTTTAATATAAATGTTTCCAAAATATGTAATTTTGGAGAAATTGAAAAAAATCAAATCCTCCAATAAAATGATATACCAGTTTTTTAAATTTTGAAAATTTATAAAATAAAAATGAAAGTTTTATTATTTATATTTTATATAGTTTTATTATTAATAAAAATAAATAAATATCAAGTGTATTAATACATAGAGCTTTAAAACCAAATATGAATTAAGAGTTAAATAACTTGTTACCAAAATTAAAGCATTTTAAAATTCTTTAATACATTATTTTTTTTATTTATTAATATAAAGGTTAAATATTTTACAATATAACAATATACAGTAAATTTCAATAGTAAATAATAATAAATAAAAAAAAAAACATTGGATAGTTATTTAAATTACTAATAATAATAATTGTTATTATAAATGTTTTTAAAATATAAGTTTTTTTTTTTAAAAAAAGAAAAAACTTTAAAAATAAATCATATATATATATTTTCTATATTTATTGCGTTCTTATTAAAAATAAACAAATTCAAAAATAATAATATATATATAATTTTTAAAAAATATAATTATATTATTACTTTTCATAATTAGTTTTTTACATTATCATAAAAATAATGAAATATTATTTAAATAATATGTATCCTTATTTTTCTATCACAAAAATTTTAAAAACTATAATGAAAAACTCATAAAGGTTTTTTTTGAAATCAAATTAACAAAAAATCATATTTTATAGCTAATTTCATTAAAAATATGGATTGAAATTTTTAAATAATGCTTGAGAGAAACTAAATATATATCATATTAAATTAATGTTCAATTATTAATTATAACGAGTGTATAGTATGGCTATATTACTTATTGTAATATACTATTAAACGTTTAGAGAAATCTGTTTTAAATATAAATATCATTATAATATACATTAAAAATTATATTTATTTTTTAGCATTTTTATTTATAATTAAATATTAGTTATAAAATCAATTATTATTATTAATATTATTATAAACTAACTATTATACTATATTTAAATGTGAATTTATTATATTCATTAAAATTCTGATTAACTAATAATTAAGAGACAAAAAAAAATAATCAATTATTAAGAATATTTTACTATCTTATATAACTAGTAATTCATTTATGCTAGTATTTAGTATTAATTGTTAAATTAATAGTTAATAGTTACAAATAATAAATACATCAATGTACATTATTTTTATAATGTATTTGATTTTTTATTTTAGAAGTAAAATTTAAAAGGTTAATTTTATATTATATTAAAAAAAAAAAAAAGAAAGAAAATTTTGACAAAATGGAAAAAGCAAATATTAAAAGAAAATCATCAGAAATAGAGGAAGAAGAAATCAAGGAAAATGTTAACAAAAAAATAGATACTACTGAAAAAGAAAAAATTAATGATGAAAACAAAATTGGAAAAAGTCAGGAAATTTCAGAAGAAGAAAAGAAAGAAGAACATTTTGTTCATGATGTATATGAAGCAATTGCTCCACATTTTAGTGATACTAGATATAAAGTAAAAATATATATGATTTACATCAAATATTTTATTGATTATAAATATAAGCATATAAAAAGAAATTATTAAAATATATATTTCAATATGTAAAATCAATTATGATACAAATTCCATTTTATTTAAAAAATAATTTTATTAAAAATAATAACAATAATAATAATCATCTTTTTTTTTTTTTAAAAAAAAAATGTATAATAATAAGCCATGGCCAGTTGTCGATAAATTTTTAAATGACCTTCAACCAGGTTTAATCGGTATTGATGTTGGATGTGGTAATGGAAAATATTTAGGAATTAATAAAAATGTTTATATCATTGGTTCAGATAGGTAAAAAAAAAAAAAAAAAAAAAAAAGAACTGATTTAAAATAAAAAATATAAATTAAATACATATTTAAAATAAAAATAAAGTAAAATTAAAAATTAACTTTTATTATTTTTATTTTAATAATTAATAATTATTATCAATGAATGATAATTAATTGGATTAAATTATATAAAATTCAAATTGCAAATAAATTCAAAATGCTATTGAAAAAAAAATTATAAAATGATGGTTTAATATATTGTTTTGATTCTCATTTATGTATTGCTAAATTTTTAACAAAGATGTTCAAATTTAATTAAAATTTGTAAAGAAAGAGGTTATGAAAGTTTAGTTGCTGATAATTTATCTTTACCATATCGTTCAGATTCATTTGTATCCTTTTTAAAGCAATTTAGTTTAATTTCATTTCATTTCTTTTTTTTTTTTTTTTTTTTTTTTAATTGAATATGAAAATTGTCATCTCTTAACTTTAAAAAAAATATATCCAATAATAGGATTTTGCAATTTCAATTGCTGTAATTCATCATTTTACTACTCCAGAAAGAAGACGCGAAGCCATCGAAGTAATTATATATGATTAAAAAAAAAAGGATATTATCATTATTAATATATAGTATAATATATATATTTTAACAAAATTATTATTATTATTATTTTATTTACTTTTAGGAAATATTAAGAGTATTAAAGAAAGGCTGTAAAGTATTAATTTTCGTTTGGGCATTTGAACAAGATAGAGTAAGTATTTGTATTATAATACTTGTAATACAAAAATTATATTTTAATTAATATAAATATTTTAATTGTTTTTCAGAAAAAATACGATGAACAAGACGTTTTAATTCCATGGCATATTCCAAAAAAGAAATATTTAAATAAAAAAAGTTTAAATAAAAAAGATTATACTGAATCCGAAAAATCTGAACATCTTGTAAAATATGAAAGGTAAATATTATATAAAAAAAAATTATATATTTTATAAATATTAAAATATTAAATGTATCTAATATAAATTATACTTTATTGACTGCTGATTAAAAAATATAGATATTATCATTTATTTAAGAAAGGAGAACTTGATGATTTAGTAGATCAAATTAAAATAGGAAAGGTAGTTGAAACAGGTTATGACAGAGACAATTGGTATGTCATAGCCGAAAGAATATAGATTATTAAAATATAATTTATAATTTGTTAAAATAGTTAGATTTTTTTTTTTTTAAAAAAAAAAAAAGTGTTTTTAAATACTAAAAAAAAAAAAAAAATAGATTTTAGATATTCTAATATAGGCAAATATGAACAATTTTCAATTTTATTATTTTAAAAAAAAATAGTATAGTTGTTTATTTTTATCTTATATTTTATTAAATTTTAAACAATTTTTTAAATTAATAAAAATCATATATATACAATAATTAAACCTAATTAAAAAATATAAACCTATTTTTCTTTTTTTTTTTTTTTCAGAGTTTAAGATATTTTTCAAAATATTTGAATAAACGAATGATTTTAATAAAGGAATATCGACACAAATAAAGTTTAATTTTTAAAAATTCGTTTTGATCCTTCATATTATCAATTATGAGATGATAATTTGATTTCATGTTTCTAGAATCTCGATTAGATTTTGTATTTTTGAATGAGGGAATACTAGAAAGAGAACAAGTATCTTCACATGATAGATAGTATAGAGTTATATCTCTTGTCTTTATTTTTTTAATAGGACAGGAATCAAAGTATTCCATTGAAATAGATGAACGAGTAGTAGTTGCAGTTGAAGTACTTGCTTCAAAGAGCTCATCATTTATTTCTTGATCATATGAAAGGAATGAGTCCCATTTTTTAATTGTTTTATTTTCTATTAAAATATACAATAATTTATATTGATATAAATCTATAAAATTTAAAACTTTATTTTTTTTAAAAAAAAAAAATAAATCTTACCATGATAATTTTCAAATTCATTATATAGGTATTGATTTGGTTTAATAATATCATAAAAATAGTATTTTAATATTCTAATGACTTCTATTTCAATGGTGAGCTTAATAATATTAATATCATAATTGTTGTTTCCTTTTGTAATATTTTTCAAATTATTTTTCATTCTTTCTATTCTCATCATAAGTAAAAATTACAAAAATAAAAATTTTAAAAAAAAAAATATTATTAATATAAAAGTATAAAATAATATATAATAATATATAATAATAAAAAAAAATATTACCGATATTATTTTTTAAATAATGTTTTAATTCACCAGAAACTTTTAAATACTTTTTCCTTTTTATAAGACTGAAAACTCTTTTGTACATATTATTTTGATTTAAAATAAAAATGTGATGTTCAATACATTTAATAAAATCATTTCTGTAACAAAATTTCAATAAAGTTTCGTATGCAATGGCATCCGATAATTTTTTTGTTGCTGTCATTATATCCATGTTAATGTTAATCTAAAAAGAATATAAATCAATATTAATATAACCCCATAATAATTAAAGTATTCATAATAAAAGACATATGTATATATACATATATATTTATATACTTTTTTATGATATATTTTTTCATGGAATGCTTTAATTGCCAATAAATTAACATGTTTTTTTTTAAACAATGTATTAGTCTAAATATTTATATAAATCCATTAAACTAGAGTTAGAAAAAAATATATATATATATATATTAATATTATATTTATTTATATTACAATTTTTTTTATTATACTTTTCAAAGAATAAACTTCTATGAAATCAAAAGATTTAAAATTTTTTTCTTCTTTATATGGTAGAGATATATTGAGAATACTAGTTGATTCAATAATATCTTTAATAGTTTTGAATTTTTATTTTATTTTTAATTATATTGTAAAATATAAATGTAAAAATATATATAGTATATGGTATATTATTACTATACCTATGATACTTGATATAGTATTAGTTTTAGAAATTAATATATTTTTCAATAAACCAGACATTTCATTATTTTGCTTTATTATTTTATTTTTATTAGACTTATTATTTAATTGATTTGATGAAAATAAAAAAAGATTATTATATTTATCAAGTGTAATCTTTTTTTGATCATTTTTATTTTTAGAATAAATAATAGGATCATGATTTATCCTATGATTAAATAACCTTTTTGAAGATTTTTTATGCTGAATATTCTGAAAGGAGTTTATATTATTATAGGAATTTTGATAGGATGTGGTTTCATGATTAATATATACTTTGTTATATATATTAATTAAATTTGTATTATTATTGCTTTTATTTGAAAATCTTTTTTTATTTTCATTCTTTTGTTGGGAAATTAAGAGATTAGTTTCGAAACCTTTACAAAATAATTTCATGATTTCATAACCAAAAAAAAAAAAAAAAAATTAATATAATAATAATATAGTATATAATTGAATATAATAATTATTCTTTAATGAAACAAAGGTACCCATTTTATTAATATTGTTATTAAAATAATCAAAATATAAATCCAAGAAATTTATATTTTTATTATTTAACCCATTTTGTAAAAATAAAAGGATTTCTTTTTGCAATAAATAAGGAATTAATTTGTATTTTAGAGAAATAGGTTTATAAAATTTAACTAAAATATATATTATATTATTATTATTATTATTATTATTATTATTATTTAATTTTTTTATTATTATTATGTACGGTACTACTAATAAAAGTATATAAAACACTTACTATTATCATGATGAATTTTGCACCTTTCTTTTCTATTCAACAACGAATCTGAAATAATATGGGAATTTTTTGTTTCTTTATATTTTTTATTATTGTTTTTACATTTAATGGAATTGTAAATATTATGAAAAACAAGTGATGGCATAATGCTAATTTTATTAATAAAAGACTGGAAACAATAATATAAATATATATAAAATAACTTATAACAAATACAAAATATATATAAAAGTAAAAAAAAGATTCACTATAATGTCTTTAGGTTTGATTTATATAATTTTGATATAATTTTTTTTTTTTTTTTTTTTTTTTTTTTTTTTTAAAAAAAAAAGAACACATACTATTATGTTAAAAAAAAAAAAAGTCTAAAAATAACATACATATTTATTGATATAATGAAAAGCTTTTTTTTTTTTATTTTTTATATTTTATTTTTTTTATATTTATTTTATTTATGTTATTGTTATTATCAAATTATTTGATATCATAATAATGCTATTTGTAATTATGAATTGTATTATCATTCTTGAATCATTCTTATTTTTGATTATTATTCAAAAATAAGAAAAAAAGTGAAAAAATTTTTTAAATGTATATATTATTTATATACTTTACAATTGATTTATGCTTAATATTTTAATTCACTTATTAAAATAATAAAAAAAAAAAATAGAAAAGTTTATATATTCCATTAGTTTAAATTATTTAATATCCCATTATATTTACTTGCTAACATGAGAAGTTTCTTGTAAAACAAGACCTTTAATAATTTTTGTTTCATCACCAATAATAACTTCAGCTTCACCTTCATCTAACCATTGGTAAATGTATGGTTTAGAAATAAAGGATTGAATGAATTTACGAATAAGGAATGGTAAGAAGGAAAGACAATCAATACGATCAACTTGATTTGATGGCTTCATAGTTAAATTAACAGTAAATGGTTTTTCTCCTTCAATAGTTTTACCCTTGAAAGTATATTTTATTTCATTTGGAACTTCATATTTAGTATCCTTATCAATTGTACAGCTAACTTGATTAACAGTACATTCTGTAGAAACACCAACTAATTTATTATCTAAAACTAAACCAGCTTTACCAACACTAGTGGCCTTATTAACAAATTCAAGTAACATTATTCCATCGGTACCATTATTCATGTTAATTAAATTCCATCTATATAATTTATATAAATATATATTAATTGAATATTGTATTAGAAAATTATTTATATATTTCTAAGAAATAATTTATTATTAGACTTTATGCATTAATTTACCTTTTACAAAATTGTGGAGTTTGTTGAACAGCATGACTGTATAAAGCGGTACCATTAATATTAATAGTTGTCTTATCATCAATGACAACAGTACCAGTAACTCTACCAGTTGGAATAAATCTATGAATACCTATTTATTTAATGTAAATTATACAATTATCCATTAATATGGTTAAGGTTATAGTATTATTATATTTATATAATTTTCTCTTTTATTATTGATATTGATATATTTATTAATATAAAAAAAAAAAGACTTACAATAACCATTCTTTTCGTTTTCTGGATCGAATGGAATCTTATCAGTTTGATAGGCGTATTGACAAGTACTAGTGAAATCTAAATCATATCTAATTTTCTTTGGTTCGAAGTTAGCCTTAATTTTATAATGGAATTCATCAGCGCTTAAACTAGTAAATTCAGTGTCAATGGCAGAACTGGAACGCTTATCTTCTGAAAGATTTAAATTAGAACCTTTACCAGTCTTGGTAGCAAATTGATTATGATCCTTATTCCAAAACTTTGCTGAAACCTATTTTATTTATGATATATATCCTTTTTTTTAAAAATTCCTATTGTAATATAAATGAATAACTACTATTTTTATAATTATAATACGTACTTGAGTAGTAACATTAACTCTTTATTTATTTTTTTTTTTTTTTTTTTTTTTTTGAAATTTAAATGTATTATTGATATAAATAGAATTTTAATTCAATAGAATTTATTTCTTATTATAATAATTTAAAATTAAATGTTCTTATTTTATTAACTTTTATATCTATTTAGCAACTAAATTTATACTTACGACATGGAAGAATAAACAATTTGAACATAACCCATACCACCATCATCATTTATAAAATAAACTAAAACGGCTTCATTAGCCCAATTCTTGTCTTCAACCCAAGTAATATCCTTTGGGTAACAAATTTTAGTAGTTGGTGGGAAATATAAATCTAATTGGATAAACAAAATAATAACAACATTAATAATAATAAAAATAAAGGAATTCTTAAAAATTATTTACTACTACTAATTTATTTTATTTTATTGTAAATATTATTTTATCATTGCTATTGTTATTATGAATAAATTTTTAATTATTTTTTTAAAATTATGTTTTTATTATATCTATTTTTTATTTTTAAATACTTCAGCACAATGATAATAAAATATTTTTATATTAAATTTATTTATATGTAAAGATATAAATTTATGATACATCAATTTCATTAAATATATAAAGTACTTTAGTAATTTTTAAAATAAGAAATATAAATATTATAAATATTTAATTATTAAAAGCACTTTTCTCTTTTTATTTTTTACCTGACATCTTTAATTAATATTTTATTATTTTAATTCTAAAATAAAAATAAAAAAAAAAAAAGTAAAAAAAAAAATAATATTTATATTATTATAAACGATAAACTTTCTAGAAATAATAAATTAAAATATAAATGTATTAAAAAATTAAACTTTAATTTAATTATTAAAATAAATAAACAATTAAACAATAAACAATCAAAAAAAAAAAAAAAAAAAAAAAAAAAAAAATAGAAATACACCATATCTGGTTTTAGTAGTAATTAAAATAATATTATCAAAAATGTAATTATTATTCATTATTATTCATTATTAATAATAAAATAATAATTTTTAAATAATTCAATAGTATCATCTTTTTTTTTTATTTTATTTTTACACATTTGGGATATTCTCTTTTTTTATATATATATATTCATTTTTATATATAAAAGTAGTTATATGGATTCATTTAATATTAAATATATAACTATTTTTTTTTTAAAAAAAAAGAGTTATAATGAATAAAATAAATAAAAAAAAAGACTAATCAATAATAAACTTTTTTATTTTGTTAAAAAAATGTTGTGTAACAAATTAACTATTATGTTTAAAAAAAATATTTTAACTTTAAAATGATTTATTATAATACAATTATTGGAATTAAAAGTTTATAATATGAAATAATGATACTCCTTATAAAATTATAATAGCTAGTATTTAATAAAAATATTCAATTCAGATTTAAGCTTTATAAAACATTTTTTTAAATAATCAATTATTATATTTATATCATTAAACTTTACTTTTTTTAAGTGATATTATATTTTATTTAGATATGTTTTTTTTATTTTATATATTACAAATATACAAATATAATACATATAGGATAATGATAATAAAGGGTATATATATATATTTTTTCATCAATTTATTTTTCGATAAAAAAAATAATTATAGTTTTAATATTTCCAAATTGTATTTGGTGGGTTACATTGTGAATCCAGTGGATGAGAAACATTTAAAAGAAGTTGGTTTAGAGATTTTAATCAGATCCTCCATTGGAATACTAAAACATTTTAGATTATCAATACCTTTAAAACTAATATATTTATAAGAAATATTTTTTCGATAGAACAATCTTTTTTCTTTATTTTCTTCAATTGATCTTTCTATTTTAACAAAAAATGGCTTTGGGTTTTCTTTTCCGAATATGATATTACTATTTGGAAAAGTATTGAATTCTTTTATATTTTTAAATTCTTTTGGTAAATGTTGATTAGAATAAATTGATGCTACAGATACGTTGGAATTCCATGCTTTTTCATATTTTTCATTATCATAATTAAAACCATCATATACACTACTTAATGTATTGGAGATAATAACATAATTGTTATTATTATTAGAAGAAGCACGACTTAATAATTTTGTAGAATTTGAAATAGCTTTCTTGTCAGCATTAGCAATTTTCTTGAAAAGTTCAATGGATTGCGACAAATTATCTTTTTGCTTTATACCTTCATTATTATTTACATTAAGTTTTTTATTTAATTGTTCCTTTGAAGATATAAAAGCTTTTCCAAATTCTGAAACTATATAGTTATTTTGAAGAGTTTGAAAACGCATTTTCAAAAAATATATTAATAATATTTAATTTCAAAAAAAAAATTTTTTTTTGTTGAATTACACAATATTAATTTATAAGGCCTTTTTTTTTTATTTGGGTATTTAAATAATTGATATAGTTTCTTGTAGAAAATTGTTTTAATCCTATTTTATATTTAAATAATAATATTACTATTTATTATTATTTCGGGTATCTAGGTATTAATTTTAATTTTTTGGGACAAATTTCCAATATTAAACATAATCGAAAAAACTTCAAAAAGAAAGAACAACTATGATATTTATATTTTTTTCTTTTTTTTTTTTTTATATATATATATTTTTAAATAAAAAAAGTATTAGTAATGAAATAATTAAAAATAATATATTTATAGGAAAACATGATTTAGTGACTTTTTTTCCTTTTTTCTAAAATTATCGATGACTATATGAAAGACATGATTAAATTATTATTAATTTTTATTTATAAAATATATTATAGGAAACTAAAAATAAATTATAATTAAAAAATTATTATTTATTTACTATCAACTACACTATATTTAAATTTTTTTAATTATTTTTAATATCTATTAAATAAAGTATTTTTTTTCTTTTTATTAAACTATATAAATAAAGATATTTATAACATATTAATATAACCGGTTTAATTAAATAAATATTGAATAAAAGAACTTTTTTTTTTTTTATGAATTGAATAAAAAGATAGATTTAAACAATATATGAATTGTTTTTGTTTATTATGAAATAGGCCTATGCATAACAATTTTATATAAATTTTTTGACAGTTTAAACTACCTTGATATTTTTATATTTAATTAAAATAAATAAACTTTATAAAATAAACATCCATAATCCTATTATTTTGATATTATTTTATTATCCGCATGATTTAGCTAATCCTTCTTATACTACAATTAATAGTATTTTGACGATTAATACATTTTTTTATATATACTATTATTATATATTATGTATTAGTCATAAATGTTTTATTTAATCTTAATTATTATTTACTATTATCATTTATTTATTGTGACGCGTGGTAATCATGCTATTATTTATCACCACCACCACCACAAATAATTTTTTATTATTCACCACAAAATTATTTAAAACATCAAGGATAGCACAATACAAACAAATAAACACACATTATTTTCTATTACTTTTAATCTTTTAATTTTCTATTAAAATTCTTTTATTCCCACTTTTTTCTTTCTGTGCAATTCTTTCTATGCAAGAATTTAAGTATTTTTTTTTTTTTTTCCTATTTTGTTCTATTTCTTTTTTCTTTTTTTCTTTGTAATTTTCATATCGAAAAGCTGAAGTTTTATTAGATTTGATTCATTAAAATATATTCCAATATACTACAAACAATATATTAAAATATTTATCTTATTGATTAGCCGTAGTGTTACATTTACCTCTTGAATGCCACAAAATTTAAATAAATTAAAATATCAATATTTTTATATTAAAAATCTACTAATAATTTATGTGGAAAGGGTTAAAATAAATAGAATTTCAATATAAACTAAATTAAAATTAGAATTACATATATTAATATTGATTGTAATATATGTTTAATATTATTTAAAAATACTATTTTTAAAAAAAATTAATTATGTTTTTTTTTGGAAATTTTTATTTTGATTTTGATAATATTTTTTAAATATATTATAATATAGTCTAATATATAATTAATAGTAATTGTGCTTTAATGTCGAATTACACAAAAACTTTTTTATTAATAAATAAACTCTGTTACAAAGTTGTCCATAATTATAGAGTAAAGTAATAATATAAAATATTATCACCTATATATAAATTATATTAAATAATATAATATAATATATTGAATTTTATATAAACAGATAAATTTTGATATTAAAAGATATATAATAATTAATATTT
Source organism: Piromyces finnis (assembly GCA_002104945.1). Taxonomy (NCBI): domain Eukaryota; kingdom Fungi; phylum Neocallimastigomycota; class Neocallimastigomycetes; order Neocallimastigales; family Neocallimastigaceae; genus Piromyces; species Piromyces finnis. The sequence continues at coordinate 156,502 of MCFH01000072.1, read as the reverse complement.
CTATATTAATTTATTAGACACAATTTTTATTAAAAATTAAAAAAAAAAACAAAAAAAAAAATAGATTAATTCTTAATGTGTGGTTATAATAGAAGAAAACATAAGAAATATAATTAAATAATGATTTAATTTGAATGGCTATATTCATATATTCATAGAAAGAAAAAAAGTAAAAATAAAAATTTGTAGCCATAATAATGCTTAAATTCTTACTATTTATCTATTATTATCATTCAATTATAATAAAGAAAAAAGTTTTAATCTTTTTTTTTTTATTTCATAATATTTTATATTAATCAGTTTTCTTTATAATTTTATTATTATTTATTGTTTCCAATAATCAAATATAATAATTTAAATTTTTAATATAAAATTTTATGGGTATTTGTTATACTAAATTATTAAAATTAGTCTTTTTTTTATACTTTTTTTTTTTTCTCTTTTTTAAATAATAATTTGATTTTTAAACTATATTTGTTTTATATAACAAATAGAAAGTAAAAGTTAAAAAACTTCAACTTTTAATATTGTTTTAATACTAAAACATTTAAACAAATTACAACAGCATAAAATAATTTAAATAATGAATATGAAATAGTATATTATTATTAATTAGTGACTAAATATTTCACTTTAATAATAATAAAAATTAAAATATAAAGTAAGAACGAATCATTAAAAGATTAACAATATATTAAAGGTAATAAGAAGAAATAAATATCAATTTTTAAAATAAAATATATACTTTATAAAAGTTATTTGATATTCCTATATATATAAGAAGAATCATTTTCTATATTTAAAATGTCAATTTATTATTTTATTACAAATTTATATTAATTCAAAATTCCAAGAAAATTATTTTTATAAATAGAAAGAAGAAAAAAAAAGTAGTATTTAACAACAAATTCATTTAATATAAATAAAGAGGAAAATAAAATATAAATGATTTATATTAAAGAATATTGTTAATAAAAAGTTTTTTTTTTTACTCTTTTATCTGTATTATAATTACCATAAAATGTATATATTAAAAAGTAAAAAAAGGATACAAATAGTACTTCAGCTTATAATTTTACATAAAAATATTATTTGATAATACAAAAAGATAAATTTATCGTAAATATATATGATATTCCAAAAACAAAAAAAAAAAACAAAAAAAAAAAACAATTATTAATATTATAAAATTTGAAAAGAAATTATCTTCAACCTTTTAATATATAACATATATAACATATAATAATACAATAATTAATATTATAAAAATATCAAAGAAATTCTCTTTATATTTAATATACAATATATATTTCGTATAGTACATTTAATTATATAATAAATATTAACAATATATAAAAAATTAGCAAAGAAAACTATCTTTAAAATAGAATATATAAATGAATTATCTTATATATATTTTTAATTTAGAAATTTATGACTATTTATTTTCACACACGTTTTATATTATAGTTTTCTTTATAGTCTATGTATATAATATATATTTAAAAATATTAAATGCTAATATATTATTTTTTTTTATTATAAACTTTACAATTTGGTATATTCATTTTTGTATGGTATAATTAACAAATAGACAAAAGTTGAATTTAAATTTCAATAATAATTTTAAAAAGATATAAATAAAAAAATATCAACCTAATAATAAACTCACAAAATGGGTAACGCAAAATCAAAGAATTTAAGATATGATTCATATACTGTTAAGGGTCCACCACACAGATCCAACAGTGACCCTTCCAGTATTTTATATGTGTCACAAAGTCAACATTATAATCATAAATCTTCTAAAAAACAATCAAAAAAATATAAAAAGTCTGGCAAAACAAGTGGAAAAATACAACATGGCAGTAGTAATTCAGTAACATTACCTTCAGCTTCATCATCATATACTATGGTTAATGATCCAAGATTGGGTGAAGTTATAATTCCAAATACATCTTCAAATAATTTATCTGGCTATTCTACTTCTTTACCACAATCAAATAATGCCTCTTCTCATAAGTTATTTGATGAAGAAATAAATATTGAGGAAGAGTTCAAAAAGCTTAATTTAAATTTGGATTTTGATTTTTCAAATGACTTTTTAAAAGATGAAGAAAAGGATGAGGAAAAAAGATATACTCAATACTATGGTAAAAATTCTAGTAATAAATCTTCTTTAGGTGATAGTAAAAAATCACGTTATAATCAATCAGAAGAAACTATATATAAAACTTCAGTATCGAGAAATAATAATGAGCCAGTAAGTAATTCCTCAAAGACAAACTATGATGATTATAACAGACCAATAAGGCATAAAAAAGAAGATGGAAGAGAATCATCTAAACGTAGTGATGTTGATTCAACTAGATCACGTCATCATCATTCTCATTCTAATAGGCATAAGCATAGTGATGAAGAATTAAATAGATCAAACCATCATTCTAGTAGACATAAGCAAAGCGATGAAGAATTAAATAGATCACACAATCATTCCAGTAGACATAAACATAGTGATGAAAATATAAAAAATCAAAATACTAGACATAAATATAATGACGAAGACAGTAATAAACATATTACTAGACATAAATATAGTGATGAAGAAATAAATAAACAATCTTCAAGACATAAATACAGCGATGAAGATAATAATAAAAAACAAAATAATCAACCTAATAAGACTGAATTAAAAGAATCATCTAAAGCTAGTCAAGAAGGTATAAAGGAAATATCAAAGTTAAGTCTTGATTCTGATAGAATTTCCACTAAACTTTTTGATGATGATGAATTAATGGCATTTTCACCACATGTATCATTACCTGTTCCATCTACTGTTGAACTTAACAGACTTTCAAAGGATATTATGGAAGCTTTATCTTTACCAAGTGATAGTAGAGATTTTATATCTGCTCTTCCAAATTCCCAAAAATGGGAACTCATTCAAAAATATTATAATGCTAACGGCAATGATTCAGCCGAAATTTATTGCATTTCATATACCCAAAGATTGAAGGAAAATCCATTCGATAAAGAAATTATTTCAGATATTGCTACTGCCTTACACACTCATATGGTTTCAGATATTATTGATAAATTCATTAATTATGGTGGTTTACAATTACTCTTGTCTAATTTGAAACAATTAGAAGAAGATGATAAGGATTATGGACCAAATTATGATGAAATCGAATCCTTATATATTCAATGTATTAAAGCTATTATGAATCATGGTTCAGGTTTAGAAACAATGATGGATGATCCAAAAGCCATTATTGTCATTGCTCTTTGTTTAAGATCATCTACATTAAGAACTCGTTGTTTAGCCTCAGAAATATTAGCAGCTGTCTGTATGATACCAAAGGGACATAAATATGTATTACAAGCTTTAACTGATTTCAAGGATATTGCAGGAGAAACCAAAAGATTTGAAACTGTTATCAGGGGATTAATTTTAGACAGAAGAAGACAATACAAAAATGAAACTGTTGATCACGACCTTCAACTTGCCTCTTTATCTTTAATTAATGCAATTATAAGTGGTGGTCAAACTCAACTTACTGTAGAATTCAGAACTCATTTACGTTACGAATTTACTAACCTTGGTATATTGGAAATTTTCGAAAAATTGAAAAATTTAAATGATAGTCTCATTAGTAATCAAATTAAGATCTTTGAAACTAGTGCAAACAAGGATGAAGAAGAATTATACAAGAGATTTAATTGTAATTCTAGTGATGCGGATGCTGTATTGTTATTTGAATCATTAAATAATTCTATGAAAGATACTAGATGCTATAAATATTTCATTAATATGTTGAAACATTCCTTATTAATGCCAAAGGATTCTGGTGAAAGAACAGCGATGTGGATGTTAATTGATCAATTAACTCAAAATATTGTATTGAAAAACAATGATACACAATCTGATCCACAAGCAGCTCTTTTAGATATTAACGTTGAAAGAGTCATTGATAATATTAAAACTATGGAAAGTGTATTAAATAAACAAGAGAATACACCCTCTTCACCTTTAAGACCTTCTCATTCTCGTACTATGTCTCATTCCTACAGTCAAAAACGTAAACTTCAACAAAATAGAAAGAAAAGTTTAAGTAGAAAAATCAGTTTTGATGCAAATTTAAATATAGGTCATTCCCCTGATTCTTCCTTTAGTGGTGATATATCTGCTAGAAATAGTATTAAGAGAAGAACTACAGCTTACAATAAAAAGAAGAAGCATGCTTCTTACAGTAAAACTGCAAAGTATACCGTTTTAAAAACGTCTTTAGTTAAAAAGATTAATGAAGTAGCTAGATTAACTTCAGAACTTAATCAAGCTAAGAAGGATCTTGCTAATACTGAACAAGTTTTAGAGAAAACTACAAAAGAAATTGCTAGAAGAGATGAAATGGATTCCTTTTATTTAAGTGAATCTTCCTCTATCAGTTGTTTAAAATCTGCCTCTTCTAATGATTCTATTAATAATAGAAATTCCATGATAATCTTAAAAGGTAAGAAGAATGAAAAGATCATATCCTTATATCTTTTTTTTTTTTTTTCGGTATTCTTATGATGAATGATGAAAAACTTTTTTTTTTTTTTAGTATTCTTATGATAAATGATGAAAAACTTTTTTTTTTTTTTAGTATTCTTATGATGAATGATGAAAAACTAACATAATTATTATATTAATAAAAATATTTTATTATATTTTTAGACCTTGATCTTAATGAAAGTTCAATAGTTGCTGATGAATATCAATCTAGTAATCCATCTTCTCCATTATTACCAAATAAATATAATAAATCAAAGAAAACTCCAAGGTTAAGTATTTCCTTACCTTCCCCACCACAATCTGTTGTTATACCTGTAACAGAAAATAAGTCTTCTACTATTCCTCCACCTCCACCACCACCACCAGTCATGCAATCAACTACTATCGCTAAATCAAATATACCACCACCACCACCACCACCACCACCAGTCATGATTTCATCAAATACTACCAATTCCAATATCCCACCACCACCTCCTCCTCCACCAGTCATGATAAATAATACTAATCTTGAAATAAAAGCTGCCATTCCACCACCACCTCCACCACCACCAATACCATCTTCTACTGGTAGTGTTTGTGCTCCACCACCACCACCTCCACCAATGCCCTCTACTGGTGCCGGTACTGGTGCTCCACCACCTCCACCACCTCCACCACCAACACCAGCCACAGCCGGTGTTCCACCTCCACCTCCACCTCCACCAACACCATCTTCAGCTGGTGTACCTCCACCACCTCCACCACCAATGGCAACAGCTGGAGTAGCTCCACCTCCACCACCTCCAGTTCCAGGAATGGCAAAAAGTCAAAATAGATTCGCGACTATTGCTGCTAAACCACCAATTGCTCCAGGTTTTAATAAACATGTTGGTATTTTAGCAAAGAAAACTAATCTTTCTTCAAAGCCATTGAAATCATTAAATTGGACCAAAATACCACCATATTTAATTGGTGAAACTATTTGGAAAGATATTGATGATACCATGGTTTTAGAAGAATTATCTGGTGAACTTTCAAACTTTGAAGATATTTTCTCTGCCTTCCAACGTAAAAAGAAGAATACCGATTCTGGTAATGGTGAAGATTCTCAATTAGTTAAAGCCTCAACCAAGAAGCTTGTTACCTTCCTTGATCCAAAAAGATCTCAAAATTGTTGTATTATGCTTCGTGCCGTAAAATTAGATTCAAAGCAAATTAGAAAGGCTTTAATTACCGCTGATCATCATAACCTTAGTAAGGATATCATTCCAGAACTTTTAAAGTTTTGTCCAACCGAAGAGGAATACGCTTTAGTTAAGATGTATGAAGCCACCGACGAAAAATTTGATTTAGCTGAACAATTCTTTATGGATATTTCAAAAATTGATCACTATGAAGATAGGTTGAAGGCTCTTCAATTCAAGTGTTGTTTCCAGGAATATGTTGATGATATCTTTACCATGATTAATTGGTATGATAATGCCAGTAATGATTTAATTAAAAGTAAAAATTTCAAAAATATTTTAAAGATCATATTAGCTTTAGGTAACTATATGAATTCAGGTAATCGTGGTGGTGCTTATGGTTTCCAAATCAATAGTCTTGTAAAATTAGTTGATACCAAGACTGTTCATAATGGAAGAAGAATATCTTTAATGAATTATCTTGCTAATCTTATTCAAAACACCTATCCTGATGTACTCAACTTTAGAGATGAATTAAAGCATGTTGAAGATGGTGTTAAAGTTAATCCATCCATTATTCAAAGTCTTTTTGTAATGATGAAATCTGGTATCAGAGATATTAAATCATTAGTTCGTATTCTTAAGCGTCAAAAAAATAATAATGCCAAAAAAGAATTAGCTACAACCCCTCAAGAAAATAAAAGTGATGTAAAAAAAGAAGAGGGCAAGAAAGAAGAAGAAAAAGAGGAAGATACTTTCTGTGATATAATGGAAGAATTTTTAAATAAAGCTATTAGTAAAAGCGAATCCTTAGATAAAATGTATGAAAGTGCTCAAAAGCAATACCAAAGAGTATTAAAACTTTATGGTGAAGATGCTAAGAAAACCCCAGAAGAATTTTTTGAAATATTTAAAGTTTTTATTCAAGAATTTGATGATGCTAAATTAGAAAATGAAAAAGCTGAAAAACAAGCCCTTCAAAAGAAAAAGAGAGAAAAGCTTTTAAAGGAACAAAAAGAAAAACGTGAATTAATGAAACAAAAGAAAATATTGAATAGAAAATTCTCAGAAATGACTTTATCTACAACAAAGAAAACTGAATTAGGACCACTTAGTAAAGCTAGTCTTATTGATGTTAAGGAACAATTCAAAGCTTTAAGTATTAAAGGTAAAGTAAAAAAAAAAAAAAAAAAGAATGAATTGATAATTAAAAAAAAAAAAAAGATGTATATGACTATAATTTTTTTATTTAAAAAAAATATTAACATAATCATTTTATTTATTTTTTAAAAAAAAAAAAAAAGATGTCAGTAGTACAGAAGAAGCTACAGAAGCTACTCTCAAGAAACAAAGTGAAGAACAAAATGTTTGTTCTATCACTAAGCAAAATAGTGTTTCCTCTACTACATCTAGTGATAATAAGAAAAAGACAACTATCACTGTAAATAATGAAGTTACAAAACAAAGTATTAAAAAGGAAAAAGTTACTACTACGACTGTTACTACAACCGTCACTACGACTACTACGGTTGTTGAATCTGAATCCGTTGAATCTGAACATAATAAAATGATGATTGAAACAAATACTCCAATAATTGAAAATGAAATTGTTTCACCAAATGGTGGTGAAAAAATTGGACATTTAAAGAAGGTTAAGAGTGTTCCAAATATTGATGAAGTATATGTTTATACTGAAGATATTTCTGAAAATAATGATCTCAAGGAACCATCTATTTATGTTGAAGAATCAACAGAAGAAGAAACAGAACAAAAAATTGATTATTTAATTTATGATGTTATTAGTGGTAGAGCTTTCAACACCGATAATAATAAGAAAATTGTTGCTTAAAATATATATCATTACCTACACACAGATACAAAAAAAAAAAACATTTAAAAAAAAAAAAAAACATACGCAATTATCCTAACAAACTTTTTTATATATATATACACTACTTTGTAATTAATATTACTATTTTTAATAATAATAATAATAATAATAATTTTAATTTAGTATTTTAATTTTATTTCATCCTTTTGCAACGTTAAATTATTTATTATTATTATTGCCCTTTTTTTTTTTTTTTTATTTTATTTTCATTTATTGTTGTAAATTATTTTATATAGAAAAATAATTATTTTAATCTTTTTTTTTATAATTCATACCAAAAAAAAAAAAAAAAAAAAATCAACATCTACACGTCTAATTTATATTAAAAATAAGAATGTAAAATGAAATAGTTAAAAAACAAAACAACAATTTATAAATTAACAATAATAATATAATCAACACAATAACCCAATGTTACCCTTTTTTTTTTTTATTTTCTACAATTCTCACTTTCTTCACTAATAATTTTAATAGAATGAAATAATTAAAAATAATTATAACACACACACTTCATCAAAGTAATATTTATTCATTATGACAAATATAAATGATTAAAAAGACATTATAATGAAATAATAAAACAAAATTAAAAATTTCAACCTATCAAAAGACAAATTTAAAATACAAAATAAAAATCTAATAATAATATAAATTACGACTCACACACCTTTACATATAACCAATTTTTTTTTTATTAATTTAATATTTAAAATAATTCCTATCCTTTATATATTCTTTTTTATTATCATTCTTTTACTTTTTCTAAAAGAATTGGTTTTTCTAATATTAAAATAGAATGAATTTTAATATATTTTTTTTCTTTTTTTTTTTTCATTTTTCTATATGATATAAAAAAATTAATTTTTATAATAAATTAATGAATGGATATAATAATTTAATAATAACAATTAAAAAAAAAAAAAAAGAAAAATAAAAAAAGAATAAATAAATGAAAAATATATATATATATTCTTATTTTATTTCCCTTTATTATTTATAATTATAAATATTGAATACAATAATAAATAGACCCTTTTTAAAAACCTTTTACTATCTGAAATATAAAATAGATTTATATTTATCATGTATCGTATTGATTTAATTAATACACCTTAAGATTAAACTATAATTGTATAAATTATGATAATTCAATAATGAAATGTCATAATAAGCCTTATTATACTATATATTATATAAAAATATTAAAAATAGAGAATCCGTTTAAATAATATATTTTTTCACAACTTATCATGTATAACATGATTTTAACCATTCATAATTTATATTATACCATTAACCTCTTATTTTTTTCTTAATAATAAAAAAAAAAAGATTAAGAAATAATTATTTTCATAAGTTTATTTAAATAAATATTATTTATTCATTTAAATATAAATAAAAAATTATGAAATATTTATTTAATTATTAATTTTTCATTCATTTATTTTAACAATTTAATCAATTTGTTTTAACTCGCGTCTGGTGTTACAAAGATCATTTTCTGTATTTTTTTTAAAAGTCACCATGACTTGACGTTGAATTTTTAGGTGGAGGAAATTTGTTAAAAGACTTTCTTTTTTTATTTTCACCATAAATCATATATTATTTTATATAAATATATTATTTAATTATATTCTAATATATTATAAATAGCTATTTAAATTTAAATTAAATCATTTAAAAGAAACTTTAAATGTTTTTGTATAAAGAAAAAAAAAAAAGATTTTTGAATTAACCGTTTATTCCTAACCAATCATATTTTAGTTTTTGCTACATAATTTTGTATATCAATTTTATGCAAAGTATTTTAGCCATTATATTAAAAATAGGTATGGTAAAATAGAAGCAAAAATAAAAATTTTTGATTTAAATTTTCTTTAATATAAATAGATTAATGTATTGTATTTGTATTGTATGTATTATTCAATTAATGTATTACATTTAATCTTTTCCTAAAAAAAGTTGAAAATTAAATGAACAGTTGAAAGATGAAATATATATATTAATTATAATATAATAAATATAATATAATATAATATAATATATGAAGGTATTATAATTTAATAAATCATTTTTCAAACATTTCTAAATGTTGAAAAAAAAATAAATTTATTAAAAAAAAAAAAAAATTTACCTTTATTCGGAAAGAGTAACTAACTTTTTTAAAAGAAAAAAAAAAAAATTACTTTTTTAAAATTTAAGCTTTTAAGAAAAAAAAGTAAATATATTTTCGTTATTTATTCCAATAATAATAAAAATAAAAAAAAAAGTAGTATTTATAAGAACAAAAAATACAATTTCTTTTTTCTTTTTTTTATTTTTTTTTATAAATAATATATATTTCAAAATACCCAAAATATATAAATTTTAAAAACAATTTTGAAAAGACAACAACAACAACAGCAGCAGCAACACTTTTTGCTAAACCTTGAAATATTTTAGGAAAAAGAATATACAATAAAACAATATAAATAATACATTTTTTTAAAATATACCAAATTATAAATAATAAAAGTAAGATTCAATAAAATAATATTCGATAAAAAAAAAAAGGAAAAAGAAAAAAGAAAATTATTTAATAAATACTACTTTAATACTAGATTTTGACATATTAATTTATTTCATTTATTTAAAATATATATTATTTTTTTTATATTATATAGAATGAATTCCATAGTATCCAACTCTGTTAGTTTATTAACCAAGAACAATATTAATACCCTTAATGCTGTCTCAAACATAGTGAGACAACAAATGCCAATGATGAAAAGAACTTTCTATAATGTTGCATCTACCTCATCATCTTCTTTATTATACAACAATCAATCTTCCTTATTAACTCAAAACACTTTATTAAATAATATGAGCAACCATTTATCATTAAGATTTAAGTCAACAGAAGCTGATTCTAAAAAGGAAGAAAAGAAAGAAGAAAAGAAAGAAGAAAAAAAGGAAGATAAGAAAGAAGATAAGAAAGAAGATAAGAAAGAAGAAAAAAAAGAAGAAAAAGAACCAGAAATGGATCCAGCTGTTAAGAAATTACTTGAAAGTAAGGACAAAAAGATTTCAGATTTACAAGTAAGTTTCATTTTTTTTTCTTCAAATTTTTATATGAATTTAATATAGTATAGTTTACAAAAATTGGTGTTATAAGGATATCAAGCCATTTATATATATAATTATAATGAATATTTAATAAATAATTTTTATTTTAAAATAAATTATTATAGAGCGCTTATAAGAGAGCATTAGCTGATACCGAAAATATCAGAGAAAGAACTCGTAAAGAAATTCAAAAAGCAACTCAATTTGCCATTCAAAAATTCGCTAAAGATTTATTAGATACCTCAGATATTTTAAAGATGGCTTTAGATTCTGTTCCAGAAAAGCAACGTGAAGATAAATCAAATAATATTTTATACAGTTTATTTACTGGTGTTAATATGACTAGAACCCAACTTTTAAATACATTCAAAAAGCATGGATTAGAAATGTTTAACCCAATGGGTGAAAAGTTCGATGCTAACAAGCACCAAGCTATGTTCCAAACCCCAATGGCTGATAAGGAACCAGGAACTGTTATTGCTGTTCAAAAGGAAGGTTACACCTTAAATGGTCGTATTTTAAGACCAGCTCAAGTTGGTGTTTCTAAGAAGCCAGAAGAAGAAAAGAAGTAAATTATATAATAAATAGATAAATACACCTAACATGAAAGAGGATAAAAAGAAAAACAATTTTTAGAAAATAAATATACAAAAATATATCGCAAAATAGAATTATTAAGAATAGTAATTCTCTACAAAATCATTATTACACATTATTATCTTTTTTTTTTTTTTACAAATTTTTAAAACCAATAAATTAATTAATTTTTTTTTTTTTATTTTTGGATATGTTATTATTATAATTTATAACTTATTTAAAATAATTTTATATTTAGAATATATACATAAGTATTCAATATTTCTAATAAAATTTAATAAAAAATTAATAAAGTAGAATTTGAATATAAAGAGAAAAATGATAACAAAAAGTAAAATAATCACTTTTTTATTAAAAAAGATAATATAGTTTTTAAAGAATTATCGAGCAAAACAAAACAAGCCAAAACAAAGTCAAAATAAAGCCAAAAAAAATAAAAAATAAAAAATAAAAAAAAACAAAAAAAAAAAAAATACATTTTTAAAAATCAGTAAATATTTATTAAAAAAATAATAAAATAATAAAATAAAAAATTAAAAAATTAAAACACCACTTTTTTTCCAATTATAGTGTTTGTACTATTGAAAAAAGATTAAAGTATTATTATTTTAAAGGAATAAAGGAACTTTTATTAATTCGTTGAAAGAGTTTTCTTTTTTATTTTTATTTTACACATGATTATTATTTGATGTTTTAGAATATATCAAAATGAATAATAAACTGAGTATTATAATGATTCTTTTTCTTACTTTTTTTTTTTTTTTTTTAAAAAAAAATAAAAATAAATATATACAACAGTTTATGCTATTTCTTTTTTAATAATAGGATATATAATATTGTTCTTTGAGAAAAATCATTTTAAAATAATATATGTTGAAAAATGTTTTAATATAGAATTTTTTGAAATTATTTTTTTCATTTTATAGCAATGTACAATAGTATTATTTGAGGTTAGAGATATATAAAAAAATTTTTTGAAATTATTGATTTAAACCGAAGTTTCTGTAGTTACCACTCATAGATAAATTCTATAGATAGTTATATAAAAAGTTTTTTAAAAAAGTAATTTGTTAATATAATAATATTAATAATTGAATTATTAAAAATTTTCATTGTATTTATGTGTATATATATTGGTATCTATTTTTATTTTTTTCATTTTATTATAAGAAGAATATTAAAACATTATAAATTATGGGGTTTTTGATATATACCTCGGAGAATTCTTGGTTAACACAATAATATCTTGTTGGCATTTCAACAAGTGATGGCTTATAAAATCCATAATCATTGCTTGTTGTGGTATATAAAATGTTTTGTTTTTTTACTTCATAATTCCATAATTCTATAATTCCATTGGAAATTAAAAAAAAAAAAAAAGACCATAATAATTCACAGTGTAATTAATAATATTTATTTTAGTCTATAACATTAAAACCTTTTAATTATTAAAAAATTATAAAAGGCTTACCTGGTCTTTGGAATTTTTCAGGTAAAATTACTGGATCATTTTCATTTGGTTTAATAACTTTTTCAAAAGTTTCAGTAACCTTTTCAGTAGATTTATTAGACATTTTTATATTAATGGTTTTATTCAATTATGGATATTAATTTATTAAAATATATTTATAATGAATAAATGAATAATAAATAGTTTTTTTTTTTTTTATTTTATTTTTAAATTATAAAAATATCTTTATTTTCAATTTATTTGATTAATTTTTTTTTTATTTTTTAAAAAAAAAAAAATAAACAATTTAATTAACTTATTAAAGTTATTTTATATTAAACAACCAAATAATATAATTTTTTAAAAAAAATTAAAGAATAATAGTAGAAAGAACGATAAATCCTTTTTATTTTTATTTAAAATGTAATATTTCTTAAACATAGTTATTATTATCATCATCATTATTATTATTATAATAATAAAAAAAAAAAATTGAAGCCAGGCCAAGCTATACTTATTTTTTATTATTCAATGACATTTTCTGTTATTATATAAAATAAAGTTTAAGAGGGAAAATTTTTATTTTATATAATAATAAACAGGTATCATATTTTACAATAATTAAATTTCTTGAAAAAATCAATTATTGTGGCTTTAATTCAAAAATAGGTTAATTGATCATGGTTGGAACTTTAAATATTTTTTTAATAATTACGAGGATAAAGGAAAAAATATATAATTTTTTATTATTTCGAATAGATTTTAATATTTGAAATTAAAATGTTTAACAAGAAACTATCTTAATAATATAGAAAAAGAATTAAATTCTAAGTATTAATAAATTGTATTTAATTTATACCTTTAAACATTTATAATCACAAGACTAAATATATCTAAAATGGATGATGCAATGGATTTTACATGGACTGATGTTGATTTGTCAGTTCAGAATGAAATAAATAAAGAATTTGAGCAATATAGAAATCAACAAGTTATTAATTGGAATACTTCCATGAATCAGAGCATTAATATAAACACAAATTCAGGGAAAATAAGTTTATACGATTTCTTTATTATAGTTGATACCAATATATTATTAGACAAGCAAAAATTTTTATCTGATTTATTTCAGTTTCCGAGAGAATATAAAGTTGCAATTATTATTCCTTGGATTGTAATACAAGAACTTGATGGTTTAAAGGTATTAGCGTTTAATAGTTTATCAATATTACTATTATATATTTTTAAATTTTTCCAAAAAAAAAGAAACTATGTTGAAAAATATAAATAAATTCTTTAAATATTATTTAATAAAATTTTTATTATTTTTTATTAAAATGAAATTTCAAATTTCAAATAATTTTAAATTGAAAGAATTCAACAAAATTGATGGATAATAATATTTCATTATCCAAATTAGCTCGTTCAGCATTATCCTTAATTTTAAAATATACTGTTGATGAAAACTCTAATCTTATAGGGCAAAAATATAATGAAGTTTTGAATGTTGGAAATCCAATGGTATTCAAATTATTAAATTTATTAATTTTTAAAAAAAAATAAAGGTTAATTTGTTTAAAATTCATCATAAAATATATTTATATCTTTCTTTTATTTAATCATTTTTTTTTTAAAAAAAAATGATATATATTTAGTTTTCAAAAAATGATGATAAAATTCTTGATTGTTGTTTGTAAGTAATATAAAATTTCATTACATTTCTTTTAATTTCAACATTTAAATTTAATTTATTTATATAAATAAAAACCTTATATTTTAATGTATTTTATTTTTATATTTATTATAATTATATTTCATAACAAACTAATATGAAATATACAATATTTGAAGATATTTTCGTCAAAATTATGGGAAAGAAGTTTTTTTATTAAGTAATGATAAGGTATAATTAAACGTTTGAAAGATAAAATTAAAACCATTATAATTGAAACTATAATTTAATATATTATATTATTTTTTAAATATAAAAGGCTTTATGTGTTAAATCTGTTTTTAGTAATATAAAAGTTATTGAAAGATGGGAGGATAGCGCTGAAGCATTTATAATGCATATTACATCTATTGATGAAAATAAAGCTCAAAATATTGCAAATAGTGTTACTTCTTCCACACCACCATTACAAAACAACAGCAGCAACAACAACAACAATGAGAATATGAATTCAACATTTAAATTTAATTATAACAAAGTATCACTACCTAAAAATAATAAAGCCTTTTCAAGTAATTATTTAAATAAATATATTAATTAAGCCTAAATAAATGAATAAATAATAAATTATCTGTTTTTTATTTATTTATCAATGAAATTGAAATAATACAGGATTTAAAGATTATAATTTTGGAGAGAAAAATAAATCAAGTATGATGATGATTATATTATTTTTTCTTTTTAAAAATAAAAATTAATTTATTAATAATATAAAAAATATCATTTCATTTCATTTGAATATCAATAGCAACAAATTATAACAATTACAATGATTTTAATTTTGATTTTGAAATCCCTATCGAAGGTTATTCCTCAGTAAATGATCATGAAAAATTTATGAAAGAATTTGAAAAATCATATAGTAAGTAATTTTTTTAATTTGTATTTAATAATTTGTGTATACTAAATTATACTAAATATATATATTTATTTTTGTTTAAATATAAATATATAGACCAAAATAAAAATTCCAATAATGGTATCAAGTTTAATTTCAACAGCAATATCAATAATAATAATAGTAAAAATAAGAATAACCAAAAAAATCGTAATAATAATAATTTCAAAAAGAATTTAAATACTAAAAATGATACAATTCCAAAAAGTTGGTATAAGATTTTTTTTTCAATATATTTTTTACTTGATTTTTATTTGAAAAAAGAAGTATCTAATAGTTATAAAAATTAGCATTAGAAAAAAATGATCCATTTGATGATCTACTTAATTATTCATGTTCTTCTGAAAATGATCATAAAAAATTAATGGAAGATTATGAACGATCCTTAAGTAAATACAATTTATTCATTTTTTATAATTAATTTAATTTTTTTATAACATAGAACTAATTGAAATAATATAATGATAATCTTTTTTTTTTTTTTTTTTTTTTTTTTTTTTTTTTTTTTTAAAAGAAGAAGAAAACGATTCAAAGGAAGATAATGAATCTAAGAATGTAATTTATCATTATCATTATTATTATTAAATTGTTGATATATTAAATAATTAATTAAGTATTATGATATTTATATTATATATATATATTTTTGAAAATAATACTAAAATGAAAATAGATTAGTAATAAAAGGAAACATGAACTTGATAATCTTACTGAAATTAATGATAACAATAGTTTATTAAATTCAAATAATGTAAGTATATATTGTTAAAAATATATTTTTAATGCTATATAAATAAATAAATAAATAAATAATTAATTAAATTTAATATTTAATATTTATAGAATACATTATTGAATAGAAGAATTATTAATCCAACTAGAAGATTAAAACAAGTATTATTATTATTATTATTATTATTATTATTAATAAGTATATTTAAATATTAATATATGATTAATAAAATAATTTTATTAAATAATTAAATAAAATACAGAAAAATACAAGCAATGAAAGCGTCAACAGTAATATTAATAATTCTCAGTTTAATAAAATACAATATCCAGAAAATATGTAATTTATATATACAACTTTTTTTTTTTTTATTTTTACTAATTTTATTTTATTTTCATTTTAATATTAGTTCTTTTAATAGTAATCAGATATATGAGAATAAAGCTAAAAAAATAAAAACAAATATTCAATCCCCATCATCAAATAATACTATCAGTGTCAATAGTCATAACATGACTATGAATATCCATAATACTAATAATAATGCAACTAATTCATTGAAAATCAATATCCACTCTACAAATAGAATGAATTCTTTTAATATTCACTCTACCGTTAACTCAAATACTATCCAAAATAATAAAATGGCTATAGAAACTAAAAATACAAGTAAAAGTTGTACTCTCCAACTGATTAGAATTGTTGAGAATTATCTTTCAAATGGACTAAAAAAATTTGTAGATAATAAAGTGAAAAAGAATAAACCAATTCCTAATACGATTCCATATATTTTTCCAACTAAGATTAATGATTTATTTAGTTTGATTATTAATTCATGGGACTTTTTCAAAGAAGGGTATCCAAGTTTTTATGGAAATGAACCATTAATTAAAACTGTTGAGACTAAATCACTTATTGATGGGTATAAAACACAAAATAAGGAATTAACAGAAAACGAATTATTGAAAATTTATAGAAATTTGGAACAAATACTAGAAATTTGTGAAGGTTTAGAGGGTCGTGAGGTTTCAATCCAACGTAGAAAAGAGTTAAAAAATATTAAAGAAAATATTAAAAATATGAACTAATTTAATATAAATAATTATTTTCTCTCTCTCTTTTTTCTTCTTCTACAATTCTTATATTTCAAGAAATTCTATTTTCCTTTATTTATCGCAATTTCTATATTTAATTATAATATAATAATATAATATGTTTTGAAATTTAATTAGAAATACATATAATAATATATATTAATATATATTAAATTAATATTTTATTATTTTGGTATATTTATTTATTTATTATTATTATTATTATTATTATTTTTTTTTTCTTTATAAAATTAACTTTGTAAAATTAAAAAAAAAGAAAAAAAATATAATATATTATAAATCAAATGAAATTCAATTGAAATTAAAAAATTTTCTTCTTCTTCTTTTTCTTTTTCTTTTTTTTTTTTGCTGAAATATATATGTACATAATAAACATAAATATATAAAAAAATAAAATAGAATAATATTAAATATAAAACGAAAACGAACAAACAAGGAAACAAACATAAATTTAAAACATTTTTTTTTTCTGTTTTTTTTTTTAAATTCAAAATTTCATAAAAGAATTTAGAATTGAATTCGTTGTAAGGAAAAACAATAAAAGAAAAGAACAAGAACTAATAAAATAAATAACATTAATAATAAATTCATAAAAAGAATTTGAAATAAAGTATATTTATATATATTAAAGTAAAAGAAAACAAAATTAATAACATAACAATAATAATAAAAATAAAAAACAATTCTTAAGCCAAGAAAAAAGAAAATTTGAAATAAAAATTAATCAATATATACCTACAGTAATTAATATACCAATTCCTAAATAAGAAAAAAAAAAAAAAAGTAAAAATCATTTTTTTTCTTATTTTAATGAATAAAACAATTATAAAAGTAGCCAAAGCAAATTTTTATTTCATAAATTTAATATTTTAATAATAAAACAAAAGTAAAAATGCCGATTTGTGTTGAATGTGGTAAACCGGTCCCAAATTTATATACAGAATATAGTAAACAGAATATACAACTCTCTGTTTGTGTATGTTTCTAGTAATAAAATAAATATACAAAGATATTTAAAAAAAAAAAGTTGTTATAAAGAATAATTCAAAATTTCTAACCTAATGATTTTATATACTACTTTTATGCTATTTTTATGCTATTTAATAATATTTTAAAATTCAATTGCAATTAGGCATCATGCAATAATTTTGCCGATCAATATATAGAACATGACTATGTCATTATATTTATGGACCTATTACTTCATAAAAAACAAGTCTATCGACATTTATTATTCAATAAATTAGAATATGTTGACTCTGGAATTCAAGTAAGATTTCATAATAAATGAACATGTTAACTAAATAATTCATGGACTTATATTAAAAACAATATATATATATATGTATTATTATTAAAGCCCGGAATAAAGAAATTAGCTATTTTATTAATTCTTTTTGATGTCTGTATCCTTTTTTCAAAATATAACCAATATTAAAAAAAATTTTCTTTTTTCGAGTCATATAACAATAATGATAATAATAAAAAGAATATTTATCTTTAACTTTAAATTTTAATATAATTAAAGATATAAAGTGGTTAAAACTTGAAAGTATACCAAATATTAATGTTCTTTCACACTATTTTTATATATTATTTGTATGCACTATAGGTAATAACAATAATATAATATAATTAAATAGGAAATACCTAAATATTATATTTTAATTATTTTAAAATAAAGAAAAAATATTAATTTTATTTATATAAATATATATTTGTTATATTAAAAAGAACTAATTATATTTCATGCCAGTATACGATTCATAATATGGTTATTATTTCATAAAAAATATGAAATAATAAAGTAAGTTTTTTTTTTTTTTTTTTTTTTTTACCATTTAATGATAATATTGTATTATTTGAAAATGTTTTAATTTATTATTAACTATATAAATATATACATATTTTGAATTTCAAATCCTAATAAAAGATATAACTATGTTACCATTGCTTTAATTATATCCAGTTTTAGTAAATTATTATATATTTTAATGATTATATGGGATTATGGTGAAATAAATTATTCATGGTATATTAATATTTTAGTATTTACTTCAAATGTAGAAGCAATATCAGGTATTTTTAAATATATATTTTATAAATTCATAATAATTATTATATAGACATTAATATTTAAAAATATAAATTATTTACTATTAATATAATTTTTATTTTTTATTTACTATTCTCATTATAAAATATGTATAGTATTTTTAGAAGAAAGCTATTTAAAAACAATTCCAATACTTTTATTTGGTGTATTAATGAAGTATTTGTTTTCTTTATTAGTACATTATATATAAAAAGTGAAAATAAAAAAACAATATATTCTATTAAATAATAATGGTAGTAATAATAGCAAACAAAAACTATAGAAAAATTATATCATTAATTAAATTAAATAATAATTAATTGATAACTTTAGAAATAATAATTAAAATAAAAAAAAAGTCATTATAAAATAAATCTTTCAAAATTTATCTTTTTTTTTTTTTGTTTTTATTTTACAATTTATGTGTTAAATTAATGTAAAATTTTATTAAAACTATTATTTTATCATGTGTAAATCATACTGATGAGTATAATTAAAATAAAAAAAAAAATAATTTATTAATTATAATTTTCTTTTAATAAATATCTATAAACTTTACATTATGGCAACATCAAATGCAAAATTAACTAAAGAAGAATTTAGAAAACAAAAAGATCTTGAAGCAGCCAGAAAGGCGTAATTAAAATAAATAGATATATTTTTTAAAAGCTAGAGAGTGAAATTTATAAATTACAATTTATTAAAAATCTGGATTTTAAAAATTAAAAATGACATTTTGCACATTAATTAACACTTTATATAAACTTTTTATTATATAATCCACCTTAAAAATATAATAATGATGATAATAAAAAATATACTTTCATTTCGAAAATTTAAATTTATATAATAAATTTCATGTTGAATCTAGTGGTACAGCACCAGCCGAAATTGATGAATTAACTGGAAAGGATATCAATCCACATATTCCACAATATATGTCAACGATACCATGTAATTATTAATAACATAAATATTATTTTTTTATTGTTATAAATAATAAATTAGCCTATATTTATTCGATAAAAAAGATATTATTTGAATTTTTTTTTTTATTAATAAAAATTTTCATAAAATTAAATAATTTTCAAAATCAAAAAATTAACAAATCTATGAATAGGGTACTTGGATACTGGTAAAAGAACTTTAGCTCATCAACGTTTAAGAAAAACTGAAAAAGTAGAAGAAAAATGGTATCAGAGAGGTGCAAAAAAGGTTATTAAACAAAGCTTTTTATATATGTATATTACTAGATGAAATTAATTTCAAATTTCATTGAAATCAAATTTTAAAATTTTAAATTAATAAAAATTTGATTTTATAAAATAGTTAGAATTTAATAAATCATTACTTAATATACTTTGAATTTAATATATATAAGGGTAAAGCAGCAACAAAATATAGAAAAGGGGCATGTGAGAATTGTGGAGCTATGACACATAAGGCAAAGGATTGTGTGGAGCGTCCTCGAAAAAAGGGTGCAAAATATACAGGAAAAGATATTATGGTTAGTAGTTTAATTTAAAAGTATATATACGATATATATTATTATACATTAAAATTTAGAATAATTGGTGTGAAATGTTATTGATTATTTAAAAATAAATTTTAAATTATTCTTTTTGGAATTTATAGCCAGATGAAGTAATTGAAGAAATAGAATTTACATATGATGGTAAAAGAGATCAATGGAATGGTTATGATCCAAATGAATATATGAAACAAGTAAAAGGTATTAATAAACATTAGACTTCAATTTGTATGAGTATTTTGTAATTAATATTAAATATCATTTCATGATAATAAGAATGGGAATTAATTGATAAGGAAAGACAAAAGAGAAAAGAAAAAGAATTAGAAGAAAAGATGAAGAATGGTTTAATCGATGATATAAAAGGTAATGACTCAGATTCAGATGAAGATAAATATGCTGAAGCCTCAGATATGCCAGGTCAAAAGGTTGATACAAAAACAAGAACCACTGTTCGTAACTTACGGTAATTAAAATATAATAGATGATAAATAATAATAACGATAATTAAAATATATATCATATTTAATAAATTAATATGATGGAAATGTGATATATACTTTTATTTCTACTAATATAAAATATTATATTTTTATTTTTATATTACTAGTATTCGTGAAGATACAGCTAAGTATTTAAGAAACTTAGATCCAAATTCAGCCTTTTATGATCCAAAGACTCGTTCTATGCGTGATAATCCAAATAAAGATAAGAATCCAGAAGAGGTAACTATATTATTCATATACATATATTATAAAACTTAATAATATATTAATATAAATTTTATTAATAATAATAAAATTATTAAAAAAAAAAAATTTTTTTTTTAAAGTTGGACTATGCTGGTGATAACTATTTACGTTATTCAGCTGAAGCTAGAAAGGTTAGTGAACTACAATCATTTGCATTTAAGGCTGCTGAACAAGGATCTGATATTAATATTATTGTAAGTGGATATAAATTTTTATAAATAAAAATAACATAATATATCTGTATTATATATATTTAAATTAAACTAATATTTATATTTATTTAAATAGGCAAATCCAACTCAAGGAGAATTATTATTCAAGGAAGTTTCAGAAAAGAAATTGAAATTAAAGGATGACAGTCAACAAAAGATTTTGGAAAAGTATGGTGGTGCAAGTCACTTGAATATACCATCAAAAGAAATTCTTTATGCTCAAACAGAAAACTATGTAGAATATTCAAGAACTGGTAGAGTAATTAAAGGTCAGGAAAAGGCTAAAGTTAAATCTAAATACGAAGAAGAAGGTAATTTAATTTTATTATAAAATTTGAATAATTCAGTAAAAAAAAAAAAAAAAAAAAAAATTTAATTCATAAAAATTTTTTATATTCTTTTTATTCTTTATTGTAGTATATATCAATAACCACACAAGTGTATGGGGTTCTTACTGGGAAAATGGTAAATGGGGTTACAAATGTTGTCATTCCTTTATTAAAAATTCTTACTGTACTGGTTCCGCAGGTATAGAAGCAAAGAACAATTCAATTATTGATGTATCAAAAGAAAAACCAAGAAAATCATTACTTGAGGTATTTTATTTTTTATTCAATATAAATTAATAATTTTTTTTTATTTATTATAATCTATACTATAATTTATACTTTTTTAATAATAATAATAATAATAATAATAATAAAGAAAAAAATACATATTTTTAACATCACCTTTTTTCTTTATAATAATTTAAACAAATAATATAGGAACATCTTTCAAATCAAAAACAAGAAAAGAGAAAACGAAAGTTAGAAGATTAAATTTAAAATAATTAATTTTATATTAAATCTTTTATTTTTTTCAATTAAATAATTTATTATTGTAGAAATTATCAATTACTTATGTAAATAAATAATTATATATATTATATAATAAAAGGAAATTATTATTTTATATTTTTATTTTATTTTTATTATAATTTTCTTTTTCTTTAATTTATGTCATTTTAGTTTTTGTTTTTATTTATCTATCTTTTTTTTTTATTATTATTATTATTATTATCTAATTGAAATAAATATTATCAATTATAATGTGTTATTTGGTATTAAATATTTAAAAAATTTTGTATGATAATAAAAAAAAAAAAAAAAGGAAAGCATATTATTATTCTTATTTTTAAATATACATTGATATTTAAATTGGTTTGTTTCTTTCTTTTTTAAATATTAACATTTTTACTTTTCATTTAAATCACATTCAACAGACCAATATAATGGTTGATCCTATATATATTAAATATGAATCAAACATTAGTACAATAGAGATAATGTAATATATTAATTTATACAATATATATATATTTAAAAGTACCGTATGAACAACAACTTCATTAATTTCTTGTTCAGGATGTTCAAAAGCATTTGAACTACTAACGATAGTTTTAAAGGATAATGGGAATGAACCGTCTTTAATAGAATATTAATTAATTTTTATTAATATGAAAGAGTTTTTTTTTTTTTTTTTATGATTTGCTTAAATAATTATAAAAATATTTTGAATTTTAAATTAAAGAAATATGTATTATTTAATTTAAAAATACCTAAATTCCACTTAAGCCCCAAGGTCATAACATTAGCTTCATCTACACCAACTGGTAATAAACCACATGTTGGACCTTCATATTTTGGGAAACAATAGATTTTGTGATTTCCCTTAATTTTCAAAATTTATTTTTATAAATTAATTAAATTTTATTTTAAATATTTTGAAAATATATAAATATATTATTTTTTGATAATTACCCTATTTAATAAAAATACTACACTTTCATTTGATATTAGATATACATGTTTTTCCTTAGGTACTTTGTATAATGTTGAAATATTTGAAATAGTTTGATCAAATCTACCATTAAGAGATCCTAAGACATAGAGATCATTCTTTTGTTATAATAATTGTTGAAATAAATAAATATTAATAAATAAAACATTTTAAAATTAAATGTAATTTTTTGACCATTGTTTATTATGTTTTGTATATTGGAATTGTTTAAATGACATTTAAATACATTTATTAAAGAAATATTATTTTGAATATTATGTACCTTAACAAAAGCTTCATCACCTTCTAAAGAATTTAAAAACATTAATGATTTTTGAAAATCGGTATAATCTTGGTCATAAAGAAACTTCTTTTTAGAACCTCTTGATAAATAATAATTTAAAATCTCGGGCTTTACTGAATCTAAATCTCCACAAATGTAATCTGGAATGTACCTATTAAAAAAAAACAATATATATTGTTAATTTTTCGTTTATAAAAGTATATTCTTTGTAAAAATATTAAAAAGTATAAAGTAATAATTACTTTTCTCTTTCAACGGGGTCACTGAAAAGATTATATAAACGGTTAGTACCACCATCTACACTTAACTTCAATTTGGCTAGATTTATATTAATTTAATTTTAAATTAAGGTATAATATTATTAAGAAACAAGATTATAAATACAAATTATAAAAATTATATATTAGTATATTTAATTTCTCTTTATTCATAATTTTAATTATACCTTTTTTCCAGAGTCTTTCTATATATTCTTTTCTTGGTAAAACATAATTTAATATTAATAATGATGGTGCACCATTCGTATACATACTATAGTCACTGAATAGAAATTCAGATGACCATTCCATATCTGTATTCATTTTTGTTTTATATACTATTATAACTTTTTTTTTTTTTTTTTTATATATATATATTTTATATCTTTAAATAAATAATTTTTTAATTTTTTTTATTAAATTTTTTTTTCATTACTACGTTACATTACATTAAATATGTATTAAAAAAATGAAATTATTTTCGACATATTAAAAAAAAAGCCTTTAATAAAAAAAAAATTTTAATATTGGCACATTGAATAAGAATGAAAAAAAAAATAATTTTTTAATATATGCATTTTTTATGCTTTCTTATAAAATAATAATTAATACTTAATGTTATATTGAATCTAGTTTATTATTTATAATAAGTAATATTGTTTTGTTATAGTATATTAATACTCATTAATCATATTTAACTGCATGTGAAAATAATATCAAAAATACTCCATATCACCATACAGAAAGTACGTCGATTTATATTATATAATATTCCGAAAATTTAATAAAAAATGTGTGGAATTTTTTTTTAATACTTTGATACAATATTTTGATACATATTTTAATATTAAAAGAAAATATGTACAAGATGAAGGATTCAACACAATTAATTAAAAAATGAATTTAGATTACAATTTCATTAAATGAATATAATGAAAAGAAAAACTATTTCAACACCTATGTATACCTATATATTTAAGAATCATACGAAATTACTAAATGACAAAACTATATGCAAATAATTTAGTTTTTCCTATTAGAAAAAAAAAATCGATACTCTAAATTTTATAATAACTTTTTAATGTTGTATTTCTTCTATTTAAAAATAATATATATTATTTTTAATATTATATGGATTATTTAAAAATTGTAAATAATAATTAATACTTAATGTTTATTAAATATTGACAATATCTATGACATTTTGTTATAAATCTATTAATTATTATTATTATTATTATTATTATTATTATTATTATTATTATTATTATTATTATTATTATTATTATTATTATTATTATTATTATTATTATTATTATTATTATTATTATTATTATTATTATTATTATTATTATTGATGTTGATGTTGTGGTGTTAATGCTTTTTTTTGTTGATTACTTTCCATATGTCAAAAATTGACATTGAAAGTAATCCATATTATTCAATAATGATTTAATATAATTTTAATATAAAACTATTGTTTATAAAAAAATATAAATTAATAACATAAACTTTATTTATTATAGTATTATTCGTGTAACATTACAAATTAACATTCAAATTATTACTAAATTAAATGAGGATCATTAAACTTTAAAATATATCAAACTAACTATTAAAAAACAAATAATAATAAAATTAATGAATTTTACATAATAAAATTTAAAGTAATTTAGATACAAATTAAAATTAATATTTAAATAAATTATTATAAATGAAATTATACATATTGATAATTGCAAAAATATTTTTAAACATTTTAATGATGATTATTTATATACATAAATAAATATAATATCAATCTTCATAATAAGACTTTTATAATGTAAAACTTATAAAATACAATAATAGAAAAGATAATTAAAAATAAAAAAATAAAAAAAATGAAGATTTATTTTTACTATTGGGTTGGAACAATATTGTGTTAGTAAATATTATATATTAATATATATATTAAAGTATTATAACTTAAACGTAATATATAAAAATACAATTTTGTTATATTTTTATAACGTTAGTGTACTTTGCTGATGCATATGATAATTTAACAAATAAGAATGCTTCCCCTTCAGCAAAATTATTATATAATTATCTTATAGAAAATTATGGAAAAAAGTAATATTTTTATATAAAAAATAGTATAAAGAGTTGTCAGAATGAATAATGCATTTTAATAACTATAATATAGAATTATTACTGGTCAAATTGGTCAAGCAGGATATATTGAAACTGAAGAAATAGAATATATTCAAAAAATAACTGGTAAAACACCAGCAATATTTAATGCCGATTTTATTGTAAAATATTTTAATTTAATTTTTATTTTTTTCAAAATTACAATTATTAATACATTACTGAACTTTTTAATAAAAAATATAAAATTTAGTTTGAATCTCCAGAATCTCCATGGAAACCTGATAAAAGTGTTGCTGAAATGATTTTATCATGGTGGAAAAAATATGAAGGAAAAGGAATTATGCATATTCAATGGCATTGGAATAAAAGTGGAGATAATAATATTGTTGACTTTTATACAAAAAAAACAACATTTGATATATCTAAAGCTGTGATAGAAGGAACAAAAGAATATAATAGTATTATATCAGATATAGATTATATTGCATCACAATTAAAAATAATAAAAGAAAAAGATATTCCAATAATTTGGAGACCATTACATGAAGCATATGGTGGTTGGTTTTGGTGGGGTGCTAAAGGTTCTCAACCATGCATAGAATTATATAAAGTATACTTTCTAAATTATATATTATAAAATATTATTATTTAATAAAAAAAATTATAAAAAAGTTATTTTAATATAACACAATATTAATTTTTTTTTAACCAAGATAATGTATAAAAGATTCACCGAGTATCATCAATTAAATAACTTAATTTGGTGTTGGAGTGGTGGTACTGGAGAATGGTATCCAGGTGATGAATATGTTGATATAATTAGTGATGATATTTATAATAATAATCATGGATCTTTTGGTGATAAATATGATAAATTATATAAACAAGTTAGAGAAAAGAAAATTATTGCAATATCAGAAAATGGTAGCATTCCTGATATTCTTTCTTGTTTAAAAGAAAAAAAAATGTGGAGTTTTTTTTGTACTTGGAATGACTATTATATATTGAATAATTCCAATAATATATATAATACACCAGAATTCATAAGTCATATTTATAATAATGTTTACTCCATTACTCAATCTGATTTGCCATCATTTGCAACTCAATCACTTGATTATAAAATAGAAGAAACAAAGCAAGGATTCCCAATTTGTAAAGAATGTATTATAACTGCAACTGGATCTGATGGTATATCATTATGGGGATGGGAAAATAGTGAGGTTAGTACATAAAAATATAAAGTTTTTTGTATTATAAATATTATTATTTTATTAACATCTTCAATTATTATTAATTATATTAATAAAAAAAAGTCATGTCGTATAGATAATGATATATGCTTTAACAATAAAAATATTAATAACAATTCTATAGCCGAGGATTCATCAACATCCAATAGATTGAATAATTATATAATTATAATAGCATATATATTATTAATATTAATTTATTATTTATAATTATTATTCAAAGAAATGCAAATCATTTCTTATTTTTATATATATAAAAAACTCATGAAAGCAAGTTATGAAATTCTATTATATTAAATAAATAAATAAACGAAATGATGTATAAAATTATAGAAAAACTTTTGTAAATATTTTTTAACTATATAATAATTAATATTTCAAAGAAAATATACTATTATTTTAATTAAGAATTTTAAACAAATTTTTAATCTTTTAATAATTTATTTATTTATTTATATTTTTTACTAAAATTTTATATAAATGAAGAATGAAATTTAATGTTTTATATTATAAATAGCATTTATTAAATACTTTTACAATAATGAATATAAATAATAGATTACTGATAATTGTAACTTTTCATATATAATTTTTGTTTATATTTAAAAAGAAAAATGGATTATTATCGTATATTGTTTTCATGATATTTGCTTTTTTATTATTATTTCTTTTATATATATATATAAAATGAAAATAAATTCATTTTGTTTATATAATTACAATTTATTATAATTATCATTAATTATTTGAAATAATTTTAAAAATTGTAATGTTTTTTATATAATATATTTATATAATACTTGTTAAGTATTTATATTAATTTAAATATTATATATAATTGAATTGTTTATATTTTTTTATTTGTAATTATATGATAAATTTAACAAAAAGTATAACTATTTTAATATATATGATGTTCTATATTTTGGTGTGTAAAAGCTTTTTTGTTGAGCTATTGAAACTTGTGTTGATTGATTTGTTAATATTTGTGAGGGTTTATTTGGTATTCCTTTATTGACAGAATTTTCAATTAAACTTGCTTTATTATTATTTGATAATCCATGATGAATAATTTCCTCGATTTGATATGTTGATGATCCTCTTGTGTCTATTGAAGCAATTTGTGCAGTTGATAAATCATTTTTATTATCCATATTACCAATAATAGTTCTAAATTTTATAAATTTGGATATTAGATTTTCATTGTTAGCATTGTTATTTTTTAACATTACTGGTTTCTTTATTTGTTCCGGTGTTAATGGTTCTGGATATTCTATTGATATATTGTGTTTTTGCTTTATTTGTATAAATAAATTTTTATATTTTTCAGTATCTATAGAATCAGATGAATATTGAACTAACTTGGAATAAATAAGACTATTTAAATAAGGCATTCCAGTTAAATTACGTTCTGTACCACCTACTATAATGCCCTTTTTCCATGATTTTATTGCATCTAACATTTTACCAAGGATAAGATTTTTTAAACCATGACAAAGGGCCAAGAATGGTATAGATAATAGATAAGATTGAAAATGATTCTCTAATATATCAATTATTGAATTCAATATATTAATACATATTTTGCTTTGTTCACCACCATTATGAAAAATATTTTCTTCATAACAGTGATAAAGCATTTCAATAAAGTGACTAAAGCAAAGTAAAATAACCCAACTTGATCGATTTAATTTATTTAATATATTAATACATTTCTTCATTGAAAACCAAAAATTACTTAAAATATCAATATGCAATCTAAATTTTATATCTGCAATTAATGAATAAAATAAAAGTTGGATTGTATAATTCACTGTTTCTGGTTTATCTCCTAATTGATCAATTAATTTAATGATATTCAAAATTAATGACATATCATCTTCATCATCTATGGTTAAATAATTTAAATATATTAATGATGTTGATAGGCATTTATTTTTCCAATTGTTTCTTTCAATACCCTTATAATATAATTCCTGAGCAAACTTAGAACTAGCTTTAAAATTACCTCTATGAAATTCCATAAATGATCTTAAGGTCAAACCTATAATATTTGATTTAATATTTTTTCAATATAATCATAAGAAGAAAATTGTTAAATATTTTATATTTAATAAAAAAAAAACTAATATTAAAATATCTAATAATTAATTTTATTTTTTTTTATTGATTACCTTTATATATATAACTACGTTCATTTAAATCATAACCTAATTTTACTAGACTATCAAATTTTCTAGCAGCAATATTCCATTTTCCAACAATAAAATTAGCCAAGCCTAAATTATCATACGTAATTAAATGATTAATAGTATTTTCATTTTGATTAAAAATAACTTCTTCTGCTTTTAATAGATAAACCCAACTTAAATCATATTGCATATCATTTTTAGCCTGTATTAATAGATTTAAACCATACATTGTTAACATCTGTGCAAATTGAGGATCTGGATAAAGTTTTACAGAATATAAAATACCCAATTTTACTGTCATTAAAAAATATTTGGTAATATGTTGCTCATTATATATTTCACTTAGTCCTAATAAACAATTTCTAATGGCTTCGTTTCTTTCTTTATTTTTATTATCAATTTCGTTTTTAAAGTCATTTTTTATTAATAACTTATGTTTTGAATTGTATATTTTTTCTTTTATTTTAATGGTGATATTACTTTTTGGTAAACTAATTTTCATTAATTCTAATGCTATACTAATATGTTTTTCCGCCTCTTTATACATCATTATTTGAAGATATGCATCTCCTAATTCCCTATGCCATTGACTTAATGTTCTATTACCAACTTCTATAATTAATGTACTCTCTTCGTCATTAAACATTTTAAATAATAATTTATAATATTTGATTGTTTCATGCATTGAACGGATTTGATAGAAATATTTACATACTAATTCAAGGTATTTTCTGGTCTTTTTCCTTTTATTAGTATGTGAAAAATGTTCATATACAATTACTAAGAGATTTTTTTTATCAGGACAATCTAAATATTGTTGTTCATAATAATGAGCAAGAAATGAATGAATTTTTGTTCTTTGATCAAATGTCATCATTTTATAGATAGATTTTTGAACATTTGAACTAATGAACATATAACAATCAAATAGCCAACTACTTTCATTTGGTGAATCTACCTTCTTTAAAAAATTATATTTATCTAATTTATCAATGTCAAGATATTTAATTTCTTGTAATTGATTAAGATTTTTCTTATACACTGAATATAAATACTGCATTATATCAAATACATAGAATTGTTGTCCAATAACAGATGCTACTCGAAGAAATGATTGCATATTATTTTGTAATCTATCAAATTGGGTAATAATAATACTCTCAAGATCTCCACCGGGTATAATTTCTTCAAGATCATCAGTAAGTACAGTTAGATAACCCAAATTATCCAATTTACATGCTTTTCCTTCATCTAACATCCATGTTACCATTCTTCTCACAAACATTGGTATACCTATTATATGTTAATAAATTACATTAATAATTTTTTGTAATATAAGTATCAGTTGTTTTTATTTTTAAATTTTACCTTGTGTTTTTTGATATATAATATTTAAAATTTTCGTTGATACTCCATTACACGGTGTATTGAATTTTGCAGTACATAGACGCTTTATAATTTCGCATGTAGCATCTTCCGATACTCCGTTAAGAATTATTTTTCGTGAATTAGAATTTTTCATTTTTTGAAATATTTGAACACCTTTTTCTTTAGATGAATAGCTAGAATCCGGAAAACTAAATAAACAAAATAATAGTTTTGGTTTTTGTTGGAAAATAAGTTCTGTTAATTTCCATGATAATGGATCCGACCATTGTAAATGATCAATAATAATTACTAATGGAACTCTATAAGATACTTTTATTAATATTCTAATAATTAAATTATTTAATTCATTAATCTTTGTTTGATTATTAATCTTTTTCAATGATTCTCCTATAGGAAAATTTGTTTCAGGTATGGCTATTGAGAGTAATGGTGCTAATTCTATATTTTCACCAAGATAAAGTAAACCATCAATTATATCTTTTTCTAAACCAAGTAATCCATTATTTTCACTATAACTTTGATCACTTCTACTATTCGATCGTAGTTCTTTTATATCAATATTAGACCCTGATGATTTATTATCAAAGGATTTTGATTTCGTCATCACCATTTCACCATCATTTTCACTATATAATTCATGTTTATATAATAATTGATTAATAGTTTGATTATTTAACATACTCACAGGTGTATTTATTATATCTGAATTCGAGGGCACTAAATTACTTTGATTACTATTTGTACTACTCAAACTCCCTGAGTAATACATTGTATCCTCTATACGAAGACTTTTATATTTTGAATTAATTAGTTCATCCGACATTCTTGCACTTTCAAATGTATATACCTGTATATCATCTGTTGTTGATTGATAATTATCCGATTTTAAATTTTCCATAATAGGTTTAATTGAACTTATTTTTTTAATTAATCTAAACAATCCAAGAATTACTTGATAATATGTAGAATACGGAGTGGCTTTATCTTTCTTTCTTGAAAATCCAAAACTTTTTTTATATATTCATTTTTTATTTTAATTATATTATTATTATTTAATAAAAATGGTTTATTTTTATTTTATTATAATATAAATAAAAATAAGTATAAATATATATGTTAAAATATATATATAATATTAAATATTACCATATATTAAATTTTAATTTTTTTGATTCATATATTAATTTATCTTCCAAAGGAATTAACCCCAAACCTTCATCACCTTCCACAATAATTGTTTTATTATTGCCGTTTCTATCATATTCAATTAATTCTCTCTTTATTATTGATATTTCTTTTTCTCTTCCAATTAATTCAATAATATCTTCTGAATTTCCAGGTATTCTTTCGTCTGTTATTCTTGACTTCATTTTAATTGGTTGATATACCTTAATTGAATTAGCTTTTCCTTTAACTTCTACTAAACCAATATCTTCATATTGTACAGAATCTCGTGATAGTGAATATGTTGTTTCATCACAATATATTTTACCTTTTTTTGCTTTCATCATTAAACGTGCTATTATTTATTAATAAGTTTTTATAATAAAATAAAAAAAAATTTTTTAATAAAATTTATTCATTTCTAATTAATTACTTAATATAATAGTTTAGATGTTACCAGCCATATTTACTGAATCTCCAACCTATTTTGAAAAAAATGATAATAATATTATTATATTTTATGTATGCATATATACATTTAGAATTTTTATATTTATTAATTTTAAAAATATTATAAATTAGACAAATTATACAAGATATATACCACTGAATAATCTGAACGAATTCTATTTCCCTAATTTTTTTTAAGAAAATATAATAATTAATATATAATTAAATTTATGGATTTTTAATAGATTACATTATTATTAATAGTAGTAGATTGATTAAAAAATCATGAATACTAACAATACCACCAACCCATGTCATCCCAGTACCTACACCAATTGTAAAATCATCTAAAATTCTTTTTAAATTTGAGCATATTTGCAATGCTGATTCAATACCATTTAATGCATCATTATTATGAGAGTATGGAGGTATACCAAAATATAGTAATATAACAGCTCCTTTATCATCATATAAGAATTGCCTTAGCGTTCCTTCTTGAACGGCTAATATACGTTGAACAGCACTTAACGCTTCCTGTGCTATTTGTAAATCATCTTTACTATTAAATTTAATTTGTGTTAGCCGTATAAAAACCGTGGTAACCTTTCTTAACTCATTGAATTCTATAAGATTACTGATACCGCTTTCCATTTTATGTAATGCACTAACATTTACATAATATCGCCATTTATTATATAAATCTTTATCAAAACACGCTTCCTTTGCTCCACTATTACTTCTAAGATTCTTTTTATCAATATTGAAAATATTATCTGGAATTTTCCCGCTTTCAATAATTACACATCCATCTCCATTATTATTTATTGTCAAATGTTTTTTAAATTCATCGGTGAAACCTTTAATATATTTCCATGCTTGATTAGATATTGCAATTTGCCCTATATATATCATATTTATTTATTTATTTATTTTAATTGATTATATATGCATATATTAATATAGTTTATTTATTTTTTACTTTTTAATAAATTATTTTTTTTATTTAGAGATGAATATTTAAAATTGAATATTTATATTTATTTTTCTATAACATACCTGATTTTGCTTCATCAAGCAATTTAGATAATTGTGTTGTTACATTTCCTATAGAATTTTGTTTTGATAAAATATTTAATTAATTACATTAGAATTTATTTTCATGATATAATGATAGATTTTATTTTTTTTTTTTTTTTACATAGCTTTTATCAATTTATATTAAAAAATAAAATAAAATATTAAATAATGTAATTATTAATTTTTACCTGCAATAAAATGTTCCCAACGTCCAGGAGGACCTCCTACATGAATATGAAACATATTTCCTGCACCTAATGCCATATGTAAACCCAGTACTGTTTGATAACCAGGAATATAGATTGGATTTTCATTTACTGTTTTAATTAATTCCAAACAACACATAATTACATTTATTATCATATATCCAGTATCAAAAAAATTAATTGCATAATCAGTATTTTCCACAATATCATTGCCAAGATCATATGTCCAACAAAATATTACAGCATCACCTGTTATGTTTTTTTATTTTTAGAAAAAGTTTTTTGGTTTTTGTATCATATTTTTTATTTAATCATTTTTTTGATAAAATATTTGGTTATAATATAATATGTATATATAAATATTATATAAAATATATAAAATATAATTTAATCCATATGATTTTAAAATGTAATTAATGATTATGAAAAAATTAAATAATCTTACCTGCAAATTTTACTATTTGATTTCAAATAAGAAATAATTTAGTATTATAATTAATAATTTCAAACATATAATTATTGTTTTTATTATATATAATATAGTATATTAAAATGAATAAAAAAATTTACTTAGATCTCCTCCATAACTTGTAATTACATCAATTAGCATATCTAAATATCCATTCATTGTTTTTGATAATACTTCTGCACCAATACTGCCTTGCTCTGCTAGTATTGATGCTAATTTACTGTATCCTGTTAAATGATTACATTTATATTTGAAGTACACATATTTATATATATGGCAAAAATAATTATTAGCAAGTAATTTAAGTATTAATATTCTTTAAAAAATATGTATATATATTTGATCGAAGATGTTTTTTTATAAGAGATAAGATTGCAATAAATTATTAATGAAAAGTACCACTAATATCTGCTATAACAACAATTCCATAGCATGGTAATGCTTGTGGGGTAAGACTTTTTACATTGGTTATTGTTTGTAGGTATTTTCGTATATGATCTGATAAAAATGGTTGTACTTTTTTACATAATTCTTTATAATATTCTATATCATTATAATTATTATTATTGTTATTGTTATTATTGTTATTGTTAGTATTATTATTATTATTATTATTATTATTATTATTAGTAGTAGTAGTAGTAGTAGTAGTATTAATATTAGTATTAGTATTGTTGATTATTTCTGTCATTTGTTTTTATACGATTTGTATTGTAATATTATAAATGTTGAGTTATACCGAAAAAAAAATAATAATAATCAAAATATAATGTTATAATAAATGTTTTGATAATATTTATTCTTCAAATAGTATGTTTATTTTTTTATCTTATAATATTATTGTTATTAATATTTGTTTATTATTATTATTATTAATATTATTAAAATATTAATAATAATATCCAGAATTATTAGAGCTTTCTTATATAATATTGGTATATTTAAATAATCGAATTGAGAGTATTTATATAGTTATTCTGAATAAATGAATATAAAAAAATTATAATGCTATATTTAGTATTTTATATATTAAATCTTTTGTAACCTTATTATTCATTTTTAGTTCTTTCACTAATAGAGATCCCTCTTCCATATGATTTTGCATATACAAATAAATTATTATAACATATAACTATATTCTTAGCTATATGATATATAATTTTTATAATTATTTAAATATATATTCTTTGTTAAAATTTCCTTTATATTCCAAAATTATAAAATAAATAAAATACTTTATTGTATTATTGTATTATTGTATTATATATTATATATTAACAATCGCTTATCCAAATATGTTTAAGGTATAAAATGAAAATATATATATTATATATTTTTTCTTTATATATATATAAAAAGGAAAAACAAAAGATATATATATGGGTATATATGGTTATTCTTTTAAATCAAAAAAAAAAAAAAAAAGTATTAAGTATCCTTAAAATTCTCTTTTTTTTTAACTTTTCTTTTTTATTTTTTCAACATTAAAGATAATATAATTTTTAACATATAATACAAATAAAAATTATAAAAACATCATAAATTATAATATTATTATTTCCATAGTTATAAATATATATTTTTATTCTTATTCTTATTTTAACATTTCTTATAAATTAAGATTTTTACTTTATTCATATATCCTAATAGAAATTAGATGATAATTTCTAAAAAACATTTTAAACTTTTATATTTTTTAAAATTTAATAATTAAATTTTCAAAATAAAAAGAATATCTACTTTTATTCATTATTCATTATATCTTCGGTAAAATAAAAAACTATTAAGGTTTCAAAAAATAGATTTAATAATTAAACTCTATTTATTAATTCATCAAAATAATATAGAAAATGAATGAAAAACTTTAATAAAGTGAATTATCTAGTAATGATTAACAATTTACCTTTTTTTAAGAATAAATCTAACTAATTAACAATTATCATGCATTAAATTATAACTAATATTAAAATAAATTTTATCATATAAAACCTTATATTTCTTATTTTACAAATAAAATGTTAAAAAAAAAAGAAAAGAAAAAGGAAAAAAGAAATAAGAAATAGAATTTTAAGAATTAATACAGAGTCTTATAAATATTAAAGATTTATTTCATTTAATATATATAAAACTATTACTTGATTTTACTCAATTGTATATATATTTAAATAACAATAAAATTTAACAATAAAATATTGAATGTTAGTTGTTTTTAATAACAAATTTTTTTTTTTTTTTTTTTTCACTTCTAATATGCATTGCTTTTATTAATAACAAAATAAAAGAAAAAAAATGTATATTAGTAAAATAATTAACTTTTGCTCAATGAAATGAATAAAATACAATTAAATTTATATATAGTGATATACAATAATTACTTTATTAAAAAAAAAGGTTTTTTTAACTTTCTTGTTTTGATAACACTATTTACTGGTTGTTTAAACCACTCGATTAACAAATATAAAAATTTAGTAAAATCAAATCAAAATCTTTAATAATGAATCAAATAACTTTTTTACACAAAATATACTTCCTTTTTTTTTTTTTATAACTTTAAATTTACTAATTTATTTATTTGTTCTTTGTTCTTTTTTTTTTTTTTTTTTTACTAACTTTTTTTTTTTTTTAAAAAAAAAAAAAAGAAAAAACATAAAAAAACTATATAAAGTTATCTATATTTTTATTATTATTCTTTTTTTCTAAATAATAAAATAAAAAAAAAAAAATGAT
The DNA here is from genome assembly GCA_002104945.1 of Piromyces finnis. Classification (NCBI taxonomy): domain Eukaryota; kingdom Fungi; phylum Neocallimastigomycota; class Neocallimastigomycetes; order Neocallimastigales; family Neocallimastigaceae; genus Piromyces; species Piromyces finnis. Next base: position 119,222 of record MCFH01000072.1, on the reverse strand, counting down.
AAAATAAATATTTTTATCTATTATGATGTGTGAATGAGTAAAAAGAAAAATATATAAAGAATATTTAAACTATAATTATTATATATATAAATAAATTAATAATCTATTCTTTTTATATTTTTACTTTTCCTCTTTCACTCTATATTTATAAATAATTTAATAATTAAAAATAATACTATTGTTTTATTTTATTACATATAATTTTTATAATAGTTTGATTTTTAATTATTTATTATAAGAAATCTAAATTTTTAAATTTCTCTAAACTTATTATTAGTTTTGTTTGATTTAATAATTAATTAATAGTGAATCCTTTAATAATTCATTATTATTAATTCCTGCATGCTTTAGAGTGTTTATTGGTATAATATATTATATATATTTTTTTCTAGAAAAATTAAGATAAATAATATATAAATAAAATATATATTTTATTTAATATTATTTACCTTACAAAAAGTTGATATTAATAAGATTATTTAATATTATTTAGTAATGTTATTGTTATTATTATTGTTATACTTCTTTTTTAGTATTATTATTATGTTGTTTTGTTAATAATATATTTTATATTGGTTTTTGGCTTTAACCTTTATCTTTGATTTATTTTTTATATATTAATTGTTTATTGGTATTCAAAGGTATATCTATAAAATCTAAATTTGATAAATTTTTTCTATATTATATATTTATTTCATTTTTTTTTATAAAATAACAGGAATAAACCTATGTAATTTTTCTTTATTTATAGCATTCCAATCATTGGTGTTGGTGGTGGACGTTGAACAATGATTTCCGGTGATTCATTTTGAATTGATTCATTAAAACTCTTATTAGCTAATTCAAAATTTAATAAATCTTCCTTGGAATTGACTATTCCATTATTATGAAAACCATCTTCTTCACTATTACAATAGGTACTACTTCCACAACTACTGCTTTCAAAAACATTACTCCATCGACTTGTTATATTGGTTTTTTGATTAATAGTATCAGTAAATAAACCATAACTTCCACGATTGTTATTTTTTTTATATCCATCCAACATAGAATTATTTTCATTTTTATTATTAAAAGAATAATATACAATATTACTTGGAGGAGTAAGACTATTTGTTGAATTACTATGAAGACTTATTCCAATATTTTCTTTATAAGAAGTAACATCCATACTAAATCTTGAATTAGAAGGACTTCTATTTGATTCCGGTTGATCCAATTTTGGTACGGATCTACTTCTTTTCATTTTCATAGCTCTTAATAATTCAATATCACGAGATAACCTGTTTGTTGATAGAGGTCTCATATTTCCTGAATTACTACAAAAACTATTTGAAGAACTAAGAGATGAATTAGAATTTTTATATTTAATTATATTTGTGCTTCTTCTCTTAAGTTGGGTATCTTTATTAGTTTTTGAATTTGAATTTAATATAGCATATGAAGATAAGGAAACTCCATTATTAATTTGTTTTGAGTCATCTTCATTACCAAAGTTTAATATTTGTTCACTTGAGAGACAAACAGCATGAGAACGACGGTGTCTAGATTGCGTTCTAGAGTGACCTTTAATAAATGGTTTTTCACCTTCATCCTTTTTTGTGGTAAGTTTCTCTCTTTCACTTTTCTTATTTTGTTTATTTTCAACGGTTTTACATAACCCTGAAATAACAGCTTGATTAGCTTCAGAATATATTAAATTAAATTCATTTGAAGTCAATGAAAATGCATATGATCTTCTACGAGTTTTTCTATTTTTTATATTTTCTGGACATAATGGTAATGAACAATGCTTTCTTTCTAAATCAGTAACTTCGTTATTTTCTGATTGTTCATTAATTCTCTCTTTTAAAAAATCAGCATAATCACAAGAATCTATTTCAAATTTTGATTCTATTTTAGGGGAAACAGATGCTACTGGTGATACCAATGTAGATGCTGTTGAATTGCATGGTGATGGCATGTATGAAGTTGCTTCTTGATATTTTGGGCAATCAAAATATTCATTGTTACCAAGAGTTGAAGCTGATAAATTTTTAGCTGAATTATTATTTAATTTATATAAATTATTAGTTGGTATTACTAATGATTGTAAGCATTGTTTATTTTTACCAGTATTTTTTTGATCGTTCTTTTGTTCATTTATCATTTCAGTTTTTACATTTCTCTTTTTACAATTTTCTCTTATTATTTCACTATTACTTTCTCTCTTTAAAGAATTTTTTATTTCTTTATCATCTAACATTTTATCAACATTGATATCCATTCCTTTATCTTCTTCTGTTTTAAAGTTACTTTGTTCAAATATATTATTGGATTTGATTGGTAAAAAGCTTTTTAAATCAGAGCTTTGGAATTGAAAATCGTCAATTGACATATTAGCATCAAATTCTTTTTGTTCTTTTTTCTTTAACCAGTTAAATTTTGTTGATTTAATTGGTATACATAAAAGATTTGGAGTAGTTTTCTTGTTTTGTTTTTTCTTATTTTCAACTGGCTTTAAATTCTTTTTTAACTTTTTTGATTTATCTTTTATATTTAATATATTTTCATCAGCGTAAACATTTAAATGAATTGTGTTCATTTCAATTTTCTTATTTTTATTATACTTAAAAAGTTTAATAATAAGAGGTATTTCGTTATTTAAATTGCCTATATATTTTGATTTTGATTTTCTGATTTTAAAATTTTTTGAAATTTTCTTTTTATTATTCCATTTATTTATCCAGCCAAGTACTGATTTTATTGACGATTGATCTTCTATAATATATGTATTATTAGATAATGGTGATTTGGTATATATATTCATTTTCTCATATTTTTCTTTTAAACAATCATCTAATTTTATATAATGTCCTTCTATATTATTAATCTCATCCACTACTACCATATATTTATTTATTTCATTTTCTGAATTTAAGTGATATAATGGTCTATCTAATTTATCAAATATAGGTATACCGTCTATTCTTTTCCTTACTTTTAACATTTTTATTTTAGTTTTTTAATAAAATTATATCTATTTAATAAGTATTATTTATAATAATAAATAATAAAATTTTAATTATTTTTTTCTTTTGATTTTTTTATATTATTATATATGTTTAAAATTTCAACATTATAAAATAATGATAATTATTTATAGTTGTTGTTTTTGTTTTGTTTGCTTCTTTTTAAAGAAAAATCTTAAACATATATTTTATTTTGATAAAAATTTTCTTTAAATTTGTGTTTTATTGTTTTTGAAAAAAAAATATTATATTTTCATTTCTTTTTTTCTCAATATTAAAAGTTTTTTTTTTTTAATTATTTTTAAACCACTTATTTCTATCAATTCAAATTATTATATAAAGGTTTAAAAATTATATATATTTTTTAATTTATTTTTATTCTTTAATTTTGATTTATTATTTATTATTTATATTTATTGTTTATTTTTTATATTTACTATATTTTTGTTTTTTTTTTTGAAAAAAATTAAATGAATAGAGAAATTTTTGCTTTTATATATTATATTAAAAATAATAGGTAATGATATTAAATTGTGTACAATAATAAAAAATTAATATAAAGTAAAAAGTTTAATTAATATTTTATTGGATAAGAATTTATAATAATGACACACATACTATAATACTATTCCATTTTTTTTAAAAAAAAAAAGATATATTAATAATTCAATGTAATAAAGGTTTTATCATAAATAAAAATCTACTAAATAATATTAACTTTATTTATATTTATTTTTTATATAATCTAATTAAATATTAAACCTTTGATATGACTTTTTTAAAAAAACTATCATTTCAATTGTTATTCACCAGCCACAGAAACAATAGGAGTACAATTAGAATTAGTATATCCCCTATTTTTTATATAACTATTTCTTTATAATTTATAATTGTTATGTAAAAGATAATACTCAATTTTAAATACTCTTCGTATATTATTATTTTGAAAAAATAAGCTTATATTTGTTTTATACTAACGTTTAAAATTATAATGAAAATAGTATTTTTTAAAAAAACATTTAATAATTTTATATAAAAATTAAGTTTCTAAATAAAAATTCTTTTTTAAGGATTTAAAGGAATTAGAAATGATCATCCACAAATTCTTTCATTATTTATTAATATGTGGTACATTACTTAAATATGAATTAAATAGCATATTTAATGTATTTATTATATTAAAAAAAAGGAAGAAACCTTATTCTTAATATTTGATAAAATAATCATTATGAAATATATTTTTTATTAAAATTAAAGTTTAATATAGTATTAATATGTACTACTTTAATTAAATTAAAAAGGATTTTCAATTTATCTTAAGATTTATATTAAGAGTTGTTTAATTTAGGTTTATAATTATGTCAACTTTATTAATATATTTTATGATAAAGAACTACTTGCGTTACATTCTTCTCAAACTACATGTATTTATACATTTACATTGTGGCTTAAACATATAATCAAATACAATATATACAAATACGTTTTAATACATTTCAATACATTTGAATACATGTGACATAACGTTTCACATATTCTAACAATTTATATTACATGATTTCTATATAATTATATATAAAATACACAATAGAAAAAATATATAATATATATTAGAATATTTTATACATTTATATATATATATTATTATATATGTTTCATATTGATTTTTAAACTAAATTATATTTGTAATATATACAATGCATAAATTACTAATATAAATGCAAATACTTTTTTTTTTTTAATGAATCATTTATTATATAGTTATTGTACTTTTTTTATATCATAAAACTATATAAAACTATACATACTATTACATGTTATATTATTTTATAATCTATTCTTATTTATTATTAAAATTATAAAAAGGTCTTTTTATTTTATCTATTTTATCTATAATTCTTTTACATTTTAATTCAGTAAATTTTTTTTTTTATTTTTAATATAAATAATGAAGATGATAAATAAATTTTTCCATTAAAATTATCATTGATTAATTAATCATATTTGACTAATTTTTAAAGTTGAAATAATTAGTTACATCATAGAATGAAATTTTCATTATATGTAACCATACTCATAATAAAATTAATTAAACATTTTAAACTGAAAAATTGTTCTAGTCTTTTAAAATGACGGTCTTTTTTTAATATTATTATTATAATTTTAAATATAATGATAATTACAATTATAATAAACTAGAAAGATGGAATAAAAAAACTGGATTTTTTTTTTTTTTTTTACTACTATAGAAAAAATCAAAATATATGTATATATTTCTATTTATATTTAAAATTCTTTTGTTTTTTAAATATATACAACAACATTAAATATTTTATTTGGTATTGAAAATACTTAATAATAAGTACTACTTTAATAATAGTACTATTAATATATACAACTACTAATAGAAATTCTTTACTATTAAAGATAAAAAGATTTTTTAAAATAAATTAAAAGGAAAAGTATCTTTTTTTTTTCCTTTTCTTTTTTCAGTTATACAGTATTTAAGTGTCCTCTATTTCTTTAATAACAAGGTTATCTTTACCTTTTCAAATGATTTAAATTCAAAAAGTAAAACTTATTAAATGATAATTTAAAGTTTTTTTATAAAAAAAAAAACCGTTTTTTAATGTATTTTATTAATTAAATTTCAAAAAATGTTTCACTTTCTTTATATTAAAAAATATAAATTTAATAGACTAAGATCTAGAAAATTAATTTATTAATAATATTTATATTAATCTAATATTATATTATGATTAACAAGAAATATTATTTCTATTATTATTGTTGTTATTATTTTATATTATATATTTATGTATGTGTGTGTGTGTGTGTGTTTTTTTTTTAATGTTTTTATAATAAAAAATAGTTGATATTACGATGAAATAAATATTTGTGTAAATATTTCTATTTTTTCTTTTTTTACAATTCAAGATAGAAATATTATTTTAATATTTTAATCTATTTATATTTTAAGATAAGTGTATTGTGTGGGATTTATACCTTGATTATCTTTTATATGTTCTTGTAAATAAATTATTTTATTTTAATTTTAAACATGTTTAAAAAATAATTAAATAAATTCATAACTATGTATATTATGACATTTTCATTTACATTTTAATATCTTTTTTAACAATTTTAATATATTCTTTAACACCTCCTTCTAATTTATGGAATCTTTGTTTTCTTAAATAATATACTCTTTCTGCAATTTGATCAACAAAATATTGGTCGTGGCTAACAATAATAACAGATCCTGAAAATTTCTTTAAATTTTCAATCATGACTTCAATCGTTTCGGTGTCCAAGTGATTAGTAGGTTCATCGAGAATAATAAAGTGTGGTTTATTATAAAAGATGGATGCCATAATTAATCTTACAACTTGTCCTCCAGATAATGTATAAATAGGATTTTGTCCTAAGGATCCTGAAATACCAAATGATCCCATTAAATTATATAAATCTTGGCTTTGGGCTTCTGGATAAAGTTGTGAAAGGTATTGAATACAATTTAAATTCTTGTAAGTATTGACTAATTTTTCTACATCGTGTTGTTCGAAACATCCAATTTTTGCTTGTGGATGATGAAGAATAGTTCCGTCTACTGGATTAAATCTACCAGAAATTAATGATACAAAAGTAGATTTACCTTCTCCATTAGAACCCATCTATAAATTTATAAGATATTAATGGTAACGGAATGCATTATTATTAAATTCATTGCATCAAAATAAACATTAATATTAAAAAATATTATTAATACGAGTTTAACAACTAATAAAATTGATGACTAAATAAATTTAGTTTTAATATGAAAAAAAAAAATATATATATATATATATAATGTTACTTAACAACAATTGTTGTGGATTGACACTTACAATACCAACTTTATTACCAAGTTCAATATTTAAGGAAATATCTCTTAAGATCCATGGTAAATTATTGCCATACTTATAAGACAAATTTTGAACCTTCAATATAGAATCTTTATTTCTTAAAACACCTGGTTCTGGAATATCCCAATGTGGTTTTGCATTAGCTGTATCTAATTCAACATCAATACGGTTTGAATCAAAGTATCCAACCATATCACGATTAAGCTTAAATTTAAAACCATATTGATTGGTTTCAAGACCTGTTCTTTCAACTAATTTCTTTTATTAAAAATTTAAATATAAAACATTATTAATATTTTTAATTTTTTTAAAAAAAAAAAAAAACAGTAAAAATTATTTATATTGTTTATAAATTTAATATTAATAAATAATATATATATTTTCAAAACTATTGATGTGAAATTATAATTTATTATAATTTAACTTTAGTATCAAACCTTCTTTCTACTAGCAACTTGTTGAAGTCTTTTATCATCTCCACTTTTTCTGGCCATTTGTAAATTCTTTTGAATATTTTGTTGTAAAGCTTGCTTTTTCTTTTCAATGGTTTCTTTTTGTCTTTGTTTGTGTAATTGATCTTCTTCATAAGCTTGTTCATATATATCATAATTTCCTGAATAATATTTTAATGTTTTATTCTTTAAAACAATAATTTCATCAACTACTTCATTAAGGAATGCACGATCGTGAGAAACAATCACTAAGGTAGTTTCAGTTAATGATTTTAAATAACCTTCAAGCCAAATAATAGCTGGGAAATCAAGATGATTTGCTTTTTATTATAATAAAAAAAAATAGAGTATTATATTAATATTTATAATAAAAAACATTATCATTTTAAAAAATAAATAAAAAAAAATTCAACAACATAGTAACAAGTAAAGTATTCAAATGATAATTTAAAAATGATATTTACTAGGTTCATCTAATAAAAGAATAAATGGTTCAAGGAATAAAGCTTGAGCTAATGATGCTCTAATTCTCCATCCTCCTGATAAATTCTTCATTGGTCCTTTTTGCCATTCTTCTGAAAAACCAAGACCACTTAAAATTTTGGAGGCCTTGGCGTAAAGTGCATCTGCATCAATCTAAATTTTTTTTTTTTTTTTATTATATTTTAAGTAACATATATTTTTTTTATAAATAATTAATATTATTAAAAATTAATATTATTAGAAATCAGTATTTTGTCTTTGACTATAACTTCAATAATTCATATATAGACATAAACATAGATATAGATATAAACATGTAAAATTTTTAGGATTTTAATAACTTACTAAATCTAGTTCAATATATAAATCATTTAACATTTCGGTTCCTTCTAAAACAAGTTGTTGCTCTTCATCGTGTGAATACTTTTTCGTTAAATTTCTTATATAATAGGAATTTTAATAATCAATTAATCAATTAATAATCAATATGAATAATAATCAATATAAATGATAAATAGATATAAATAATAATAAATATTATAATTAATAAATATAATAATTATTAAATATAACAAATAAGTATAATAAATAATTTATCAATTTATATGTATAATTTATATATGTATAATGTATAATTTATATATTTATATATTTATATATATATATATAATTTATTACTTTTCAGCTTCTTTAACTTGTTCTTCAATAACAAAATACTTTGCTCTAGCTTCTTTAGCACGTTCACGGCTTCTTCTTTTAAAAACTTTTTCTTGATCTTCTAATGCACTACAAAGTCTATCATACTTAATTTGTAAGACTGTTTTAACAATACTTTGAGTATTTCCTCCTTCAACTGCTTCTTGAAGTAATTTGTGTTCTTTCTTAATTCTTTCTGCCTTTTTATCACTTTCTAAAATGGTATCAATTACTGACATTTCTAAATTAACATTTTCTAATTGTTCAACATAATGAGTTTGAACTTGTTCTGGGAAACCAATAATTAACTTATATCCAATTGCCTTTAATAATGCTAATTATAATTAATAAGAAAAATAATATAGTTTTTCGTAAAATGTGAATTCATTTAATTAGTATATTATGTATTTTTTTTTTTTCTGTTTGTTTGTTTATTTTGTTTGTTTAATTTTGCATAATAATATTAATAATGAATATAGAATTATAATTACTTGATTTTCCAATTCCATTTTGACCAATTAAACCATAATGAACACCTTGATTTAATTTTAAATTTGCATCGGTTAAAATTTCTCTATCTCCAACTAAAATATTTAAATCTTTAAGATCAATATCTTTGGCATATGAATCAATGGTTTCAGTGTGATAACGTGAAACTTGTGAAAATGCATTAATACTTTTAAGTGAATCATATGTCTTGTCTTCATCATCTTCCTTTGTGTCTTCAACACTCTTTGTTTTATTTCTTTCTCTTCTTCTACCCTTAGCGGCTCTACCCTTTTTAGTATTGGTTGGTGAACTTGAGGTTAATAATGTCTTTTTTGGTTCAACTTTTTCTGAATTGAGTGACATTTGTGAAAGATTTTTTTCAATTGTAGCCTACATATCATGTTTAGAAATACATTTATATATATTGTTTTTTATTTGTTGAATTGTATTGTTAATAATATTATTTTAAAATATATCAATGCATTATTATGTAATAATGATTTAATTGATAAATTATTATAAAAGATTTATTTATAATAGTAATATATATAAAAGAATATATTTAAATAAATTTGTTTTAATTTTAAAATGGATTTTCTTAAAAATAATATTTAAAAAGGTAGTAAAAATCAATTATTGTTTTATTTATTTATTCAATATAAGTTTACCGGTTCAACTTTTATTGGCTCTTCTGGAACATCATTGGCTTTTAAATTGAATTTTTTATCTAATAATGTATAAAATTGACTACAGTCATCATCACCCATACCAGCATTTTGAAGGAAAGCTTCTGTTACATCTTTTAATTCGTCCATAGAGATTTCATCTTCAAATAATGAACTAATGTATTCTTCTTCATCTTCGGACAAACTAACATTAGGATAGTTTTCCTTCAAAACAAGCATAAAACTTGCGAAATCCATTTCTCTTTATACTATAATAGATATTAAGAATTTAAAAATGGATACTTTTTTAAAATTATAAATTTTTTATTAAATTCTATTATATATAAGAATGTAATACAAATGTATGGCTAATGTACGAGCATGCAATATAAAAGAATTTATTTTTTTTAGACCAGGAGGATAATACACTTCTTGTATTTATTTATTTAATTTGAAATATTACATTATATTAGGTGATAATACATATTGACATAATAAATGATAAATAAAAATAATAAAATATATATATATAAAAATATAAATATAAAATAAAATAAAATAATTATTAAAGTTGCATAAAAGTTCAATGAACTTTGAAATTCGTACTGTATGGATTGGTCAATCCAAGTAGTTCCTAAAATTAAGTGCGATATGCATTAGGCGATTTGAATTAAAGAATTTGTTGTTAGTATATCTGAGGGCTTTACTTCCATTATTTAGGCTACTATTATTCCAATAATGTTCTCTAATATCTTTAGTACTTTTAATATTTATTTTCGTAAGTTTCTTATGTAGTGAACAAGATTCTTTAGCCCAAAAGTAATGAACATGGGAGGGAATAAATCGGACGAGATCATTATTAATACAGTTTGATTTTCTCCATTTAGCAAAGCATTTCACTTGTTGCGCAGCACAAATACCTGAAAGTGTTGGAATCCTTAAATTCCTTGTCTTACACCACCGTTGATAGGAAATTCATTAGAGTATATCCAAGAAACGTTCACAAGCTTTTGAGGTAGAGTAAAGATTGTTGAGAAAATCAATACATTTATCATGTATACCTAATTTATATAACTTTGTAAGGATATTAAATATAGGAACCGAGTTGTACGCTTTTTTGAGGTCAAGGAAAGCAACATAAGTGGCTTTTCCTTTAAACTTTCTTCTTTGACAGATTTCTCTAATGGAAATAAATAAGCTAATGCATTCTTCCTTATTACGAAAACCAAATTGCTCAGGTCTGATAAAATTATGAGAATGTGTATACTTTGAGATTTTATCAGTTACGATTTTTGAAATGATTTTAAGGCCTAGTAATGTAAAAGAATAATGTAATTGTATAATCAATTAGTTATTAAGTAAGTCTAGGGAATAATTATTATTAAGAGGGCTTCTTGTTTTAGTTAAGGTTTTAATAGTTAACAACGACAGAATTAACGTTTTAGTATTTAGACAGAGTAGAAATATTGGAATGTAATATATATTTTTTTTTTTTTTTTTTTTTTTTTTTTTTTTAACGGCATCAAATATTTTAAACTTTATTATTAATTTAATTAAAATTATAATACATGTAATATAAAAATTAAAATAAAATAAAAATAAAAAAAATATGTTTAAATAAACACAAATGAATAAAAATTGGGTATAATGTATTCTAGTAATTTTAATTAAAGTAAGAAAGCCACTATCATACTAAAGTATAATAATTGTATTTGACTTCCAATGGGACACCGAGCCAAAGATCAAAATTTTGTCATGGAACAAAATTATGATCTCCATTGGTTGCGCTGGCCCTCCTGGCCTGTCTTACTGTTTCTTCAGCATTGACGCTCTTGGATGTTGCTTCAAACCTTTTGAACATTGTCCATTGCTGGCCAATAGCAAAAGGCATGATTTTGGTTAGAAGTTCCGCGGTTACCGTCAAGAATGGTGTTCCTTCGTTAGTACCAGATTGAATCTGACGCTTACAAAGTTCTTTCCATTCCCTTGAATTGTAATTAATATTGTTAAAACTTCTTCCCCCAAGAAGGAATTTAAATATTTTACTGCACACACTAGAATAATCATACACATTAATATTCACCGGATTATTAGAACTATTACTATCATTAACTAAATTACTATCTAAATTAGAATTATTATCTTCACTATTGCTATCATTACTAATATTATTATTTCTATTATTGTTATTATTACTATTGTTACTATTACTATTGTTATTACTACTATTGTTACTATTACTATTAATGTTATTACTATCTCTACTGATATTATCAATTTCATTATTATTGATAGGACTATTGGAATTACGTTGACTGAAAAAATTTAATAGATGGACTATAGAATCATAATGTTTAATACGGATATCTCTAAATGTTGGACAATCTAATAACCAATGTTTAATACTTTGATCTCCACACTTGCAACATGGACAGTAGTTAGGACAAACTGGATCAACAAATTTGGCAGCTTTGGCAACTCTAGCATCCAACTTGTATCCGCTTCTTGCTTTCAATAGCCAGTAGAAGCCATAGGCAAACTCTGGGTACTCATAACATAATTTAATAAAATCTTTAGTTTCAATAAATTTATTATCATCATAATATTGCGCTTTGATTGAATTCCCTTTGAGATCTTTCCAATAAAAGTTTTTAACTGCTTTAACATCTCCATGTTTCTTTAGTTTTTTATCAAGTGTCCTACTTGATTTGCACCACGTGTATTTTCTAAATTTAGGAATGTAATTGACAAGGTGTGAGATTATACAATTTGAGTTTTTCCATTTGTTAAAACATCTAACCTGAGCTAACGCACATTTGGCTGACAATGGAGGAATATTCAAATCTTTTGAAATAGAGTATAAAGATATAAACGATACAGCTTTATGAACTCCGGCAACCCATCGTATTCCTTTGTTAACATGCTTCTGAGCAATCCTAGACCTAGCTTTGTTGGATCCAAGTAATGGTGCAAAGTATGAAACTCTACTAATCACTTGTGAGTTAAGTACTAGCTTTTTGAAGGGAATAGGAATATTAGGATTTCTTAAGAATTTACTGACTGAGAAAAGCCCTTTCAAAACCTTGTTATTAAGAGCTTTAATTACTGGTTTAAGGGACAGATTCTTATCAAATGGAACACCAAGATAAGTATAGCAATCAGTAGTTGGAATGGGTTGTCCTGCTAAGTAAAATGTTGGATCTCTCTTGTTCTGATTTTCTATTGATTCAGGACGAATCACCATCGTTGAACATTTCTGGATACCAAATTCCATTTCATTATACAATGCCCATTCATTAACTCTTCTAAGCATCTTTTTTAAGCATCCTCTTGTTGGAGCACAAATAACTATATCATCTGCAAAAAGTCCACCACAGCATCGAGTGTCACCTAAACTGACTCCTAGATCTTCGCACTCTCTAAATATATCATTAATAAAGAGATTAAAGAGAATAGGAGAAAGAGGGCAACCTTGACGGACTCCTTTCTTCACATCAAAAGATTTCGAGAATTGTCCATCTAATTTGACATTAGCCTTAGATGTTAAATATAAATTTTTGATAAATTGTAAACTCTTACCTCGGATTCCTAAACAATCTAATTTATGGAGAATATTACCGATTGGGACTGAATCGTATGCTTTCCTGAGATCTAAAAAGGCCAAATATGTCTCTTTATTATCTAATTGACGTCTACGGCATATTTCTTGGATTGAAATGAAAAGACTAATACTTTCTTCCTTTTTTCGAAAACCAAATTGTTCAGGTCTAATGAAATTATTCTTTAAACCATATTCTGAGATTCTAGTGGTGACAATTTTGGAAATCAACTTAATACCATTATTGATAAGTGATATACCTCGATAGTTATCACAATCTGTCAAATCTCCCTTCTTAGGAATAGAAACAATACTGGATTCATTCCATGAGTTGGGGAAATCTCCATCCCAAATACGGTTGAATAATTTAAGAATAAAATTTAAACCATGAGCATCATTATCTGAAGTAGTATTACCAGAAGAATTATTATCTGTAGCATTATTAGAATCATTACTTGATGGAACTAATGCTTTGTAAAATTCAATTGGAATACCATCCGGACCTGATGCTTTATAATTTGGAGTAGTGAGGATAGCTGACTTGACTTCATCAATACTAATATCTTGGTTGATATCCCACTCATCAAGCATAGGAAGTGAAAAACGTTTATTCGTTGGTTCTTCATACCAATGCTCCAAATCAAGACTTACACCATTTGGGTCTGATGCAAGATTTTCGAAATGATCATGCCACACATCTAGTTGTTCTTCCGTAGCAACAACTAATTCTCCATTTTTATTTTTAATTGGTTGAGCAATAAAGAAAGAATCTTTTCCAATTTTTGCAGTTTTCTTGATCCATTTCCAGGCCTTCTTAGGATTATGACTCTTCATATACTCACATCCTGTTTTAATCCAATGAAGATATTCTTGCTTCCTAAATTCATTACATCTTTTGTGGATGTAATCAATGAGTTTACGGTAGATTTTAATTCTTTTAATAAATTCATCTATATCATAAATTCTTTCTTTTTTAAATCTCTTATACAACTTCATTTTGATTTTTTGAAGATTAAAAATTTGTTGTGAAATATGAAATGAAGACTTTATAACATTATTTGCTGAAGTAATACTGAGCTCGTCTGCAATTGAAAAAGCAGTTGAAGTAAACTCTTTGGAAAGTTCATCTGTAGAAACATTAGGATCGCTGGATTTTGCTGAAAGTATTTGGAATTTATTATGACTGAGAATAGATTCCTTTTCCTCAATACATTTTAATCTATTCCATTTCAGAATTTTCTTAGGAACATTAAAGTCATTAGAAAAATCTTCCATAGGAATAATTTTACCATTAATAAGAAGTGGCTTATGGTCTGATACAGGATAAAAATTATTTATAAATGATCCTGAGTGAATAAGATCTTTCATCTTCGAATTGATAAGAGCATGGTCAATGTCGGAAGATTGATCACCTCGAGTCCAAGAGATAGTAGACCCTCTAAGCGGAAGAATTTCCCAATCTCCTAATCCATTAGTTGATAACCAGTTGGATAATTTTACTTTAGACATATTAAAATCACCAACAAGAATCGATGGATGGGATGAATGAGTTTGTAACCACAAGCGAACTTCTAACTTTGCATGATCAACATAGATGTTGTGATGACTATGAGGCATATAAACATTACCAATCGAGCATTTGAATCTATTCCAGAGACTAAAAGTATAAATAGAAATAATATACTTTCCAGAGAAGTTTTCAAGTGAGGCTTGACATGAATTGTGAAAACCTAAATATAAACCTCTCATTCCCGGAACTGATTCGTCAGCTTTCTTGAAAAAGTGTCTATAGTTTCGCAA
Organism: Piromyces finnis; assembly: GCA_002104945.1. NCBI lineage: Eukaryota > Fungi > Neocallimastigomycota > Neocallimastigomycetes > Neocallimastigales > Neocallimastigaceae > Piromyces > Piromyces finnis. The sequence goes on along the minus strand of MCFH01000072.1, from coordinate 104,123 downwards.
AGTAACACGACAAGGATAATCTGTATTCGATCCAGAACCATTACCAGTTTCTTGGAAACATAAAAATAATGGTTTGAAAATAGCTGTGAAATAGCTAATACTATCTCTCTTTTCGTGATTCCACCCATTGGTGTTCCAACTAAGACAAAAAGAAAAGTTATCAGGCTTGTTGGATGAGGATGAGGAAGAATCGTTGCTATTATTACTATTATTAAAGTCATCGTTATTAATGGATGATGCATCAGAGGAATAAGTAGAACTATTATTAGATGGCTGTGAAACTGAAGAACTATCAACTATTGAACTGTTATCAGAGTTGATAGAGCTATTAGAATTAATTGTTGAATGTTGAGATTGAAATTGTGTTTGCTGTAGATCTGGAATATTTTCATGATTGGAAACTTGTTGAAGATCTTGTTGAAGATCTAGTTGAAGATCGGATTGTTGATGAGATTGTTGAACTGATTGTTGAAATGATTGTTGAATAGAATGTTGATGTTTATTAGAAACTAAAATTTTACGTTTGAGAGTGGAAAAAGTTTATTTGTGATTCCTTCTACTACGAGCTGAAAAGGAAATTGAGGTAACTGAAAGTTTCTTCTTTAACATGTGTAAGATTTTAATACAATCTTTCGATGAACCATGAACCTTGACTAAGAAAAAGTGATCATTGAAAGTCTGAAAATATTTAACACTAATAACTGAATTAAATTTATCTTCTAGAATAACCTCGAGTTTTTCCCATAGCATATTTACTGACCATGATCGAATACCACGGATAAAGAAGGAGCGAATATCATCTAAGGGGATACCATAAGACCGGGTACCACGTCTGATATAATTCTTATCTTTAATATAAAGGACTGACATGATAATAAATTCTAATTAAAAAATATTGAATATAAAATAAATACTAATAAAAATTACAAATATAACGTATATGGAAAAAAATCTGTCTCTCTCTCTCTTCTTAAAAATACTGGATAGAACAAAAATTGTTACGATGCTTTGTTTAAAGTTTCTTTTTTGAATTCTAGTTGTAAATTTTCTTTAAAAATTCTAGTTTTGGTTTGTTGTTAGTAAATTCGATTCGCTTTTTGACACTAAAATTGTTTGACTTTACTTTTCATTAAATATTTAAATTGGTAAAAAATTTGAATCAAGAATGTCGACACCAGAAAGCTTGTGAATAGTATTTTTACATGATGTAGAGTGAATCAGTCTCTTACAAGAAACAATACAACAATAGCTACATGAATATAAAAATACAATGCAAATGCTAAAGTTGACTACATTGGATTCTTACAAAAGAAGAGTAGTACTACATGAATACATGAATAAAAGAAAAAATACAGCAACAAAATGTATTACTCTTCTAATTAAATACTATACAAACTTACCTGAATATCAAACATTCAACTTATTCATCAAATACTCAATTCGATGAATAAAATGTTTTTTAATCGCTCAGTACCATGAGCTTAGTCCTAATAATTTTCCCTTAAAGACTAACCAAGCATCCATTGCGCAATGCTTGGATTTAATTCTTTCTACTCTCTCAGTACCATGAGCATGAGTAGACCCCCTTGATAAACTCCATTATTAAATAAATGAAGGCACGTTCCCAAGAGGGAATGTAATATATAAGGTTATTAATAAAGCATATATTACTTAAATTCTTTCTACATAAAATTAACCCTTATCATTATGTATATCACAACATCTAAAAAATTTGTTGAAATATTTCTTTCATCTAAAAAAATATCTTTATAAAAATAATGAATTTAGAAAGAGAAATACTTTTCCTTTTTTATTCTTCACCAATTTATTCTTAATAAAATTTTTTTAATTTATGATAACAATATTTTTAAAGTAAATATTTATAAAATATAGTTTTTTTATTTTCCTTTTTACATTTTTTATGTTATTTTATTGGTTTTTATATAATAATTATTTATTATATAATATCTTTTTTATATTAAAAAAAAAAAAAATAATTTTTTATATGCATAAACAAATTATTTTATTTTAATTTTAAACATGTTTAAAAAATAATTAAATAAATTCATAACTATGTATATTATGACATTTTCATTTACATTTTAATATCTTTTTTAACAATTTTAATATATTCTTTAACACCTCCTTCTAATTTATGGAATCTTTGTTTTCTTAAATAATATACTCTTTCTGCAATTTGATCAACAAAATATTGGTCGTGGCTAACAATAATAACAGATCCTGAAAATTTCTTTAAATTTTCAATCATGACTTCAATCGTTTCGGTGTCCAAGTGATTAGTAGGTTCATCGAGAATAATAAAGTGTGGTTTATTATAAAATATGGATGCCATAATTAATCTTACAACTTGTCCTCCAGATAATGTATAAATAGGATTTTGTCCTAAGGATCCTGAAATACCAAATGATCCCATTAAATTATATAAATCTTGGCTTTCTGCATCAGGACAAAGTTTTGAAAGGTATTGAATACAATTTAAATTCTTGTAAGTATTGACTAATTTTTCTACATCGTGTTGTTCGAAACATCCAATTTTTGCTTGTGGATGATGAAGAATAGTTCCGTCTACTGGATTAAATCTACCAGAAATTAATGATACAAAAGTAGATTTACCTTCTCCATTAGAACCCATCTATAAATTTATATAATATATAATATGTGTGAATTAACTAATTATTTTTTTTTTAAATATATAAAATAAAACTGACCAATACTTACAATACCAACTTTATCTCCTAATTCGATATTCAATGATATATTTTTTAATATCCATGGTAAATCATCACTATATTTATAAGATAAATTCTGAACCTTTAATATAGAATCCTTATTTCTTAATATATCAGGTTCTGGTATATTCCAATGAACAACTGTATTGTCAATTTCAATTTGAACCTCTGCTCTGTGAGTGAAATAGTACCCAACCATATCTTTGCTAACTTTAAATCTATGACCATGAGCATTTCTTTCAATACCTGTTCTATCTAATAATTTCTATGTATAATATATATATATATACGAAATATTTTTATTTATTTTAGTATAAATTTAATAATACATAAAAACTTAAAAAAAAAAAAAAATAAAATAAAAATAAAAATAAAATTTAGCTATGAAATAAATAACCTTTTTTCTACTAGCTGCTTGTGCAAGTTTTTTATCATCTCCACTTTTTCTGGCCATTTGTAAATTCTTTTGAATATTTTGTTGAAGAGATTGTTTTTTTTTATCAATAAGTTCCTTTTGTTTTAACTTATGAATTTTTTCTTCCTCATATGCTTGTTCATAAATATCATAATTACCAGAAAAATATCTTAATGTTTTATTCTTAAATACGATAATTTCATCAACTACTTCATTAAGGAATGCACGATCGTGAGAAACAATCACTAAGGTGGTATCAGTTAATGATTTTAAATAATTTTCAAGCCAAATAATAGCTGGGAAATCAAGATGATTTGCTTTTTATTAAATAATTAGTTAATAATTAATATATGATAAATAAAATAAAAATAAAAATAAAAAAATATAAATATGTGGATATCTTATAAGATTAATTATATAATATATTTTATTAATAAAACTTAAAACTTACTTGGTTCATCTAATAAAAGAATAAATGGTTCAAGGAATAAAGCTTGAGCTAATGATGCTCTAATTCTCCATCCTCCTGATAAATTCTTCATTGGTCCTTTTTGCCATTCTTCTGAAAAACCAAGACCACTTAAAATTTTGGAGGCCTTGGCGTAAAGTGCATCTGCATCAATCTAAATTTTTTTTTTTTTTTTTTTTATTATATTTTAAGCAACATTATATTTTTTTTATAAATAATTAATATTATTAAAAATTAATATTATTAGAAATCAGTATTTTGTCTTTGACTATAACTTCAATAATTCATACATAGACATAAACATAGATATAGATATAAACATGTAAAATTTTTAGGATTTTAATAACTTACTAAATCTAGTTCAATATATAAATCATTTAACATTTCGGTTCCTTCTAAAACAAGTTGTTGCTCTTCATCGTGTGAATACTTTTTCGTTAAATTTCTTATATAATAGGAATTTTAATAATCAATTAATCAATTAATAATCAATATGAATAATAATCAATATAAAGGATAAATAGATATAAATAATAATAAATATTATAATTAATAAATATAATAATTATTAAATATAACAAATAAGTATAATAAATAATTTATCAATTTATATATATAATCTATATATGTATAATGTATAATTTATCAATTTATATATATAATTTATTACTTTTCAGCTTCTTTAACTTGTTCTTCAATAACAAAATACTTTGCTCTAGCTACTTTAGCACGTTCACGGCTTCTTCTTTTAAAAACTTTTTCTTGATCTTCTAATGCACTACAAAGTCTATCATACTTAATTTGTAAAACTGTTTTGACAATACTTTGAGTATTTCCTCCTTCAACTGCTTCTTGAAGTAATTTGTGTTCTTTCTTAATTCTTTCTGCCTTTTTATCACTTTCTAAAATGGTATCAATTACTGACATTTCTAAATTAACATTTTCTAATTGTTCAACATAATGAGTTTGAACTTGTTCTGGGAAACCAATAATTAACTTATATCCAATTGCCTTTAATAATGCTTTTTTATTATTTCATAATAAATTTAAATCAATACTTAATAATAAAATATCATATATTTATGAATAATAAAATAAAAAAAATTAAAAATACTCGATTTTCCGATTCCATTTTGACCAATTAAACCATAGTGAACACCTTGATATAATTTTAAATTTGCGTCGGTCAATAATTCTCTATCTCCAACTAAAATATTTAAATCTTTAAGATCAATATCTTTGGCATATGAATCAATGGTTTCAGTATGATAACGTGAAACTTGCGAAAATGCATTAATACATTTTAAAGCATCGTATTCATTCTCAGAATCATTATTATCATCTTTTTCACTGTTCGTACTTCTTGTTTTAGTTCTTTCTCTCCTTCTTCTTTCCCGTTGTTTTTTCTTAGAAATTGGTGCTTTAGATATTTCTTGTGTTTTATTTATATTTAAAACATCAGAATTTATAGACCAATTGGAAATATTTTTTTCTAGTGAATTCTTTTGTGTTTTATTTAATGTTTATAATATAAATTTCAATAACCTTTTATTATTATTAAATTATCACCTATAATAATTACCATTTCAACTTCTTGGACTTGGCTTATATTATCTTGACTAAAACCTAGTTGTTCTTGTAACAGCGAATAGAATTTCTCGGTTTCGGTGTCAGTCATACCAGCATTTTTTAGAAAATCTTCAGTAACCTCTTTGATATCTTCCAATTGAATATTATCATCATCAAATACAGTACTAATATACTGAAGTTCTTCTTCTGATAAACAAGCATTTGGATAATTTTCTGATAAGATGGTTAAAAATTTTGAACATTTCATTTTATTATTTTCTTTTATTTTAGTTTTATAATAATAAAAAAAAAATGTCTTTTTTTCTTGTTTTTATGATAATTTCTTTTTTACTATTATTTTTATTATTTACTATTACTAAGACACATTTTAATATTAAATTATTCAAAATTAATTATTATATGTTGTACAAATCAATGAATGGAAAAACTTTATTTTTTTTTTTTTTTTTAATTAAAAATTTTTTAAATACTATTAATTATTATTTATAAACTAAAAAAATAAAAAAAAAAAAAGAAATTTTATTACACACAATAATAATTAAAATAATATATTTAAATAATTTATTTATTATATAATTTATTAGATTATAGTTATATTGATTTATTATTTCATTCTAATTTCAGATGTTTTTTTTATTATAGCACTTATAAACCAATCCAGTGAGATCTACCTCCTGGATTATGAATTGAAGATGCACTACCAACATCTTGTGGAATTGGTTCTTCATCATTAGTAGTTACTGGAACAACACACCATTCATACCATACTTTTTTGGTATCATGTAATCTCCAGAAATGAGCAACAACCTTTGAATTTTTCTTGGCATACATTGGTATCTAATATAATATAAAAATTCTTAAAATTAGAAAATTATTATTTCCTATTGGCTGATATATATATAAAAATTTAACCTACCTTTAATGGGAAGAATAATGGGAACCAACTAAACATACCTTCGGAGTGAGTTGGTGGATTAATACCTATAATTATTTTATAATAGAATTAGTATATAATCTTTGATAAAAAAATAAAAAAAAAAAACGTGTATAAGTAATAAAACTTACTAATTATAACATCTTTATATAATGTGGCTTCGAAATAACCTCCAATACCATGCTTTTTTTATTATATTTAAAAAAAAAAATATATATTTTTAGTTTTTAGTTGCTTTTTTTTTTATAACTCTATTTATATATAGTAGAAATAATTACAATTGTCATATTTTCTGGAATTGTAAATTCAACAAAGTTGTAACGATCATTGTGTAAATTAAACTTAACGCTACCTATAAATTTTGATTTTTAATTGCAATTATGCAGTTTTCATTTAATAATTAAATTGAATATAAATGTTTATTTTATTATTACTATATATATATTTAGCCTACTTGGATTAGTTTCGATATTCCAATTTGGATGTTGGAATGACCAGATTGGTTTTGGTTCTGAAATTTCACAAACCTTATTAAATTTAACAACATATGAAGTTTCAAAATGCATAACATCTTTATATGATGAAACTGAATTGTATAAACTTGTTGAAGAAATTGGTGTTATATATGAAGTATAATCACTTGGAATAGAAATACCAGTATCTATTAAAAATATAAAGTTTTAATTATCCCATTAATATATTACTACTTTTATATTTACATATAAAATCATTTCTATAAAAAGTATATTAACCTGGGTTCAACAATTTTTGGGCACCATCTAAACATTCTGGTGAAAGTTCATTATCTTTATATAAATATAAAAAATAAAATAAAATAAAAAAAAAATTAATATTTAAATAAAAAAACAAATATATATATATAAAAGATTTAAAATAATTACCACCAAATGATCCTAACAATTCACTAACAAGAATATCAGCTTTTTCTGGAGCATCCCAATATCTCATATCTGTAAATACAATTGTAACTTTATCACCCCAAACTTCTTTTTTCTGTTTAAGGCTAAATTTTATATAATAAAACATAAATAACAATATTCATATATATAATACTTTAAATATAATTATTTATAAATTGTATATTTACGTAATAAAAGCATTTGGATTCTTTTCAATGGCATAGAGCTTTATTTTTCTATTAGCTCTTTCTGAGGCTCTTAAAGCACGTTCAACAATTGGGCCACGACCAGCACCAACTACCATAACAACTCTAAATAATTAAATACAATAATTAAAGTTAAATTATTAATTATTATTTTTTAAAAAAAGCCCTTAATTAAGTAAAACATACAATGGTTCATCTTTTTTAAAGTCCATTCTATCTAATAAAGCTCTATAGATAGCCTAATAAAAATAATGAATTATTGATTTATTTAATTGACTTTTTTTTTTCTTACTTTAAAATCAGATAATAATTAAACTTACTTCTTCATATTGAATATATTTAACAGGATCTTGTTCAAATACTTCATAAGTCATTGATTCTAAATTATCCATTAATGGCTATACATATTTTAATATATTTAATATTTTAAAAATTATAATTTAATATCATTTATTTCTTATTAATGATAATAATAATAATAATAATAATAAAAACTATAAAATTTTAATAATTATTACTTGTAATGGAGTTTGTAAATAATCTTCATAGTCTAATGCTAATTTTTCAATTTCACTAGGTTGTACTTGAGTTCTAAATAAATGTCTAAGATATTGTTGGTATGATGGTAATCCATTCTTTTCTAATGATTCACCAAATATTCCAGATATGATAAATTGGTTTGTTTGCTGTATAAATATTAAGCAAATAATGTATAGAACAATATATATTAATATCTTTTCATCTTTTTTTTTTTTTTTCTTCTTTTTTAATTTTTTTTTTTTTTTTTTGTCTTCTTTAAAATATTTAATAAATATGTATCAATCCTGCTACACATACTCTGAAAAGTTTTCTAACAAGTTCTTGGTGTCTCTTACTTAATACTGGATAACCATTCTTGTTAGTTAAAAATATCTTCTTTGGAACAATAACAGAAGCTATTGGTTCTGCGAACCATCTAGCTAAACTTTCACCTTCAGGAAGATCTCCTGGAAGTTCCAAAGCTTATTAAAAATGTATATTTTTTTGTTTGTTAATTTTAATGAAAAAATTATTACTTGAAAATATTAAATTTTTTGAAATTCAATTAGATAAATACCAATTTTAATTCTGGAATTGTGACCACATAAATTTCTTAATGAATTCCATCTATCCCAAATGTCTGGAATTTCAAGAGGAATTCTTATAATAATCTTTTTTTTTTTAAAAAAAAAAGTTTTAATTAATAAGTATTGAATATTTATTGTAAAATCGTTATAAATAAAATTACTTGAGCATATGGGACAGAAGATATACAATTATTTAAACAACGAGAATAATTAATTAATTGTTTTGGTAAAGTTGGGAATAATAAAGCTGTTAAACCTAAATGGCCAGCCCATGAAATTTCTTGTTTTAAAATCTACATTTTTAAATTATTGAATTAAAAAGTAATAAACCATTATGAAATTATTATAATTGAAATATGCATTAAAATTTTACAATAATTTTATATATTTTAATAAAATCCTTAGTTTTTTTTTTTTTTTTTTTTTTTTTTTTTAATATATACCAATTCTGAATTAACTCTAATAGTATCATCAGTTGAATCAAAATCTAAAAATTCTGAAATTTTTCCAATAATATATTTTGCCCAGCCTATGAATATATATATATATATATTTCCCCAGTTATAAATAATGTATATGTTTTATTAATAATGATAATGTTATTATTAATTTCACATTTTCGAAGAAAAAAAAAAAAGTAACTAAAAATATTACTTTTTCAATTTAATGAAAATACATTTTATAATGTTAAATTTTTTTAAAAAAAAAATAATCTCATTTGAAAATTTACCAGTAGTTTGAACAACAATATCATCTTTTTTAAAAGGACCTATTTCATTAATATCTTTTAATGCTCTTGAATATTTTGGATTAACAATGTTAACTGCTGCAATATCATGACCATTGTCTCTTGCTTTTTTAACTATATCATACAATGAAATAGTATCTTCAGGAGTGTAATTATGCTCTAAAGCCACACAAAATTGACTATTCATTTATTCTTTTTTTTTAAAAAAAAAAAAAAAAAACTAAAGAATGTAATGAAACTAAAACAAAAGAAAAAAATTAAAAGAAAATATGTATTAAATATACAGAATATATAAAAGTAACTTCAATTTTTTTTTAAATTTAACATAAATTAAAATAAAATAAATCTTAATTATTAAAATAATATGATTGGCTCAGTTTTTGATTATTTTAATAACACTTAAATTTCAAAAAATGAATTTAAAATTGATGCAAATTTACATATAAGAAAAGTAGTGTAAAATATTATTTAATTTTATATTTTTAGGTTTATTATTTATTGTTTATAATTGATATACATTGATTCAAACTATTTGTAAAATAAAAATAATTAAAAAAGTTTTATGAAAATTTAAAAACTTATTTAATAGTAGCCTTAACCATAGTAGAGGCCTTAATAACACCCTTTTCAGTTCTAAATGGAATATCCTTCCAAGTAGCAACCAAATCATCATTAGTAGTGAAATCAACTTGTAAAGCTTCAAAGACCTTCTTCTTTGGATTAAGTTGAGCATCTGGTTCACCTTCAAAACCTTCAAAGTAAACCTTGTCACCTGGTTGACTACCTTCTGGTGGAACTAAAAGTTCAACCTTAGTGTGGTCAGCATCAGAAGCACATAAAACCATAGCGAAAGATTTAATACCTCTCATAGCAACTGGCTTTAAGTTCTTGAGAACAACAACGTTCTTTTGGTTAATTTCATCTTCCTTAAGGAAATTAACTAAACCACTAACAACAGTACGAACATCACCGTTACCTAAATCAATCTTTTCAACATATAAGGAATCAGCATTTGGATGACGTTGAACTTCTAAAACCTTACCAATACCAATATCTAAACGAGAAATAGTAATTTCTTCGACCTTAGCCTTTGGTGGTTCCTTCTTAGCCTTCTTGTCCTTCTTTTCCTTCTTATCCTTCTTAGCCTTCTTGTCAGTAGCTGGAGCAGCTTCAACTGGAGCGGCTTGTTGAGCTGGAGCGTTTAAGCGTTGACTAGCAGTTAATGGTAAGTCAACCTTAACATTTTCACCATAAATTGACTTAATTTCATACATTTTGGTCTTGGTGTCAATTTCTGGAACAACACCATAAATTGGCTTAACTTCATACATACCCTTAACACCATTAGCAGCTGGAGCAGCCTTAGTAGTTACCTTTTCTTTTTTTTCTTTCTTGGCAGCCTTCTTGTTGTCCTTCTTGTCTTTCTTTTCTTTTTTGTCGTTTTTTGAGGCAGTATCAGCCTTAGAAGCCATCTTTCCGGCCTTACCATCTGGAATAGAAATGATATCCATAGAAGTACCATCGTAAGCCTTATCAACAATGAAGTAACCCTTACGTTCAATTTGAATGATATCACCCTTCTTTAATGAAGCCATGTTGATATCACCAACAGCAGACTTCTTGAATTCGGTAACTGGAGTAATGAAGTCCTTAACTTCATCATCTTCTTCTAACTTACGCTTGGTAATAAGGTAATCATAATCTAAGAAAGTAACATCGACAACACTCTTTTCACCACTGGCAGCAACTCTGGATAACCAGGTAACCTTCTTCTTAGTCTTCTTGAAGTCACCTTCAAGATGTAAGACAATATCCATAGATTCAACAGAACTGTGATCAGCAGACCAGTTAATCTTCTTAACAATAGCGTTACCCCAGTCCATTAAAGTAAATTCTTCGTTTTCTTGTAATTCAGCAACATCGGCGAATTCTAAGTAGATCTTGTTAGAGTAATTGACATTCTTAGTACCAACATCTGGATTCTTCTTGTGCTTTAAGATTTCCTTAGTAAATGGAGCAACTTCATCTAAAATGTTAACTTCAACAAGCTTTTCCTTTTCTAAGGCAGCAAATCTTGGAGCAACTGGATCAATAACCTTCTTGTTAATAGCCCATAATTTATCCCATTCGAGCATAAGATCCTTTTGAGAAGCACCTTGCATTAAGATGTAGTTACGTAAAGCTTCGATAGTCATACCACGTCTACGAATACCTCTGATAGTTGGGAAACGTGGATCGTCCCAGCCAGTAACAAGACCTTGGTCGACGAACCATTGGAGCTTACGCTTTGATAATAAAGTGTAAATAAAGTTCATACGACTGTAATCCCAAATGTGAACCCATCTAAGGTTAAGGTTCTTTAAGAACCATTCGTATTGTGGGTTACGGTCACGGTATTCAATAGTACGTAAAGCATGGGTAACACCTTCAATACTATCAACAATTGGACAAGCAAAATCGTAAGTTGGGTAAATCTTCCACTTATCACCAGTTTGATGGTGTGGAAGAAGGTTACAACGGTAAATAACTGGATCACGAAGAGCCTTGTTCTTATCATCAACACTAATCTTAGCACGTAAACAGCACTTTAAACCGAATTCAGTAGCATTCTTCATTTCTTCGAAACGTCTTAAGTTTTCTTCAACTGGAAGATCTCTGCACTTAGATGGAATACCTTCACCTCTTTGTTGTCTCATAGTATCACGGTCAGTATCATCAACATAAGCCTTACCATCCTTAATAATTTGAATAGCATAGTTGTAGATAGTATCGAAGTGGTCAGAAGTGTGAGTACAAATATCACCCTTAATACCGATTAATTGTAAATCTTCTTTAATACTTTCTTCAAATTCTTCCTTTTCCTTACTTGGGTTGGTATCATCGAAACGAACAATTAACTTACCATTGTAAGACTTAGCAAAGTATTGGTTTAATAAAGCAGCCTTGGCGTGACCAACATGAAGATAACCACTTGGTTCTGGTGGGAAACGAGTACAAACCTTACCCATTTCAGCGTCCTTAAGACCAATATCGAAAGAACCTTGATCCTTCTTAACCTTTGTTGATTGAACGTAGTTGTTTAAAGCATTAACAGCTTCTTCAACGTAATCTAAAGAACTAACAAAATTGAACCAACGAGTTAAGTTGTCACCAATTTCTTCATTCTTTAAGTACTTCATGAAAATAGCATTACCTTTTTTAGGATTATAATTTTATTAATAATAATTATGATATACGATTAATATAATTTTTAATAACAATATTATTTATTCGTATGATATGCTTACTCTTTAAAGCACCCCAGATGAATAAATCAGCTAAAGTAATGTGATAACCAGAAATGAAGGAACGAAGAGCTAAATGGTTTTCTAATTTATCAAAAGAAGCCATTAAAGAATTGAAATCCTTACCAAGAAGACTATCTTGAGCCATATCTAACCAGTAATCAATCTGTTTTTAATAAAAATTAATTTTAAAAATTGTCTTTAATATATGTTCTTTTATTTAAATGATTTTCTTTTTTTTATTCTTACTTCAGAAGCCTTAGCTGGATCAGTATTGTATGAATCAATAGTGGAAACACGGCATAAAGCACGGGTAACATGGCTAACACCCTTGAATTCAGAACTATTTAATTATTAATTATATTATATATATATTAAACATCTTGATTATTATAACATATATTTTATTAAAAATTATTTACCCGTCAGCCTTTAAAATAACATTTTCCTTTTGATCCTTGGAAAATTCAACATTAATCTTGTTAGCAAAACAAACGGCCAATGGACCTTTATTATATATATTCAATTTTTTTTTTTTTTTATCAGTAAATTTTTATTTCTTCTTTTTTGAAATAAATAAATTTAAGCAAAATAGAATATTATTGATGTTAATAAATTACCGTAAGCTGGGTTTTTGACTAAAAAGCTAGCAGATGCCTTTTTTAATAATATTATAATAATAAAAATAACATAGATATTTTTAATTTTAAAATATATACTTTTAAATGATTGAAATTTTTATATTACTCCTTATTTTTTAATTAATTGCTTATTTATATTGGAAATAATAGTCCTTAAACAACATTCTAATAATTGTAAAAAAAAAAATCTATTTTTATTTTTTTTTATTTTAATTACCATTTTTTGTAATTCTATATTATCAAATATTTTGATAAATAGTCAAGCTTGTATGTATGAATATTATTTCTTTTCCACATTATAATAAAAAAAAGTTATTTTTTAAAAAAATTAACCAATCATATCAATATTTCAAAATAATTAAATTTTTTTAAATATTAACAATTTTAAAAATTTATTTTATTTAAAACAATATATTATTTATTTATTTATTTATTTATTTATTTATTTATTTATTTATTTATTTATTTATTTATTTATTTATTTATTTATTTATTTATTTATTTATTTATTTATTTATTTATTTATTTATTTATTTATTTATTTATTTATTTATTTATTTATTTATTTATTAATTTATTTATTAATTAGTATTTTTATTTTAACCCATAATTTTTTTTTATGAATTATTAAATATTATTTATTATTTAAAAAATATAATTATAAAACATTATATCACTAATTATTTTTCTACGAAATTTATAGATTTATTAAGAATGGTAAAACATTTAAATATGAAAAACAATATTTTATAGCAATTTACTTATATTACCAAAATTATAAATTGTTATTAGAGGTTTACAAAATTATTTGGAATTGTTATCAAAATTTTTGGTGTAAATATTTGTACAATTATTTTTTCTAATAATATTATTGAAATATTTAATAACATTATTATAAAGACTTGCATCATAATATATTATTCAGTACTAATTGAATAATCAAATATACATTTGCAATCTGATTTATTTATTGAGTCCTTTATAATCATAGTTAAACTGTTTGAATCATACAAAATTTTAGTTTCATCATCCTCGTAGTTTCCTTCAGAATTAATTTTAATTTTAAAAAATGCACAATCATAATCTTCACTATTAATATCATTAATTAATGGTGTAAATCCTAAGTATTTAGGTTCACTAATGTCAGTTTTATAGTTTTGAGCACATTTAATTATATCATCGATTATATCTTCCATAAAGTTATCGCATTCATCACAAGAATAATTTATACAAGTTAATTTTGAGTTTAATACAGGATATTGTAATGGTATTGAATTAACCGATAAAATAATTATATTTAAAAAAAAAATAATAGGCATTAGCATTAGCATTTTTTTATAATGTATATTAAAAAGAAACAAAATGAAGTTTTTAGAATGTATTTTAATTTTGATGTATATATCTTATTATATCTTATTATATATAATAAAAATAGTAATATAAATGGAATAAAATAAAGACTTGTAACATAGTATATATATTTATTTTATATATTAATCTTACATCTTTTATTCTATTTTATAATGATTAAAAGTATTGCCTGCTTTTTTAATTTATTATAATATGACATTAATAAAATAATATAATTCAGTATGTAAATTATTCATTATAAAAAATTACTTATATTATTTGAGAAAATAACTATGTAAATTTCATTAATTATATATAATTATGTACTAATTTAAAGATTTTATTATTTGATTTTGAAAAAAAAACTTTAAATTATAATAAATATTTAAACTATTTAAAATCAATAATATTCATAAAATAGTTGGTTGGTATATCATAAGCTGTTAATTTTAGTTAATATATTTTTTAATAGAGTTAATCTTTTTTTTTTTTTTACTGCACTTTTTTTTTTTTGCTTTGATAATAAACCATTTTTTCAAATATTTTATAAATTTTTATTTATTTTGATTTGGGTGACATTATGAATATTAATTAATAAATTATATTTACCAAGTAATTTTAATATTTTAAATTTCTTTTTAATTTTATTTATTATGAATAATTTTATTTTTGATTTAATAAATAAATAAATAAATAAATAAATAATATTTAAATTTATTTAAATTTATAGGTATTAAAAAAAAAGGAAAAAAAGAAAAATTACAATAGATATTATTTTTATACAAATGTTTCGAACAAATTTTTGTAATACGCATTACTTTTATTAACGTCAGAAAAAGAAACCTGTTCAATTCATAATTTTAATTAAAGAATTTGTTTTTTTATTGTATTTAAATTCTAAAAATAATTTTAAAATTTTCCTTCATAATTAAAGTTCCGTTTTAATAAATTTAAAATAATTTAATACATAATGTATTAATTTTATGTATTATAAATCAATTGATAGTATTGGTTTTATATTGGATTGTAATATTAATAATATAATTTATATATATAATATATGGATGATGTATATTAATGTAGAGGTTAATAATACATAATGTAAAATTATTTAATTATTGATATAAAAAAAAAAAAAAACCGTAAATAACCTTCTCTCTTTATTCTAAAAAGAAAATGATTAATAAAAATATATAATATCCATTACTATTATATCAATTTTGAAATTATTACTTATGTTTTATTAAAAGTAATTTATATTATAAATAGAATATCAAATACTTTAAATATATATAAATAATAATAGATTATAATAATCCAACAACAAAATAAATAAAAAAAAAAAGAAAATAGCACAAATTATAAATATAAAGGCTATTTTGTTATTTATAGAATATAAAAATAAAAATAAATCAATAAATAAAAAAAAAAAAAAGAAAATATAAATCAATAAAGAAAAATAAAGTAAAAGATTAAAAGAAAAATAAAACCAATAAATAGAAATAGAAATAATTAATGTTATTATCATTAAATAATCTAATAAAAATAAATAAATAAATTTTATTAAAATAAATTATTTACTATAAATTTTGGTATAATATATTTCTAATTAAAGAAGATTCATTTTTCTTTAGATATCATTAACACAATTAAATAATTCAAAAAAAAAAAAAAAATATATATATATATATATAATTTCAAAAATAATTCATGTCGTCAAGTCCATTTAATAACTATTCAGAAAAGTACTCTCTACCCGAGTATAATTATAAATCACATCCAAAATCAAGTTACGAATCAAAATCTTTTCAAAAAGTTACACTTCATTTTTGCAAAAAAACTCTTGGTTGGATTTTTTCATTAAAACCAAAATCATTAAATCATTCTCCACTTGGAATTGCATTTGGTTATTGTTTTTACATTCTTAAAATTTTCTTCGTAATGTTTTTCTTATTATCAAAATTAGGCCTTTTAAGTCATAGCTCAAAAAATAAGATAGAAACTCAAGAAATAGGACCTCAACAAGCACCACCAGAAAAACAACAAGAACATAAAAATGTTATTCAAAAAATATTCACAACAACAGTTGCAGTTCCTTCAAACATATTCTCTAGCAACACACCAAAAAATATGTCAAGAGTTTTTGCTCATGTAAACGAACAAATGCCAAGAACATACTGGGATTGGGAAAGCACTACCTTACAATTTAGGTATAAATCAATTTAGTGAAATTAGATTTATGTATATCTTTCATATTCTATTATTCACTCAGATATAAATTCGTTAAAAATTTAATATATTAATAAGTATTATAATTTTATAATTTTTATAATATTTTTATTTACTTTTTTTTTTTTAAAGTGATAATTCAAAATATACCGTTGGAGAAGCTGTTGGTAGAGGAAAATACTCAAATGTTTATAAATGTATGTCACCAGACCATGATTTCCCATTAGTTATGAAAGTATTTAAGCCAGAACGTACTAAACGTATTAGAAGAGAAATTTTAATTCTAAAGAATTTAAAGGGTGGTCCAAATATTATTCCATTGATTGATGTTATTCAAGACAAACAAGTAACTATTAGAATGCATCATATATAGAAGTATATATTTTTTTCTTCTAATTTCATAATAATAGATTAACTGAAAAAACTTTTTTTTTTTTTTTCAAAAATTAATTTCTTAAAAAATTATAGGAAGGAAATCCAACTCTTGTATTCCCATACATTGAAAGTAATAATTGGAAGGAAGAATACCCAACCTTTAATATCATGGAAATTAAACGTTATATATATGAATTATTAAAAGCATTACAATTCAGTCATTCAAAAGGTATCATGCATCGTGATGTAAAACCTCACAATGTTTGTATTGATAAAAAGACCAGAAAAGTATGGCTTCTTGATTGGGGATTAGCCGATTTTTATCATGTTGGTGTAAAGAATAATGTTAGAGTAGCATCAAGATATTACAAAGCACCAGAACAATTAGTTAATTATCAATTATACGATTATTCATTAGATATGTGGAGTTTGGGTGTTGTTCTTGCTGGATTAGTAAGCATAATTTTTTTCTTTGAATATATCGAAAATTGAAAATTTCATTTTATTCAATAATAAATATTAAATCCACTGATTTATTTTTTTATTTTAATTAATATAAAAAATGATATATTATATATATATAAAAGATCTTTAAAAAGGAATTCTTCTTTAAAGGAGATAGTGATGAAGATCAATTATTAAAGATTATGAGTGTTCTTGGTACTGACGAACTTAATGACTATATTAGTGATTATAATATTAAATTAAATGCAAGAATTAAAAGACTTGTTGAAAGTTATGAGTAAGTAAAAATAATGTTATTATTATTGTTTGTAGAGGAGGGAATATATTAATATTTAAAAACATATATCAATAATTATTTATAATTATTAAAAAAAAAAAAAAATAGCTTTGAAAAATTAGATTGGTCTATTTTCATTAATGAAGAAAATAGAGATTTAGCTACCAAGGAAGCTGTAGATTTAGTAGATAATTTATTAAGATATGACCATCAAACAAGATTAACAGCAGAAGAAGCAATGAATCATCCATTCTTTGGTATTGTATTTAATTTTAAATATTTTATATACTATTTTTGTATATATGACTCTATAAATCTAACAAATATTTTTTTTTCTTTTTTTTTAAAAAATTCAATTTTTGTAGAAGAAATTCGTAATAATGATGATGAAAAAAATTAATTGTTTTTATTCAAAGAAAAAAAGAAAAAAAAGAAAAAAAAAAATAGAATACAATAAAATTAGAATGTAATATTATTTATTATTTTAATAGCTATTCAATACTATATTATTAAAGAAATATAAGCATAATCAACAATTATATTCCTTTTTTTTTTTTTTTCAACAAAGTAATATTATATATATTTATTACACATAAATTTAAAAAAGACAATAATAATAAAAAGTATAAAACATATTTGATTTTTATTTTTATTTTTTATTTTTTCTATTTTTTTTAGAAAAATAGTAATAATAGAAAAAAAAAAAAAAAGTTAAATATATAAATATGCTTAACCAAAAAATAAATAATAATATAAAAAAAAATATTATTTTTTTTATTTTACAAATAAAATTTAAAACCTCTTTTTATTTTTTATAATTAATTGATGCTCAATTATTTTTTTTATTTATTTTTTTTTTTTACTTGTTCATAATTTCCATTTCATCTTCTTATTAACTTCTATAATGTTTATCTATTATTATTATTTTTTTTATTTTTTTAAAATAAAATTTTAAACAACTCTATATTCTTACTTTCAATTTTAAATAATAAAATAATAAAATGTAGTTTAATGATTATAGAAATAATAATGAACATTATATATATTTATATTTATATATATATTATATTTATTTAAGTTAAACATCTAAAACATTAATGGAAAAAGATAATAATAATTTTTCAAGAGAATGGATTTTTAGAAAAAAAAAATTTTTTTTTTTTTATTTCATCTTTGTCATTTTTTCGTTTTTTCGTTTTTTCATTTTTTTTTTTTTTTAAAAAAAACAAAAAAAAACAAAAAAAAAACAAATATAGAATTAATGGTTTAATGAAATTAAAAAAAAAAAAAAAAGGTAAAGAAAACATATATTAATAATTAAATAATAATAATAAAAAAATTAATTTATTATACTACGAAATAAAAGTATGTGTATATGATAAAATAATGTGATAAAAACATAATTTTTATATAGGGAATTAAAAAAATATTAATAAATATTATAAAAATAAATTAAATATTTATTGATCTATTATCATATTTTCTTCTTGGTTTATAGTTTCATCTTCGGTATCATTAGCTTTTGGTTTAGTTTTAATTGGTAAAGACTTTGTTGATCTAGCAGTAGTTGCGGATGAAAATATCATATCCATAGCACCTAAAGTTTGATAAATTTTTCTTTCAAACTTTAATTCAGAACGAACTTTGGTTTGAATCTTTGAGAATAATTCATCTACAATAACAGATTGACCAATGACATGAATATACATATCTAACAATAAACAAAAAATAAAAATTTGAAAATATATATATATATATTAGAACACTACTTTTTATCATTATAAAAAAAAAAAATTAAAAATTTCCATCTGGTATTGGTATTATATTCTTACCTAAAATAATATTGGTAACATCAACTAATAATTCAGTATAATTTGGATTAATAATATTTCTCATGATGAATTTAACAATTGGTTCTAATGTAACATCATCACGACCAGCAAGAGCGATTTTTAAACCTTCTCTGTTAATTAATTCTTCTAACATACTTATAACAACAACAGTATTGTGGTTCTAAATTTTTTAGTAATTTTAAATGAATAATAAATAATATTAGAATTTTATTAAAATATAAATAACGAGAGAGAAAAAAGAAATTTGATATTGTTTTAAATATTAACCTTTGATGAATCTAAAACAGCATCTAATGCTTGACCATATCTGAAAGTCTTCAAGTAACGATCATAGTTCTTAAGGTTAACTCTTCTACTCTTTTCAACCTTTAAATCAGTCTATATATTATATAATAATAATAATAATAATAATAATAATAATAAAATATTATATTATATTTTAGAATAGGTAATTTTTAACATTTTATAATTTTTTTTTTTAAAAAGAATAATATATTTAATAAATATTAAATTACTTACATGTTTTGGTTTAGTAGCTGCACCACGCATGAAGTAATTGTAAGTACCTGGGAATGGCATAGTACTTTCTCTATCAAAAGCCATTTCTTCAGAATGAACAATACGTTGACGAATAGATAATAAACCAGATGCCATACCAACAACAAGATGAGTATCATCAGGCTATTTATATATTTATAAAAAAATAAAGAAAAGAAAAATATATATTATTTTAATTAATTATACAATATTAAAATATCTATATTTAGTTTATAATTTTGATTTTCTTGCTTTATAATTAAAATTTTTTTAAAAGAAATCTTACAGATAATCCTAAACTTAAAATTGGTGATTCGTATTTCAAACTATGTTCAACATTAAAGTCTTGAACATCATATATCTTAACATGATGATCTAAAGAACCGGTTAAGATCTTAGTACAAGAATTATCGAAAGTGACACATGTAATAGTTTTTTGGTGATTTGATAAGGTTTTAAGAGCTCTTCCTCCAGCTAATATATCCCAAATCTTCATGTAATTTCCACCAACAGAAACAGCTAAACCACCTCCTGGATATAATAAAACACTTTCAACTGGAGCGCCATGATCCATTGTTAATGAACATTTATTTTCTCTGGCATCCCATAATTTTACAGTATGATCGTATGAACCTATTTTTTAATAATAACAACAATAATAATAAAAATGGAATTTATAATTTTTATAAAATAATATATAAATATATAAAAGTTTATTAATTAATAATAATAATTAAAATATAAAACATTATATATATTATAACAATAATATTTTACCAGAAAGAATTATATTAGAGTTATCTTGAGATACAAGGGCTGTACGAACGTAATCCTTTTGAATTAAAAAAGAAAAAAAAATAATGATAATGATTTTAATTATATAAATTATATATTTAAATAATATAATATTATTGTATCCTTATTAATAAATTATCTATATTATAAATCTTAATTCCCTAAATTCTCAAAATGATGTATACCTTGTGTTCGTCGAAATTATTTAAAACAGATTGTCCTGGAATATCTAATAATTTTACAGTTTTATCATCTGAAGCTGATAAAATTTGAGTTTTATTTGATGAAAATTTGGTAACATGAACTGGTCTAATTTAAATTATCATTTATTGAAATATAACAAAATGATTGGATTAAAATTAGTAATCATAAGATTAATTCATTATTCTTACTTGAAATGTAAATATAAATCTGAAATATGAAATTTACTTGGAATGTTCTCTGAAAGTTCTTAAAATAGCTCTGCTATTAAGATCAAACATCTAAATAATATAATATTTTATATATTAGTATTTGTAATCATTCTCCTTAGTAATGCTTTTTTTTTTTTATTTTTTTCTTCATGCTAAATATATATTATAAAAATGAAATGAAACATTACTTGTATTAAACCAGTAGCATCACCAGCAACAAGTAATTGTCCATCACTTCTAATATGACCACTGTAAGCTATATCTGTAAATCTTGAAATAGTTTTCTTAACAGTATGAGTTACTGGACTATATATTTGAACTCTTGCTGAACTAGTAACTGCAAAGTTATGTGGTTCGACTGGTGAAAAATAAATTGAATTAATTGGACCATGTTCTTTAATTAAAATTGGATTCTGAATTTTGAAATGATTTTTTCATTATATTTAATAAAGATGTTTGTTTGTGTTATAAATTTGAAATTACATCATTTTAATTTTATATTGACATATTTATAGTTATTAATTATATATATAATTTTAGAAAATAATAATAATAAAATATAAATGACAAGAATAATATTTAAAATAATAATATAAAATAGTATCAAAAATTTTAAAATTAATGTGAGATTTCGTTTTGAATATAATTTCTTTTAATTCTTTAAAATTTATTATAAATTGAATTACTTTAAACTTTTTCCAATAATATTCATTGGTATATCCAGTTTGAACTTTTGGATATTTTTTAATGACTAAACGTTGAAAATCGGTCATTTTTTTTTAATAAAATTATTATTTTTTTTTTTATAATTATAACTTTCTCAATATTTATTATTATTATTATTATTATTATTATTATTGTGTTTAATAAAAAAATAATAATTAAAATTGAAAAGTCTGAAAAAAAAAAAAAAAAAAAAAAAAAAATAGCAATTGAATAAAGAAATTTTATTGGTCAGATTGGGTAAGAATATTTTATTTATATATAAGTAATATATGATTTTTATTTGATCTTTTTTATAATAGTAATTATAAATTTTTATAAAATTTAAATAAAAAAATAATATTTATATTTATTTAAATGTTTTTGTTTTTTATATACGTATAAAAAAGTAAACATCTCTACATAAGAAAAGAAAGAAAAAAAAAAATACCACTCAATTTCAACTCTAGCTTTAATTTCATTTACATATCTTTTTTTATTTTATTCTATTTTATTTATATCACCATAGAAATAGTAAAAAGAATAATATATAGAATTTTTTTTATAATAACCATTAATATCAAAAAGTTATTTATATTGGTATTCGTATCAAATATTTATTTTATTTTATATTTTTTATTTACTATTAATGCAAAATTAATAAATTATGATAAATTATAATATAGGAAACAATAAAAAGGGTTGTTTTTTTTTTTTTTTTTTTTTTTCTTTTAATATTATGTGAAAATGAAATAATAATAAAAAAAAATGTTATTATTAATTTAAAAATAAATAAGGTGATAAAAAAGAAGAAGAATTAAGAAAAAAAAATGGTGTAGTTTAATATTACTATTGCTTTTTTTTTTTTAAAAAAAAAAAAATACATAATAATATACTAATAATTTATGTTTGTTGTTGTTGTTATTTTTTAAATATTTAACTTTTAAAATTCTTTTTTACATTTATCTTTGTTTATTTCTGGTTGAATTATAATCATTATTTTTAATTAATTTCCATATCATTCATTAAATTAGTAGCAACATCTACACCATCATTTCCTCTTCTTTCAGCACCATTAGTATTATTAAGGTTAACTGGAGCTAATGAATCTTCGTTGTCCATATCAGATAGCATATTTATGTTCTCTGATGTCAAAACCCGTGCACGGGGATTAGTATCATCAAGTAATGGGTTGGTAGAATTATTTATAAAATTATTTAAATTATTATTATTAGTATGTGTTCCATTATCATTGGTATTATTATTATTAACATCATTATTTATAATATTTATAGGGATTGATGTATTATTTACATTGGAATTTGAGTTATTTTCGTTATTTGGGAAAATAGGATTTTGAAGGTTACTAGTAGATTGACCATCCTCTTGAATAATATTTAAATCACCAATATCTTGATTAATTGGTGCAACATTGGTACAATTGGTATCTGTACTAGCATTATTCATTCTATTATTTAATTGGAATCTCATATCATCACTTTCATCAGGTCTTAAAGTTGTGCATGGTCTTCTAGTCGTTGAAAGTGTAGTTATTGGTGTACTAGATAAAATTCCTGGTGAACTTGATAAACCATTAGTATCAATATCATCATCTAATCCACTGAAACTTTCCATACTAACACTAGCAACTAAATTAGCGACTTGACGACATAATGGGCATTGGAACATATTACCAGTTGAAAGGAGAGGAGTAACGCATTTATAATGGAAACAATGGGAACATGGGGCAACGAATAAAGCTTGGAATGGCCCTATACCACATAAACAAATACAACAGTCCACTGAAGCTTTAGAGTTTATTTCATCATCTCCAGAATGACTTGAATATGGATTAGTAGCTGATAAGAGAGCCTTTAAAGCAGCTCTGAATCTTTTGTATTTAATAAAAAAAAAAAAAAGGTCGATGATTAAATTTAATAAAAATTATATTATAAAAATTATAATATATATTTAGCAGATTAATATTATAAATTGACTTTTTTTTTACCTAGTTGGGTTAGCTTGTCTGCGTTGTTGTATAACTTTTCTATTAACAATAACAATTTTTATAATAACACATTTATATATATCTATTTTTTCGAAAATTTAAAATATTTATAAATATTATTTAAAATAATAAAAAAAAGTTATTATTTTTTCTATATATGAGGTTTTTTATTATATTATTGTTACATTTTAAATATCTTCATTTACCTTCAGACTTTCCTTGATAATCGATACCTAATTGAATAATATCATTATCCTTTAAAGGATATGGTCTACTTTCTTTTCCTGAAGGACTAAGTCTCATGTGATTTAAGAAAGTACCAGAAGAACTAGCAGTATCTTTTAAATAAACCTTAAAGACAATTTTTTTTTAAAAAAATATATATATAAAAAATCTATTTAGTAAATAAAAACTAATATCATTATTGTTGTTGTTACTGTTATCGTTGCTATTAATATTCGTGATTTATTATTTTATTATAAATTCAATAGCTATATTTACTTGTCCATCTTTTGCCCAAATTTCTGCATGACTTCTACTAACAACTTTACTCTTAAACCAAATGGCATTGTCATTTGCAATATTATCATTATTATTACCTGGTCTGTTAACTTGTCTTCCAATCTTAACAACCATTCCTTCAATAAGATCACGTTCAATTTTATCAAAAGTTAATGGATTTGGACTTCTACTAGTATCTGGATAAGATACAAATTGAATAGATACAACAGGAACATTGCTGTTGTCCTCAATAATATTTGAACCTGACATTGATATTGACATTTTTACTACTTAATTTAATATATTATTTATATTCATTAAATATTATTCCCAAATTTACATAATATTTATTTGTCATTGTTTTTTTGTGTGTAGTATTATTTATAATGATAATATTTAACAATACATATAAAAAATATTATAAAAAAAATAATTAATTAATATTATTAATTGTATAAAATATTTTATATGAGTATGATATTTAATATTAATAATAATAATAATAATAATTTAAAAATACATAAATAAAAAATTATTTTCTTTTTATTTATCTTTTTTAATGTTTATTTTTAACATGTTAAAATGTTTAATATTATTTCTTCAAATAGATATTTATTTTAAAATTTCTTAATATATATATATTTTAAAAACAAATTTCCATTATTCTTTACATCATAATAAACACTATTTTTTAATTATTATTATTAGTTTTTTAAATAAAAAAAAAAAAAAAAAAAAAAAAAAAAAGAGAGAGAGAGAGAGAGAATAACACTTATTTGGTATGCTATCTTCAAATATCATATTTTTACATTATTTTTAAAATTTAAATTCCATCTATATTATTAAAAATGCTTTTTTTTTATTATTATTTTTATCATTATTATTATTGTATTCTCATTTATTATTTTGCTTATTCTTTATGCATATATATTTATTTAAGAGCTTTATTATTGTTTACTAATATTTCTATTATAAAAAAGGTGTATTCTTTTTTTTAATAGTTTTGTAAAATATACTTTTTTATTATTATTATTATCTTTATTTCTACTGTTATTTTAAATAAGAACTCGCTTATGAATAAAATACAATTATTCTTTTTTATATACCTTAATTATTCTAAATACAATAAAATAATTTTAAAAGTATACAAAAATACTTTATTTTTTTAAAAAAAAAAAAAAAAGACTTCTTTAAATATTTACTAATTATAAAAAAAAAGAAATTTTTTACATATTAATTATTATATTATTTATTAAATTTTATTAAATAAATTTCATTTATTTATTTATTTATTTATTTATCTATTTATTTATTAATATTGGATAATTTTTAAACTCTTATTTTTTTATAAAAAAGAGTAAATATGTAAATATATAAAATATACAAAATATTCATAATATACACTACCTTAACTATTTATATAAAATACTAAAAAATGGTGATTATGGATGATATACCTATTATTTATTTATTTATTTATTCATATATAATTTTAAAAAAAATGTTTATCAAATAGATAATAAATAATTAAAGTCAATTAATTAATAAAAAATTAATTATATATATAAATAAAAGTTCATTTTTTGTACTATTAAAACTTTAATTATAGTTATTATATATTATAATATATTGTAATATATTATATTCAAAATCAAATATAAATTCTATTAATATCCGAATTTTTTATTTATTTATTTATTTATTTATTTATTTAAAAAGCAAATTATTATATGAAACTAAGCCTAAGCTCGATAATTATACTTTATAATTTTATAATAAACAATCTTAAATTAACTTTTAACAGAAAATATATAAAGTTTTATATTTTATTCATTTTTATTCATGCATATATAGAATCGTGCCTATGTATTTATATATATTAATATACATTTTATATTAATATAAAAAAGTTAAGTAAAAATACTAAAAATAATAAAAGTTACCATGAAAATTAATTAATATAAAGTTTTAAATATTATTACTTTATTATTAAATATTAAATTATGAATCAAATGGTCGTTCAAAAAAAGTAAAATTAGTACCCTTTATTTTTTTTATCTGTCATTTTTTGCTAATAATGTATAATGTTTTAATTAAATTCTCTTATTCATATAATAATAATAATTACCCATTCTATAAAAGATTGAATTTTAATATATATATATTACTTCATTATACAAAACATTTATTTTGTTATAAAATCATTATTTATTAATGAATATTTTTATTTTTTTATTCTCGTTTTATAAATTATAAAGTATGTTTTAATATATATATATTATTTTTTAACGCCATATAAACATTGAATATATATATAAAATTTTGAAGAAAAAAAAAAAAAAAAGAAAAAAAAAATAATAAAACGAGTAATAAATTGAAATAAATAGGTGAAAAAAAAAAGTCTATATTTTAAATGAAAATATATATGTAATAAATTTAAATTAGAATAAAAAATATTTTAAATTCTATTATTCTTCATCATCACTCATTAAGACTTGTCTCTTCTTTGTCTTCTTCTTTATAGTGACATCCTCATTATCATCAGATTCAGATTCAGATTCAAATTCTTCATTGCTACCTTCATCATCAAATAAATCAGCATGTTCTTCAAATTTTCTCTTACGTGATAACTCTCTTTGTTTTTCAATTCTTTTTCTTTCTTCTTCTCTTCTTCTTTGTCTTTCACCTTCTCTTTTAGCCTTAAGAATTCTTTCTTCTTTTTCTCTTTCACGTTCCTCTTCTTCATCATATTCATCATCATCAACAATAAAGTCTTCTGAATCACCTTCATCTTCATAACGATTATATCTTGATTTTTGAGAATATGATTCTTCTTCATCACTATTATTATTGTTGTTATTACGAGTATGACTTCTTGTATTTTCGGTATTCTTTGGTTTATTCTTTTTTTGTTGTAATCTTTCTAATTTTTGGTTAATACGACGATTATCTTTCTGCAATATTTACAATAATAAAATATAATAATTATCATAAATCCATAAATAATAATATTTAATAAAAATAATTTCAGATAAAAAAAAAATTCATTTATAAATTTTGTGATATATCTAAATGTATTAAACTATTTTTTATAGAGAATTACTAACAATTTCTTGTCTTAAATCATTCTTGTTATGTTCACCAGTAAACATTTTAGTTTTAACAGCTCTTTGATGTTTTTCAGCAATGGATGCTGTTAATTTCTTGTGAGTTAAACTCTTGATACCATATGGTTGGAATGCCATGGAATTCTTAAGTTGAGCTTGTGTTTGTAAAACACCTTGTTTACTATGATGAACAATAATATATTGATGACTGTCAATTTCATTAAGATTTACTTCAAACATTTCATCTCCTAACAATAGTGATAATGATCCATCTGACCATTTTATAAATCTTGCATTGGATTCTTTTTGATCAGGCTATTATTTTTAAATATAATGTGTTCCAAAAATATTAAATCAAATTTATTTGTAAAAGTATAGATTAAAGTATTAGAAATTTGATTGTCATAGTATCATTAAAATATATTGATATTAATTTGATATTTTTTTAAAGAATTATGCATGATTTAATAGGATATTATAGAGAAATGGAAAAAGAAAGAAAAATTGATGTTAAACACGGTAATCATAATAACGAATATAGAATATAATAATAATAATAAGAGGAAGAAGAATAAAAAAAATGATTATTTACTAAATAATTGTTATTTTTATCCTTTTTATATCTCCATCGTATAACATTTTCTCTTAATCTTGCTTCTTCTTCCTCTACTCCTTTGTATGTAAGAGGATCAAATGGTTCTGGTTCAATATCTAAAAAGTTTGGTAATTTTGCTAAATATATCTGTTATAGTAATGAATTATTAATCATTTCAAACACCAAACATTAATTTTATTATGTAATAAAAATGATTATAAAATTAATAATAGTCGCGAATGCTCTCAAAATTATTAATGTTATTACTGTTATTTTTATCTTCAATAATCATAAAATTCTTTAATAAACTTAAACTTACATTAGAATTTTTCTTACTTGGTGGTTCTAAATTTGGTATTGAAACATCAATAGAAATAACTTTCTTTTCTAAACTTGGACTTCTACTTCTACTACTACTTCTACTACGAGTTCTACTTCTTTCACGACTAATTATATTATTTCTATTATCATCTGAAAGATCCTCATCTGAACTCTTTTCTTCACTTTTATTTAAAATGTAAATGAAATTTTTTGATTGTAAATATTATTAAATTATGTATTATATGATTTCATAATATGATATTTTATTGTAAAAAAAAATAAGGAATATGATTATAACAAATATTTAATAATAATTTATGAAAAGGGAAAAAAAATAAAATAAAAAAAATTAACATTTGTTATATTTATTTTATATATTAATCCATTAATATTTAATATTTAAATATATATAAATCAAAAAACTTTAATATAAATGTTTATTATTATCAATACTGAATGAAATAAATAGTTACTCTGATCCAAATAAATCTTCCATTCCTGCATCATTCTTTTCATTATCAGATAAATCTTCCCTAGTATTTTCTCTTTCATTATCAGAATCAAAATTTAAACTTCTGTCATCGTTGTATGAAGAACTCTTTTTTAATTTTCGATAATTTCTATTACGTGGCATATCATCACTATCTTTGTCACTATCATCATTATTAACATTATTATCGCTTTCATTTTCACTTTCTGAACTAGATTGAATACTACGAATTTGTTTTCTTTCAGATCTTTTAATTTCTGTTCTTTCTTCTTCGGAAGAAGAATCACTTCCAAATAAATCGTCATCCATATTTACTGTATATAATTAAATAGTTTATATAAAATAGATTGTTTTATATTAGAAATTAATATGTTAATATTAATAGTAATTAAGCACTTAATATATATCCGTTAATCTAATACATAAAAACTTTTAAATTTATATTTTCTTTTAATAATGAAAAGAATATTATTATAAACTCAAAATCTATTTTTATTTAGTGTTATCTATCTAATAAAAGTTGTAATATATATTAATATAAAGAGAGTATGGATATCATTAATTTTAATAATAACATACAATTCTTATTTATTTTGAGAATTTCTCCTTTTCAAAAAATATTTAAGAATATTTTTTATATTGGTATATTATTATTTTTTGATTAAATGGATCAAACTAAAAAAAATTATTAAATAAACTATAATTATTATTATTATTATTATTATTATTTAATATATTAAAATGATTTATTAAAAATTTAATAAAATATATTTTAAAAAAAAAAAAAAATATTTTTTTAGACCATTTCTTTGAATTATTATCCACATAATTCATATAATTTTTATTAAAAATTAATCATGAATTATAAAGAATTAGAAAAAGAAATTGCTTCAAAAATTGATTTCTGTTTGAGTGATTCAAATTTATCCTACGATTCTTTATTATATAGTTATATATCTGAGGAAGGATGTAAAGTACCTGTAACTTTAAACATTAGCATTGTCTATAACATTAATAATACCTTTTTCCTAATATTAAAATTTAATTTTATTTTTTATTATGAATATAATTATTATTATTGTTATTATTTAATATCAGGGGTACCTATATCAGTATTTATTCTATATAAATTAAAAGGTTTAACAATGGACGAAGCCGAAATTTCAAAATCAATTAGAAAGCATTGTAAAGATTTGGAAGTAAGGAGAAAAGTCTTAGAACAAAAAATAATTACTCCAAAAATTTTTAATAATATAATAGTATTGACTATACTTTTTTAAAAAAAAAAAAAAAAAAAAAAAAAGGTTAGCGAAGATGGTAAAAGTATAAGAAGAAAGAAACCAATACCAAATGAATTTAAGGATGATTCAAGAACCATTTATATTGTACATATCAAAAAAAAAAAAATAAAAAATAAAAAATAAAAATAAAAATGGAATATATATTTTTATACATTATATATTTATTAAAAAAAAAAAAAAAAAAAAAAGAAAAAAAAAATGGTATTTAAAATATTAATATAAAATTTATAACTTAAAAAAATAATAATATAATAGGAACATCTTCCAAATTCAATTTCAATAGAAAAAATAAAAACGACATTTGAAGAATTTGGTAAAATAAAAGCTATATATTTTCCAGATGTTAAAAAAAGAATGTCTCAAAATGAAAATAATAAAGAAATCAATTCTAAAACTGATCACAAAAAAGAACTTCCAATAAAATTTTTATTTATAACCTATAAAAAAAAGAAATCGGTTGACCAAGCAATAGAAAAGTTGAATACTTATACTCAAGTTACAAAATCCAATTTCAAAGAATTAATTAATAATGAACTAAATGGATTTCGCATTTTAAAAATGTACTTTTTTTTTTTTTAATATAAAATATATTAATAGATAAAATAGTAATTAGTAATTAATATTGTTAATATAAATGTTTTATAAATGGGTATTCCTATTAAATTCAATTTGAAAATGTTATTGTAAAAATTTTTTAGAAAAACTTGGCGTAGCATGACTAAAGAGTATATACAAATAAGGCAGAAACAAATCGAAAAATTAAAACAAAATAGTCAAGATAATATAATGAACAATAAAGAAATTGAGTTTAAACCAGGATTAATTGCAGAATTCAGAGGTGTCCATCCAGACACCAATAGACATATATTAAAAGTATATTATCAATTATCAATAAATCCTTAATAATAAATTGGATATAAAATGATATAAGAATAGGTGTAAATGGACTAACTATAATCACTACTTTTATACTTTTTATTTACACTCTCTATCCTTTATTAACAAACTTAAAATTAAACAAAGAAATTATTTGACTTAGTATCTGCGACATCTTTTATAGATTATTCACCCCATCAAACTTATGGTTATATTAGATATAAGGATGCAAGTAGTGCTAAAATAGCCGAAAATTACTTTTCAAGAAAAAAGGTAATTCAAGTGAATGGTTTAGATGTTTCAGGTACCCTATTTACAACACTAAAAAAGAAATTTGAAGAAGAAGGAAAGTATCAATTAATTCATGACTATGAAATTATTCGTTTAAGAATCTTAACCGGTAAATATTACTACTATTGATAATATAATAAATAATTAAAAATATTATTGAATTAAATATATAGTAATCTTTTTCTGTATATTTACTTATCTTTCAAAAATATATACATATATACATTCATTTTATAAAAAGATGATGAAGAGACAGAATATTGGAGTTATATTAATGGTTCTATTAAAAATAAAAATAGAGCAATAAATAATAATCATATTAATCATATTGAAAATAAGCATACTGTTTTTAATGATTCTTTAAAAGAAGAAATGGAAATAGATAATGAAAGTAATGGAGAAAATGTGATCGAAGAAAACCATCAAAATGATACCAGCACATCTCACATTCAGTTTAATTCAAAACCTTTTAATGAACCATTAAATGAAATAAAGCATATTAGATTTGATGATAGTGATAACGATGAAGAGAATGATGAAAATGAAGAAAATCCTAATGAAGAAAATAATAATGAAGAAAAGCTCAACAAAGAAAACAATAATGGAAAAAATATTAAGGAAGGAACCACTAATGAAAAAAATAACAATAAAAAAAATGAAAATGGAAATAAAATAAATTATTCCAATAATAAAGACAATATTGTAAATAATAAGGATAATGATAAT
Organism: Piromyces finnis; assembly: GCA_002104945.1. Taxonomy (NCBI): domain Eukaryota; kingdom Fungi; phylum Neocallimastigomycota; class Neocallimastigomycetes; order Neocallimastigales; family Neocallimastigaceae; genus Piromyces; species Piromyces finnis. The sequence goes on along the minus strand of MCFH01000072.1, from coordinate 71,848 downwards.
ATAGAGTCTTTATCTGAAAATAAGTTTGTCTCAAATATAGAAATTGATAATGACAACGATGATGATGATGATACCAATAACAATAACGATGATAATAAAGATGATAATGATGATGATAATGATGATGATGATGATAATAATAATAATAATAATAATAGTCGAAAAGAAACGGCTAGTGTGAAGAAAAAAAGAAAAAGAAAATATCTTAAAAAGCATTTAAAACAAAAAGAGAAAAAAATCAAGTTGAAAGCTGAAAATGAAGCCTTAAAAACGAATATTACTACTAATGAATAGATTATTATTAAAAAATTTTGACTATTTACTTTTTATTTTTATTAAATATAATTCTTTTTATTTTAAATTATCATAATAATTTTTGAAATAAAAAGAAAAGGGAAAAAAAAAAAGATTGTTATATCTGATACCAAATATATATCCTACATCTATTACTGAAATTAATAACTTTTAATAAAACTAACTAATTAAAAAAAAAAAAAAAAAGATTATTTATTTGAAGAATATTTAATAAAAATTTTAAATTTTTTAAATTTTTATTTTCCTTTTTTTATTTTTCCACCTTTGTTAATTCCAGTTTTTTTTTTTTTTTATTAGTGTTCCTTATTTTATCTATTTTCAAATTCTATTAACCGCTTCTTGATAGTATTCTTAAACTATTCATAAATAAAGTTAAAATATTATAGTATTGACTTTGTTCATGGGTCTGTTTATCCTTTAATTTCGTATATTCTTTATATAACAATTTAGAATCTAATTCAAGTTCAAGTTCATGAAGTTTTTTCTAAAATGTTTTGAAAAATGAAAATATTAAATAAATATATATATATATATATATATTGTTATTATTAATATATTGAAAATATAACAGAATATTATTTCAAAATAAAGAAGAGGAAAGAAAAAAATCAATTTTTCAATAATTTTTATATATACATCATGATTTGGTTCTTGAACTTGCGTTAGGTCGATTTGAAGAGCATGACTTTTATATGATAATCTGTCTTTTTGTCTTTCATAAATTGCATCAATATCTTTAATTAAAGATTGGTCCACTGGTAATAATTTGTTTTTATAAAAAAAAATAGTAAAATAATTATTAAGTAAAATTGAAAACTATTTTTTTTTTTTTTTGAAATAGAACATTTAACTTTAGGATAGTTTAATTTACATACTTTGTTCTTCTATATTTATACTTATTCTTAAATCTAAAGGTGAATTTGGAAGGAATATATTCAAATGGCCAATATTTACTTTTTTTATAAAGCTTATTACCTTTAGTTATTATTACAAAATTATTAAGGATAATAAAAAATATTAATATATAAATTTTGTTAAATAGTATAAAAAAAAAAAAGAATTTACATTATTAGTAGATTTATCGGTTGAAAGTCTTAGTTTTTCTTTATGTCCAGGTACTTGATAGAATGAATCAATTTGATGAATATGACGATAGCTGAAAAATGCAGACTAAAATTATTATTGAATTAATTGAAATTTGAATCTAATTACAATTTTATATCTATACAAAAATTCCAATTATATTTACCTTTGCATTTGGTTTATTACCATCATTAACTAATTTATTTAAAATTTGATTGTAATTTCTATGTTGTTCCTTTTTAATTCATAGATTTTATGTATATGTTAATTTTACCGGATAAAAAGTTTTTTATAATTGTTAATAGAATTACGCAAAATAAAAAAATTACCATAGTCATATCTGAAACAAATCTCCATCCCCTTTGATTAACCAATACTGTTATATTAAATGATTATAATGATTATTCACATATATATAATATATTCATTTTACTTTAATATATTTTTAAAAATAATTTATAAAGGTATTTTTATTTTCTATAATATACCTGTTTCTGATTGTACAGGAAGCCATATTCTATCTTTTGTATTATTATCCATAATTTTACCTAATTTTCCTTCAATCTTTTATTTTGATAATAATAATGATAATAATATTGACAAAAAAAGGATATTAATTACTAAAAGAGTACAATGGTAAAACAAAATTATATAATAATTATATTATTCTTTAAAATAAAATGTTGCATTACTTCAATATTAGGAGTTCCTAAATGGTTTTCTAAAAATTTAGATATAACATTAATAGAATCATCTAATGGTAATATACCAAAAACAGAAGGTAAGATTCTATGAGGAATAGAAGAATGAGGTTGGATTTGTTTTTCTGTCGGTCTCTTTTTATTATTGTCAGAGTCTGTTGTATCTTCATATGCTCTTTTCATTTTTATTTTTTTTTATTTTTCTTTTTTTATTTTATTTTTCTAATTAATTAAAATATTATTATTATTATTAGTAGTAGTAGTAGTAGTAGTAGTAGTAGTAGTAGTAGTAGTATTAACCAATATCAATTATATATTTATAATAAGTGCTACGCTCTATCTTAATACCTTTAAATTATATATGTCTTTTATTTTTTTGTTATGTATTAATTAGACTTTAACTAGAATGGATTAATAAATTAAAAAAAAAAAAAAATTAATTTAAAAACTTTATAAATTTTATTTTATTAAAATGATAATCCATCATTAGAATTGGTAAAGCACAAAATTTTAATAATTAAAGTTTTTTAATATTTGATGATGCTTACTTAAAATTATTCTTAAAACCTATTTTATGTATAAACCTTTTTTTTTTAAAAAATAAAATTATAATAAGATTTATAAGATTTATAATAAATATGGAACGAAACCAACTAACTCGTTTTTTTTTTTTAAAGTATAAACAAATTTTTAAAACTTTAAAATTTATCAAAAATGAACTTTAATATAAAAATTGTTTATTTTTATAAAGTAAATGAGGTTGATTGTAATATAAAAGGATGGTATATAATGATTAAAGAACATAAAAAAGTATAAAATTATATGTTTTTTTTTTTTCGTAATTAATCATATTGAAGTTTATCATTATATAAACTTTAAAACTATTTTATACTTTTAATTTATAATTGAAATTGCTGCTGCTGCTGAAATCAAAATTATAATAATAATAAATAAAATAAAAATAATAATCTTCAATTAATAAAATATTTATTTATTCTTATTGAATTTTTTTTTTTTTTGTTTTGTTACACTTTCTTTTTTTTTTTTATTTCATAAAATAAAAATTAACAATTAACAACTCAAACTAAAAAGAATTTGCAATATTTTTCAATTTTTTTTTAAACATTATATATAGATTTTAAAATAAAAAAAAATATAATAAATAATCCATTCAAAAATTAAAATAATAAAATAATAAAAAAAAAAGAATGGAAATAGAAAATAATTTTGTAAATACCATTTCAGAAAATGAAAATGAAATAATAGATTATATTGAAAAAGATAAAAATAGTGAAGATAATTCTAACACAATGGACTGTACAGAACAAATTACAGAAAAAAATGACTATCTCAATAGCCCAAATATCAGTGAAGTATATCTAACAGAAACCACAGCTACAATGATAGATTCAAATGTAACAACAGAAATTGGTCATGAAACAGAAGATAAGCATGCTAAATATCAATTTAACCATGAAAATAATTTAAAAAATAATAAAAAAGATATTTCAATGTATACAATGTATACAGAAACAGAAATAGAAATAGAAACAGAAGACCATGATAATGAACTACCGAATACATACACAGAACTTGAAGGAAAAAATGGAAATTTCGTTAATGAAGTAATATATATCCCTGACGAAGAATTATATGATATTAATAGTACTATAGAAATAGAATCCATTAACAACAAGAAAGCACAGATTACAATAGAAAACATACCTCCAAAAGAAGTATTAAAGTCTCATGAAATAGAAAAGCAAGAGTTAGAAATTGAAACTGAAAATGAAAAACAAAATACAAATATAATATCTGAGTCTGAACTTGAATATAGAAACGAAGTAAATAATGAAACAGAAACCGAATTGGAAACTGAAAAACTACCTACACAAGAAATAATAGATACTAATACTGAAAATGAATTAGAAACTGAAAAACTACCTACACAAGAAATAATAGATACCAATACTGAAAATGAATTAGAAACTGAAAAACTACCTATTCAAGAAATAATAGATACCAATACTGAAAATGAATTAGAAACTGAAAAACTACCTACTCAAGAAATAATAGATACCAATACTGAAAATGAATTAGAAACTGAAAAACTACCTATTCAAGAAATAATAAATACCAATACTGAAAATGAATTAGAAAATGAAAAACTACCTACTCAAGAAATAATAGATACCAATACTGAAAATGAATTGGAAAATGAAAAACTACCTACTCAAGAAATAATAAATACCAATACTGAAAATGAATTAGAAAATGAAAAACTACCTACTCAAGAAATAATAGATACCAATACTGAAAATGAATTGGAAAATGAAAAACTACCTACTCAAGAAATAATAGATACCAATACTGAAACCGAATTAGAAACAGAAATTCTACCTACACAAGAAATAATAGATACCAATACTGAAAATGAATTAGAAAATGAAAAACTACCTACACAAGAAATAATAGATACCAATACTGAAAATGAATTAGAAACTGAAAACCTACCTACTCAAGAAATAATAGATACCAATACTGAAAATGAATTAGAAACTGAAAAACTACCTACTCAAGAAGCAACTAATACTGAAATAGAAACTGAATTGGAAATAGGGGATGAAGATTTATCTAATCATGAAATAATAGATACCAATAATGAAATAGAAACTGAATTTGAAACTGAAATTCCACTTAATCAAGAAATAGTGGATACCAATACTGAAACCGAATTAGAAACAGAAATTCCACTTAATCAAGAAATAGTGGATATCAATACTGAAACCGAATTAGAAATAGAAATTCTACCTACTCAAAAAATAATGGATACCAATAATGAAACTATAAATACCCTAGAAGAAAAGGATAATGATACCAAATTATTAGATACCCCTCTCCTTCATGAAAAAACAAGCATGATGGATTTCCAAAAAAAAGAACAAAACGGCAAAGAAAATAATACAACTTTTGAAAAAAACAATAGTGATAATAATACTAATGTTATGCCGGCTACCTCTTCTCTTTTAACTATACCAACAGATAATCATTCCGAAAAGTATGAATTTAAAATGCCATTTGAGACTGAATCAGAAGATACAGAAAATGTAAAAACATTTGAAGGATATATTGATTCCGTTTTCAACGATAGATCAATTGATTTTCCCAATGAACTTTCCAAGTTATATATGGATCATATTAATGAGGAGGAAAAAAAGTATGAATCATCAGCATCTACAAATGTTACCGAATCGGAAAGAGGGTATGAAGGAATTACAAAAGAAGCAAAAGAAGTTTCACCCCAACAACCAAAATTAAATGCATTTAATACTATTAATGATATGGTAGTTATTGATGTGCTTAATAATAATGAAAATAAAAAAGAGAATACTTTCCTAGCAAATCCAGATACTGCCGGTATAACTTCCACTGCAGATAAGAAATCTAACAGAATCAGAAGTTTGAAAAGATTAAATGCCTTCTACCATAAAAAAAATGATGAAAATTCCACAAGAAAAGTAAAATTACCAAAAGTCTTATTTTCATTTAATGAAAAGATGAATTTTAAATACAAACATGAAACCCATCGTAATTACATATTAAAACGCCTTCTCTTTCAAAAACAGAATTCTATAGCTATTGCCACATTAAAAAATAATATGAAATGGTCTGATGAAAGCTTACCTCATCCACATTCTGCTTCTTCCTCCTCATCATCATCAACAACAGCATCATCAAACCATGAAACCAATAGATCTGATCTTTATAAAAAGGCAAAATATGTCAAAAGAATAATGAATAAATATAATTTATCTAGTTTCATTTCAAGACAACATTATAAAGCAAAATTAAAACTTGACTATTATAAGGCGATGTATCAACGTCGTCAATTTCAACCTAAAAAGAATTTCCAAGATTACATAAAAGAATACGATCAAGAAAAGTATGAAATGAATCCTTATTTCCAAGAAATAATCAATGAGCAAGAAGAAAATGGAATGGTAGAAAAGGAAGCAAGTACAGAAACGGAAAGTGAATATGAAACATGTTGCTTTGATGAAGGCGATAAAAAAAGTAAAATGAAAGTCATTCATAATTTATTAGTGAAGCATGAGAATCATCAACATAAAAAATATGAAAACCAAGACATTCCATTGATCGAAAAGAAAGGCAGACCCACAAGCCTCAATTTTTTAACCAAACTGGAAAAGAAGAGAGAACAAGAAAAAGAGAATGAAAAAAAAATGGATTCTTCATATTACCTTCACAGCTATGAAGATGAACGTAACTCCAGAAATATATATTTGAGTGACGATTATTCAAAAGAAACCTATCAACGTCAATCCAAGTTCAATCAAAAGGAACTAAATAAATTGATTTTTAAAGAAATGCAAAAAAGAAAAATGGCACAGGAGACTTATAGTCGAGAAAAATTTGGAGAAAAACTTGGTAATCTTCATAATAAGAAAAGTGAGTATTATCATTTTAAATCCGACAATTATTTATTGGAATCACCTCAAGAACAAATGGAAAGAGAACTTAAAGATATGCATCAACAGCATAAAAAAATGGTATTACAAAATCAATCTCTTAAATCAGAAAAAGTTATTATTGATATTCAAGAGCCGGATTATGAAAAAAATAATGAAATAGAAGAAGAAAAAGAAGTTTTATTAAATAAAACAAAACGTCCCCTTAATAGAAAAGTAAGTTTTAAAATGGATTTTGTTGATGAAGAGAAAGAAGAAGGGGAGGAGGAGATGCTTTATCATGAACCCCTTAAAAATATCAAACCATTAAAATTGAAATCATGTTTGTCAAAACAACCAGTTGATTACGACAAAAAATTATCGATGAAATATCAAATGGAATTAAAAAATGGGAAAAATATCAATCCAAAAATTGGTGGAAATTCAAATCCTCAAAGAAAAGAAATTATTGCCTCTTCTATTGTGAATGAATATACACCTGAAATAAATTCATACATTGGAGATAGTTTTGGTAATTATTTCACGGGATATACCTACAATAATTATTATTATTTTAATGGTAAAAATTACACATTAATATCAATGCTTAATCCAAAAATGTTTTATCGCGAATATTTTGATAATGAAAATACCATAAAAACAAATGAACAATTATTCCGTCGTTATACGAAATTATTTAAAATGATAAACCTTTATCGTTCAATTATTACTACTATTTATGGTGTTTATGAATTATATGAAAGTAAGTCTAAAAAATTATAAATATATATATATATATTGGGAAAAAAAATTTTTTTATAAAAAAAAAAAAATATTAACAAAATTATAATATAAATATTTATATACTTATTTTTTTTTCTTCTTCTTTTAAAATTAAAATAGATTTAATTGATGAAAATATTCAAAAATTTGGAGCTATACCATTTATTTTGATAGAATTCTTCTTCCTACTTACTGATTTGTTAGTTGCATTTATTAAAGCCTATCCAAATAAAACTTGGTTCCTATGGAATGTTTCAGATTGGGTACATAAATTCTTTTATTATTAAGTTATATAAATTAACATGATGCTAAAGAACAAATTTAAAAATACAAAATATACAACAATAGCTAATTAACCATTTTTTAAAACAAATTAATACTATAGGATCCAATTAAAAATACATGGACGGTATGGAGTTTGGTAGCTAATCACGAAATTGTTATGGAAATCTTACCTGTTATGGTAAGTATATAAATATTTTTTAAAGTATATATATAGTATTAAAATTTTAATTTTTATTTTAATTCTAACATAATTAAATTATATTTTTATTTAGATCAATGTTATTCTTAAAGTATATCACTTTAGACTATCACAAATTATGGAATCACCAGAAGTTGGGTCAATATTTAATGGTAAATTGAAAACTAATCTAACATTTTTATATTAATGTTTGATTTTTTATCTTTTTATTTATTTATTTATTTATTTATTTATTTATTTATTTATTTATTTATTTATTTATTTATTTTTTTATTTATTTATTTATTTATTTATTTATTTATTTATTTATTTATTTATTTATTTATTTATTTATTTATTTATTTATTTATTTATTTATTTATTCTTAATAAAAATTTTTTTAAAATTTTTAAAAAAATAACTAATGCTTTTTTATAATTCAAAAAAAAAAATAATAATAATAAATAAAATAAATAAATAGATAATAGTATACCAAGTTTAAATCTTAATGATTTAAATCAAGTATCCTTAATATTATTTGTATTTTCATTAGTCAGTCAGTTAATATGTTATGCTATTCGAATTGATGGTGCCATTCTTTCAAGATGTAATACATTTGGTTTGGCCGCTGTTGTTTTTGTCAAGGTTCTTTTAATGGTTTTAGATATTACCACAAATCTTTTAATTCTTTATGAATACTTAGTAACTCTTGGTACAGAAATTTTCACTTTCAATGGAATAACATGGGTATTGTTTTCTATTCTTTTATTTTCATTTATTGTTACTCTCTGTACAAATGTTATTATCAATATACCCCTTCATTATTACTTTTTACGTATGGGTATTAAGGTTCGTCTTGATTCCTTATTTATTGAATATGCCGAACAACTTCGTGAATATCAATACAAAACACACAGTCTAGATACCTATAACAAAAATAATACAACACTAACCGAAAAAACATTAAACGAAATTTTCGATTGGAATCATAATGAAGAAGAGAATGGAAAGGATACAAGTACTACAAATCTTTTAAAGGAAACAGATAATAAGTATAATAATGAAAAAGAAAATTTCCTTGATATTAATACGTATACTTTTGATCCTCATTTCAATTATCATAATCGTCCTAAAGAACCTGAAGAAAATATTACCAATAAAATAGCAACTATTATTAATAATATTTTCCCATCAAATTCAAGGCATCAAGAAATGCAATTTGTTGATCCTTATTCTACCGATGATGTAATTAATGTTAATATTATTGATAGTAATGGAAGTATAGAAGAAACAACTATTAGAGTAGACGTTCTAAAATCTAGTTCTAAAAATAATGAACAAACAAGAGAAAATTATGTTTCAACAACAGTCAATTCTACTAAAGAAATGAATACCTCCACTACTGAAGGATCTAAATTATTATCATCACCAAAAATAGAAACTACAACTCCAGGACTTTTAAATAAAGATTTAATTGGTAGTTTATCCTCTTCTTCATCCTCCAATTCCTTCATAATCGGAAGTTTAAAAGAAAAAGAAATTTACGATAGCATTGATGAACTTAATAATTGTACTAGTAATACCTATGAAAGACAAGAAACTACTCATACTACCAATAATTATGAAAAGATTAATAAACATAATCAACATAAAGAAGTCCTGAATGTTCTTTCTAATCTTGGATCCACCACCTCTATAAATCAACAACAACAACAACAACAATACATTTATACCAAAAATAATAATATAAATGATTTTACTAAAGTTGATCTTATGGTCAAAGAAGAAAATATTAATGAAGGTATATACAAATATTATGCAAAAACGATGGCAGATATAGAAAATAAGATCAACCAACTTCATCATATTAGATTTAAACATGTTATTCAAGTATCTGTAAAGAAAGCTTTTCATCCTTTCCTTATCATTCTCTTTATCTATAATATATATATGTTATATGCCTTATACTTGGTAAACAATATATAATAATAAGATACACTTAAATAATTTAAAATTTTGATTAAATAAATATTTTTTAAAATCAATAATATTTATTATTTATTTATTTATTTATTTATTTATTTATTTATTTATTTTTTTTTTTTTTTTTTTTTTTAATCATTCAAAAAAAGGTTTTAAATCGTATATGGAATTGGAATCCAATTACAGCAGTAATGAAAAATGGAGCTACTCTTCATGAAGCAGGTTTAATTCCAGATTCTTCTTTCTTTGGATGGAATACAAGTTCTTCATCCTCAGGTTTTAAATTCCAGTAAGTTATTATATATTATAAAATCATAAAAAAAACTATTAATAAAATAAAATGAAAACAATAACAAAAAATAAATAAATGAATATATATATATACTAATTTTATATATATATATTTTTTTTTTTCTTTAATATTTTATAAATAGTTGGTTTGTTTGGATTAATATTGTATTTAATTACTTATCAGGAGCCATTCTTCCAATATTTTATTGGATTTCTATTGTTTTATATAATATCTCTTCTGTCAGAAAAAGAACCTTTCTACATTATTTATAAAAAATGTAGATAGTTTAACTTTTTAGATACATTTAAAATATACAAAATTTTTATCTTGTAAATATAGAATTTTATTATCTTTTTTATCATCTTTTTATAAAATTAAATAATTTCTATTATTGTAATGTATGGAAATATAGTATATATCTATGTAAACTTTTATTTTAAATAGAATAGGTTATATATACTTTATCCTTTGCCTTTATAACGCATCTATCCTTTTTTTTTAAAAAAAAAAAAAAAAGGCATATTAAACAATATAATTTTAATAAAATAAAAAACTTTTAATGCATCGTTTTTATTAATTGATCTTTTTTTATTGAATATGATTAAATGCACTTCCAATGCTCAATGTTCTGGAAATATTAAATTTGAAAAAATAAAAAAAAAAACACAATAATTCTTTTTATTATTATAACCTTTTTTTATATATTATTATGTATTTTTATTTTTTAATAAAAAAAAGAAAAGTATTTTGCATTTTTTTCCATTACTATATTTAAAAATTTTTAAAAATACTACCAACATATTCCATTAAAATTTTTGTCTATTTTTTAATAATTAATATAATTTAAAAAATACTTTATAAAAGTACATCATTTTTTCTTTTTTTTTTTTTTTTTTTTTTTTTTCATTTTTATTTTTTACTTATCTTCGATAAAAAATAAGAAAAAATGAAATGAAATTTACAATTTTTTAAAAAAAAAAATAGTAATAAATTAATCTTTATAACAACTTGTAAATAAAATAGTAATCGTTTTGTTTTATTTGTACTTTTTTTTTTGGAATTTTTTTTTTTTTTTGTATTTTTTTTATTAGTTTTTTATTTATTTTTGATTTTTGGAATTTTTTTTCTTTATCGATTTTTCTTTCATTCTTTTGTGATTGTGTGAATTTTTTAGTTTTTTTTAATTCTTTAATTTTTGTTTTTCATTTTTAATAATAAATTATTGCTTTTTTTTTCTTACTATATTTTCTAATTTGTCAAAAGAAATAATTATTTGAAAATTCTTTGTCCTTAATTAAAACTCAATTAACTATTTCTTTAAAAAAAGGTATAATTTATAGTTATTTTTTAATATTTTTGTTTTAAATTTGGTTTCATAAAAATTTTTGCTTAACAAAGTGATTTTAAAGATTAATTAAAAAAAACTATATTAATTTCTGGAAATAATTATAAAAATTTTCATGGAAATATGAATATTTTTATAATTAAACTTTTAAATATGGAAAAAAATTGAAATACTTTTTTATATATTTTATATGTTTGTTGGATATTAAATAATATTCTAATATATTCTAAGTATTTTATAAAAAGAAATGTTTTTTTTTAATTGAACAACATATTTGATTCCCTTTCAAATTAAAAAAGAAATTATCTATATAAAAAAAAGAAAACAAGTATTATATTTTGCTTTTTTTCGAATATTTCTTTTCAATTTGCCAAGATCTTTTTTATAGACTTTTTAAAAACAAATTAATTTGCTTATAAGTCTTCAAGACCTTGTAAAGTGGAATCTAATTCTTCCTTAGTACTTAAGTACTTTTGGGTCATGTCTTCAAGTTCGTTTTCTAACTTGGCACGTTCAGCTTCAATTTGAGTGCATTGACGATCTAATTGTTCAGTTTGGAGTTCAAGAGTACGTAACCTTTTAATAAATAGAAAAAGGACAATTAGTTACAAACTCAAAAAATATATATTTGATATTTGAAACAATTTTAGATATATATTTACTTTTCAGTAGTTTCTCTCCATTCTCTTTCCTTGTCTTCTAATTGTTGTTCGAGCATGGTGTTCTTTCTTTGAAGTTCTTCGTTTAAGGATTGACCCTTTTGATTAGCATCTTCTTGAGCCTTGTACTATAAATATAAAAATTGGATATCAATTCATTAATAATTTATCTCATTTCTTTTATTTATAAAAAATTTGAAATACTTACTTCTTCAAGTTGACCTTCCTTTTCTTCTAAGTCATGTTCTAATAAAGAAATCTTTCTCTTTAAAGATTCGAGCATATCTTGGTTGTTGGAATAGTCAGCAGCGTTAGCTTGAGCCTAGTAAATAACAATAAACATAGCATAAATACATATTAATTAAATCATCGCTTAAATTTAAAATATATTAAAAAGAATATTTTGTTATTTACTTCAGCAATTCTTTGTTCGGATCTTTGGAGATCGAATTCTAAGTTGGAAATCTTGTTGTTAAGAGTTTGGATTTCTTGATCCTTGCTGGAAAGTTCATTTTGAAGTTCCTTGACTTGGCTTTCAGCAGTGTCAGCACGGTTGTTAGCTTCATCGGCTTGGTTACGAAGAGCGTTAAGTTTCTTTAGTAAATTTAATAGTAATTAAAATATGCTTATTAATATCAATTCTTTTGTTTATAATATATCATTTATTTTTAATTGTTTTTTTTTCTTCCTCCTAAAAACTATTATTTCTAAATAATCAATAATAATACATTAAGATTTTAACAAAGCCATCTTTAGTTTAATTGCTATTTCTATTTCATCCCTTTTTATTATTGTTGTTTTTGCTTTGTTTATACAATTTTCTTTTCTTTAAAAAAAAATTAAAAATTCATCGAAATATTTTTTTATAAATATAATTATTAAATTTGATGTAGAAATAAATAATCTGTTTTTTTTTTTTTCTTTTTATCAAGTACAAAATATCTATTGTTTTTATTTTATTTGTATTAAATGGCTTTTTTGAATTCTAACTATTATTAATTTTCGATATAAAACAATTCATGTATTTGTTTTGGTTTTGTTTACTTTATTTTTTTTAAAATAAACAAATTTGAAAAATTTGTTCACTCGAAAAAAATAAATAATATTTATTACAAAACTCAATGTTTACAAAAAATAACTCTATATTGTATTGTTATTTGTTTTTATCTCTTTTATTTTAGGGTTTAATAAGGTGTGTATTATAGAATAAACAAAAAAAAAAAAAAAAATGTATATAAATCAAAAAAATATATATTTTTTTAGTTGCTTACTTCCTTAATCTTATCCATGTTAGTTATATATGTTTTTCAATTAAAAATAGGTTGACTACGACTTTATGAAATTTATTATGGTTTAAAAAAAAGACGAAATATAATCTAATATTATTAGTGTCTTCTTTTCAAAAATAAAGAAAAAAAAAGATTTCTCGGTTAAAGATACTTTTCTAAATAAAAAAAAAAAAAATTATTTATTTTCTAAAATTAAAATGATTAATATATTAAAATTTTTTGTTTCCTACGTTGTTGTACACACACACACACCAATATGTACATATGTACCAATATACAAATAATAGAATTTTTTAATTCTGTAATATATACAAAAAATAAAATCGTTTATTGTGTGTGATAGTATTATTTATTATTAAATAGTATTTAATATTAATATTTATTATTAAATAGTATTATTATTATTTATTTATTTATTTATTATTAAATTTTTTTTTTGAATTATAAAATCATTCATCATCATTTCATCATAAATTATTAATTATTAATGATTTAATTAATAGAATACAAATAAATAGAAAAAATGATTTAAATAAATGGTTTAATTTAATATCAATATAGTCATGATTTAATTCTAATTTAATATTTACATATATTATAGTATATATTATAATAATATTATCTTTTGAACAACACTATAAGACTACTTTTATTAAAAATTAAATAATAAATTGACAAAGTTTGTAAATATAATTCAAATATATTAAAGTCGATTAATTATGAATACAATATATTAATATATAAATAGTTTATTAGTATAGAATAAAAATTCTATTTACAATTATATATGAAGTAGACTTCTTTAAACAAAGACATTCTAGCACAGGATATATATGTTGTTGCTGCAAAGAGATAAGTCAACAATATAGATCGATAAAAAGGAATTTACAGGTTCATTTCTTCCTTTGGTATGTTGTTTTTAGCATAACTATTTCTTATTTTCTTTCTTTTTCTATTATTAAATTTAATCTTCTACAAACACTATATGAGTCTCCTATCAAAAGATTAACAAAAAAAATCCTATCAATTTAACCACAATAATGCTTAACCTTTACTAAAGCTTAGGCAATTCATCATCCTTTGATAGATAAATATTATAATATATTAAAAAATAGAATAGTAATATATGATTATATTAAAAATTATATGACATAAATTTATTGAATAATATGAATATACTATTGTTAGTATTATTATACATTATATTAACAATATATAAATTTAATTAAAATGGTATATTTAATAAATTTATTTTTATTTGTTCATTTTCTTTAACTAAAACAAACTGTAATTTAATAATCAATTTAATTATTAATTAGATTATATATTTATAAATATATTACATTTTACTTCTTTATATGGAATTGATATAGAATATAATTATAAGCCATTAATTAAAAATAAAGTATTGAATCAAAATTAACCAATCAGTTGTTTTGATAAAACTTACACCAAAAAAAATTTAATTAAAAATATTATTAAATTAATATGGAAATGTTTAGTTTTTATTTTATTGTACATGGAAGTTTATTTGATAAAATTTTAATTCATGGGATGGATTAGGTTATCAATGTAAATAGACCACCCTCCATACCAACAGTAATTAAAAATGTCTGCTACTGCTACTGGTACTATCATTTGGTTTTTATTGATAGACGTAAAAGAAAATTAAAAATATATATATATATTATTAGGCCTTTCTTTGGAAATGATGTCAAGAAAATAAATAATTATATGACATATAAAGTAACAACCAATTTTATATTATAAACCATTAAAAATGTTGAAAGCTTAAGAATAATGATTGTATATAATTAATTTTAATTTTTTACTATAATTAACTTTACAATCTTATATATTCCACATTCACTACCACCACCATCACCACCACTAGAATTATTTTTTATTATAGATCTTTCTTTTTAAAAGTAATAAATTATTCCACTTTTTTTTTTTTACAAAGCCATAATTAAGAATGACTAACAATAATAAATAAGTAAAGATAATAAGTATCGTAAAAGAATAGGATTGAATAAGTATTATATAGGATTAATAGATAATAATAATAATAATAATTATTATTATTATTATTATTATTATTATTATTATTATTAAAGAAAAGTTTTTATATAGCACTAGGATCTAGGAATAGGTCACATCTTTTCATTTTAGGCCATTATAAAATGTTGATGCATTTGAATTTTAGTTTAAATATTTTTTAAAAGCCTTTTTTCCTTAGGGTAGGACAAAATAATTTATTTTTAGCACATATTAACAATATAATGGCTAATATATTGAAATATGAGAAAATCATTCATTTTAGTTTCAATAAATATAAATGTCAATTTACGGTCAATCGATAGAATAGTACGATTTAAATCAATTATCAATGGAAGTGGAATTTTTTTATATAAATTTTTAAAATTATATATTTCTATTAATATATTAAAATTAAACCTTTGCATGGACCTTTGCAGAAAAATTATAAAAAAATGAATATAAGGATTAGGTTATATGATTAGTATATTTTTTTATAGTTTTCATTTAAAGGAAGGAAGATCGCAAAAAGTGATTATAAAGTGGCAATTAAATTCATTTATATTCAACAATTTTACGATTAAGAAGTAAAGGAATGATATTGAATAAAATAATACAAATTCTAATAATATTCAAAGTATAAACGAAAGGATTAAAAATTATAAAATAAAAGGTGATTTATATCAATCAATTTTTTTTTGTAGAAATAAAATAAAATAAAAAGAGAGTATATATAATAGAATTGATTGTTGTAAAGAAAAGTCCAACAACAACAACAATAATAATAATAATAACAATAATATTTACAAAGTATGGATATCGAGAAATCAAAAAAGAATCCAAAGGTATATTGTTTTTTTTTTTTATAATTATGTACAATGACATATATAAAATTTATTTATAAAATGTAAAAAAGAAAAAGGTCAATGTATGATCCATACCATCAATCTAGTATTAGTATAATTGAACATTGAACAATTTATTATTGAAAAAGTTTAATTAGTACAAAAAAAAAAAAGTATTAAATATTTAATATGGAATTTTTGTTGAGTATAAAACGATATTAATACTTTGAGTGTTCAAAGATAAAGTTTATAATAGATAAAATTATAAAAGTAATTCACTTTATACATAAAATTCACTTGTATTATGTTCGAGTACATGTGATCTCAATATTAAAAATGTATTAAATTAATGTATTGAATGTATACATTGTAATTACATATCCATTTTGTTTGTCTCCCACCTTAATAACTTTTTGAAAGGTTTTTTTTTAAAAGATCAAATTTTGTGTTACCCTAAAATTTAAATTCTTTTTTTAAAAAAGAAAAACCCGATCCATTCAATTACGGGACTACTGTCGTTAAAGAGGATTAAATATTTTTTTTTTTACACTATAATAGCATCATTATTTTTTAAAAATATAATGGTATATATAATGATATATATAATTATATTTAATAATGATTTTTTTTTATTTTATTTTATCCTCTTTAAATAAATTGTATTAGCACACCATTAAAATTACAATTCTACCCAATTATACTTTTATTCAATTAGGTAGTGTAGGTAGGTATTTTATTTAATACAATCATATATGATGTGATGTAGAAATATAAATAATTAAATAGTTTGAGAAAATTAATTTAAAATATCAATCTTTATTTCTTTTAAAATGTGAATGGAGGGAGGAAGACTATTTGTTTGTATAACTGTCACAAGATCATGCCTCTTATTTTAGGAATAAACTCTTACTCATTTTTTCATATAATGAATAGGATTCTGAATAATAATAATTATAGAAAAAGAAAAATATATTCTAAACACATGGGTAGTATAACCATTTAATACTATTAATGAATGAAATAAAATAATAATAAAAGATAATATTTAATGAGATAATTATTATTAATCAAGTAAAAAAATTATTGTTATTCTAGGATACATCCTTTAAATATAACTAGTATATCTTTTAGTTTATTTTTTATTTTACTTTATTTTTTTTTTACTCTCTTTTATTTGTATTCTTTTATCTTGTTGATTTAATATATATATATATATATATGGACCTTTTTTTTTTTTTTTTTACTCTTGTTATTATCACAATTACTTTTTTTTTTTTTTTGAAAAAAAAAAAAGCATTTCTATTTCTATTAATTATTTTTTTTCTTTACTATATATATATAGTAGTAGTGGTTATAGAAGGTTTCTATTATTAAAATTTTTTTATTTTTTATTTTTATTTTTATTTTTATTTTTATTTTTTTTTTCGTAAACTAATTGAATTTATTTATTATTTTTTTTTGAACTTTTAATTTCGTCAATGCTTTTAGAACGTAAACTACTATCACTGAATAAAGCTCGAATTAATTTAATTAATTCTTCTGGATAGAATCCGTCCAATAAGAAATATGGATTAAGGTTACCATCCGAATTAATTTCTGGTACAGATCCATCATAAAATCCTTGTCTAAAGTTACTCATAATATCTGCTAATTTTAACATTAAAATATCAACAATAAGATCAAACTTCTTATAATGTGGAACGTATACTTTAAGAATATCCTGTCAATAAAAAATTATTTTTTTTTTTTTTCAAAGTTTTTATTAGTTATAGATTCATTTTAGAAATTTAAAGATATATATACAAAAAAAAAAAAAAAAAAAAAACAGTGAATAGTCATTGAAATAATAGGGTAATTAATACATACTTCAAGAGATTTATCTGAAAGAATTTTATCAAATATATCATCACAATCCTTAAAGTTACTTAATAATTCATTAAGCTTTTCAGAATCATCCATGGTGATGTCACTTAATTTTTGAATTTGACGAATTAATTCTTTTAAAGTCAAATCATAAACTTTACCCATGACATCTAAATACATAAAGGCCGGTAGAATTGGCTATTTTTTTTTTTTTTTTATATAAAAAGTGAAATGGTTTTTATGTAGGATAAATAAAATAAAGTAAAAAGTAATTGTTAAAACTACCAACTATTTAATAATTAAAAAAAAAAAAGAATTTATTCTTTTTACCTTCCATGCCATACTTAATTTTTGTAAAACATCTTTGACTTCATTTAATGCATTGGTTACAACATCAACCCTTTTGGGATCATTCATTTCAAATGAATTGGTTGATCTAATTTTATCTAATATTTTATTTTTATAATTACACTATATTTTTTGTTTGTTTTGTTATTTGCATTGGTTTACAAATAAAAAATAAATAGATCGTTTAATCAATTGCCAATTAAATATTCATTGTAAATTATATATATAGCATTATATTTTATTTTAATTGCAACGAATTATCTAAAAATTAGTCGAATATAAATAGTTTTTTTTTGAGAGAGGTTCAACTTACCATTTGATGGTTAAAGAATTTTTCACCCAATTTTCTAAATTGTGTAATTAAATCTAAAAGGGTGACATGTTGCTTTACTTCTCTATTATTCTCTATATGCTTTTTATTTTGTTTTTCATATTCGGCAATACGCATCAAAAGTTCACGGTTTTGGAAACTCATTAACATCAAGTGATGAGAAATATACATACAATCGTTATGGAAGATAGCACAATATTCAACATTATTTTTAATGTTATCCGCATATAATACTGGAATCACTGCTCTATAATAATCAAAAACATCTCTAATGGAATAGTATAAACGATAGAAACTATTACCACCCACCCACATTATATTACATATTATATATAGAATTTATAAAGGATAATAAATCAAACAAAAACAAACAAATATATATACATATATATAGTAGAATTAGTAAAGAAATCGTTTATCCATTTAATTTTTAAATACTTTAACCATTTTTTTTTTTCAATGTTTAATAAACAATCATTTTATAATATTCATTATTATATACCATGGTAAAGTCATATTAGAAGCTTCTTTTAGGGTATTGGATACTAATTCTAATAATTGCTTAGTTCTTGAATCAATACAACATCTTGGGAAAGTAATGAAATTTTGTTCAAAGTTGAAAGAAAATTCTGTCATCTTTTCTTTATTATCTGACATTTGTGATAATTCAGATGCTTTTTGAGATGTTGAATCATTTTCAAATATTTTTGTTTCTTTTTTTTTTTTTTTTTTTGAATAAAAATAATCGGTGAATAAAAATAAATTAGTATTGAATATTTATTTAATTAATAAAGTAAAGGCAAAAAAACAATGTCAGGGTGCCAGAGAATAGTAGCAATAATATGTAAGATAATTGAAATTTCTTATTATATTATATTATTATGCCAATATTTGTATTTTACCTTGACTAAAGGAACTTTCTTCAACAACTTCTAATTCATAATCTGAGGATGTTAGCAATTTTTGTACTTTTTTCATTAATAAATTATGTTTTTGATTGGTAAAGTGGATATCAATTTCATCACAATATTGAGAAAGATCATAATTACTTTCGGATATTAAGCCTAAATTATCGTGTTAATGTGATGGTTAAATATTGAATTTTATAAAACAAAATAAATACACAAACATTATTGATTAGGATTGATGAAAGTACAATCCAGAGTGTTATAGGAATATTTAAAAAATTATAAAAGAAAATTTAAATAACAGCTGTACCTTTTGATTTTAGATATTCTTCATAGTTTTTAGTTTCCAAAGTGATAGTATCAAAAGCATCTAGATCTGAAGTATACGAAGGTATAGATTTTTCTAAATAATTATTAATAATTAATTTTATACAATCGTGCTCTATGCATTTTCCCATTTCTTTTAAGAATTCATGTTTTATAGTCTCTTTATCTTCATGACTATCCACTAATTCATTATTCTTAAAATCAAAAATAGTATCTTCAATTGTGTTAAATAAATGTAATAATACGCCGTATAAGTTTTCTATAGATTGATAATAAAAGATAAAGAAATAGAGAGTTGTAATCTTAATGAAATGCTCTTTTTACTCAATTGTATTTTTAAATTAATATTTTGATAAAAAAAAAAAAAAAAAAGGATTAAAGCATGACATGGTATTAATATTACCTTCTGGTGCAACCTTATTACACCATGATTTTGAATAGGAATCATTAATAGCGCATCTTATTAATAGACATTGATCATTATTTTCTTTTAATTCTAATTGATATTGTGAATTTTGAATTATTGGTTTTAAAAAGCGATTTTTTAAATTCTTAAAAAATGGGGATAAATGATAATGTATGCTGTCCAATTTGTATATGGAATATAGTATATTTGTTAATTGAATAACATTTTCACATTTTCCATATTCTAAGTTTTAAATTGTATTTTTTTTTAGAAAAATTAATAAATATTTAAATACATATGGTGTAGGAATCCAGTTGCATATAAAAGTAATAGGTATATAAAATAGGAATAATAATAAAAAAAATAAAAAAAATAAATGATTAATAACAAACTAATTGAAATAAATTACTGATACATATTATTTTAGTATATTTCTATAGATTACTTGTTAAAATCTTATGAACAGTTAAATCACAATTATTTTCATTAGTATTATTAAAGATAAAGAATTTAGAAATAATATCCTCCAAATTTCCTTTTATTAAATCACTAATTCTATTGACATTTTCCTATTTTTATTTTTTATAAAGATGATTTTGAAAAATAATTTATTATTATTTATTGTTTTTACTAGTTGGATTAAATTCTTATTAAATTTGTGGTATCATTATCATTGTGTATGATGGTCATACCTTTAATTCTTTAATAATTTTTATATTTTTATATTCCATGGATATACTTTTTGATTGATTTTTCTAATTTATGTTTAATATTTTGTAGGATTTTATTTTATTAATTTGAAAATAATAAGAATTTTGAATTAATAAATGCTAAATATTTATAAATAGCAAATCATATATTATTATTCTTACCAAATTTATTAATTTTTCTGTAGCATTGATATAATCATTGACATAAATGGCTTGTTCAATAGCTTTAATATTTTGATATATCTAAATCATAGAAAGAATCATAATTAATATTTATATTTTATTTTTTCTTTTTATATATATATATATATATGAAGAATGTTTTTTTCCTTGTTTTTGTTTTATAATGGATTATGGTTTGAAATTTACTTTATGAATTTGACTTAATAAATCACCAACTTTTTGGGAATAAGAAATTTTTTGTTTTATTTCTTTTTTTCTCTAATTAATTCATCAATTTTTGATTTAATGCCCTCCTTTTTAAATGAATATGGAAATTTTAATAATACAAAATAAATTATTATTATTTTAATTTAAAAAAAAAAAAAAAGTTAAGTTGAATTGAATATATTATAATTTTAAATAAACTTATTACTTCTTCATTAATATCTTTTATTAAAGTATTAATTTTTGTTAAATAGTGAACGCTTGAGTCATAAGTTTCTAAAGAATTTTTGTATTCCTTTTCAAATTGTTCTGTATTTTCTTTTAATATTATTAAATTATTTTTCTATTGATTTTTAAATAGTTAAAAATAAAATCAATAGAATAGGATAATATTGTTTAATAAATTGTTAGATATATATAAAAGGATTCTGTTAGTACAACATGAAATGGTATATCTATAAATTTTATTAAAGACATAATTTATTTTAAAATTTATTAATATATTTGCTATTTAATTGTTTATACATTTATTTCTTCAATTCGATTTTTAATTTGGTTTAAGCTGTTTTCCAATATATTTCTATTAAGATTGGTATCAAATAGAGAAACATTATTATTTTCTTTATTTGGTGTATTATCTTTTTTTGAAATGACTTCAAAAATTCTTGAATTGAAATCGTCTGCTTGTAAGGTGTGTATTGAATTCATACTTTTTTAATTTTTCATGAATAAAGAAAACAACAATAAAAATTATTTTCTATTTTTTATTTTAATATAAACTAACCTGTCTTAATTTAATTTAATATTAAAATTTTTTTTATGTAGAAACTTTGAAAATTCAAAATTTAACCTGAAAAAATTCAAATATAAAATTTTCAGTTACCTACTATTGCCTTTTTTTTTTTTTTTTGGCATTAAACAATTCTAAATAAAAAAAATAATGGTGTTTATTCTTTTCATTTGAAATAATTATATAAACGTTTTTATAAGAGATTTCTTTTTAATTTAAACATCTTTTTTAAATAATTTGTCATTATTGAGATAATAAAGAAATGATAAAGTAAATATCGAAAAAAAGAAAGAAACAAAAAAAATAATTATATCCATGAAAAAAATTTATTAGTTTTCTTTATATAATATGGAATGGAAATTATATGTTCATAGTCTTTCAATTCAAATAATACATTATAAACAACAATGAAACATTGAAAATTGTTAACGATGCAATAAAAATATCCTTTTCTAAAGTATATTTCAAAAAATATATAAATACATTCACTATGTATGTTGGATATAATTATTATTTAAAAATTAAGCTATATAAAATGAATATAATTTTAGTCATGTTGAAAAGTCAAATTGATTTTTCATAAATTAAAATGGTATATATAATCTTTATTTATATATAGTTTTTTTTTTCTATCTCTTATAAATTAGTTTCTATTTCTATTGTAATTACTACCATCATTATCTCATTATCATATTCTTTGATCACTATTAACTTTTTTTTATATATATATAATTTTCTTCATTAAATACATACACTTTCCCTATTTTCACCTAACCTTTTTTGTAATCCCTTATAAATACATAATATATGAATAATGTACAATAAATTAAGTAATGTATTACAATTAAAAAATGTCTCTAAATTGACATTTTAATAATAAGAATTATAAGAATTACATTTAAAAAGTGAATAGTATTCCTTATGTATATATATATTTGAGAAAAGGATTTATGGGAATAAACTTTGAATAGTGTTATCCAATAATAAATTCATAGCTCTGCAATTACATGAACAATGTTTAAAGTGTTTATACTATTATATTTTTAAATGTAATGTATGAATGTGCCATCAAAATAGTAATTCTAGGATATAAAGTAATTAAATTCTTTTTTTTCCTTTTAATCCATCGCTACCTATTCTATGATCAATTAACATATATTGTAGAAATTATTTAAAGAACAAAGTCAATATCAAGACTTTTTGTTTCTTTTTTTTTTTTGATAAAAGTTTTTTTTTTTAAAAAAATAAAAACAAAATTTTAATGGAAAAATCTTTTTTTATTAATAAACTTTATTTAATATAATTTTATATCCTCATACCAAAAAAAAAACAAAATTTTTTATTTATTTCAAGAAAAATGAATATCATTTATTTTAATATATTATCAAATAAAAATGAATTTTTTTTTTGGGTAATATGACCAGGAAGTCAGGTAGACAATAGTAAACAAGCAACAAGACATATTTAATAAAAAGGTTTATTATAATAAATAATAAATCCTGTATTTACTTTATTAAAAAGCAGTATTCTATTAAAAGAATAAGAAGATATATAGTTTTTTTTAGTAAAATAATTAGATGAATTAGTTATTCTAATTTTTCTTTGAATCATTCTGATATATATTAGGATAGAAAAAAACAAACTTTTTAGATTACTTTTTAGATAGAAGTAAAGATTTCAATTAATATAAAAGTATTCATAATAACCTAGGGTAATATATTAGAATAATGGAATAGTATTACAATAATATTGAATAATCCTATTATAATATTATAATACAAATGATGATAATAAGGAAATGCTATTTTAATGATAAAAAATAATAGGTAATAAAATAGTATTATAATAATATCGTAATTATGGTAGTATTAAATAATATTATAAATTATTTTAACCAATATGATAACCTAGAATAATTATAATCTATGGTGTAGTTATTGCCTAGAATAGTCCATAATAATAATATTTTAATTCTTTTATTAACCACAAACTAGTGACACTATATAAAAATATTATTAAAAATTTATTATAAACATATATTATATTGAATTTCAATTTATTTTATATATAGAAATTATATTGCTTTGTATATTGTGGAATATAAATCCTTTGTTTTTTTTTTACATGCTGCTAGTGTTTTTTTATTTTGATACTACTATTTATATATAGAATATTCAATGCAATTCAATGCAATGAATGAATTTAAAATATATCTCTAATATATCAGTTCAATATAAAATATTATATTAAAATAGTTTTAATAAATATATAAATGATATTGATAATATGTTAAATAATATTTTAATGATAATAAAATATGATATATTTATAAAAAGTTGAATATACTGATAATTAATATATTAGTATACAAACTAATATATGTTTATAAAATTATTTTTATTAAATTTACTATTGATTAATAAATTATAATAATAATGAGAATGTGATACAAAATTCCTTGAAATAGAAAATATATAAAAATAAATAAATTAAATTATTATAAAATATATTCTCAATATATTATAATATATATCAAAACAAGTTTTTTATTTAATGAAAAAAGATACGTGTAACCTATATTAAATATTATTAAATATTAAATTACTAAAAATTATAATATTAAATTTTTTAATATCATTATAATATACCTAATAATATAAATAATTAATTGTATTCAATATATTAAAACTTAACCTACAGATTAAATATAATTTATTAATAATTAAGCTTTGAAGTAATATAAAAAAATCTTTATAAATAAAATGTTTAATATATTCGTTTTAAATTAAATATATTATTTTGATTAATTTTATAATTGTATAACAATATATTAACATATAATGTATTATATTTTAATATACATTATAAAAAGAAGAATTATTGAGTAATATTATATAAAAGCTGGATATTCACCTTTTTTTTTTTTTTTTTTAATAATTTGTTAAAAAAAGTAAACTATTTTAAAGTAAAATAAATAATTAATAAAATTAAAAAAATTATAAATTATAAATTTAGGTAAATAACATTTGTAGTATTAAAGTATAATAAAAGTCGAATATTAAAAAAGTAAAAGATTAAATAATATGAAACATGAAAATAAAATATTGAAAAATAAAAATTTATATAGTATTAAATATAAAAGTAAAGAGTCAAATCATAATATAATGTAGATAAATTTAGTAATATAACAATATTTTTTCCTCCAAATATACCACATTTTATCAATATTTCAAAATAAAAATGTCCGTCAAAATAAAAGAATACAAATAAGTAAAAATTATAGTATTAAAAGTCTTCACTATTTAACTTATATAAATATATTATTTGGTGAATGAATTTTATCATATTATACAATGATTATTTGCAATAAATTTAAAATTGAAGTAGTTGAAAAGATTGTATATATAGAAAAAAAAAAGAAAAAGAGTAAAATATAAAAATGAAAAAGAGATGCGGTTGAAAAGGTTATATTAGAAAAAAGGGAAAGAGAAAATATAAAAATGAAAAATATGGTTGTTAATATTAAGAAAATATAATAACAAAAAGCATAAAGTCACTTGTTACATATGTTACCTATGCACTGATTAATTAAGAATATAATATTTTAAGAATTTATTATTTATAAATTAAAAAAAAAAAAAAATCAATAATTAGTAATAAATAAAAAAAATTGATATTTATTTTTATTTAAAAATTTATTGTATGAATATAAATTAAAAAAAATTAAAAATTTATTAATAAATAAAAAATTTATTTGTTTTTATTTTATTATATATATAGTATTATTTAAAAAAACCTTAAAAGATAATAAAAAGTTGATCCTTTAAAAAATTTTTTATTATCTTTGAAATAAAAATTTTTATAAATAAATAGGTAAGAAGAAAAATGATTATTAAAATTTATAATAAATTAAAAAAAAGTATTAACAATATTTATTTTTAAAGATTTTAAATTATATAATATAGAGGAAAGTAAAAATGAATTCAAAACAATTAATAATTTTTTTATTAATTGCTATATTAGCAATTCAATGTAGTGCAAGAGTTATTCTTCCAAGACAAGAACCAGATAATGATGCTGGTAATGGAGATAATACTCCATCAAATCCACCAGAAGATGCAGGTAATAACACTCCAGCTACACCAGAACCAAATACAGGAAAACCTGAAAAAGAACAAGATAATAATACTCCTGTTACTCAACCAGATTCAAACCAAGGTAATAATAACCCAGGAAATAATTTACCAACAAATCCAGGTAATACCAACCCTAGTGTTCCAGGTGATACAAATACTAATGGTGATCAAAATAACACCAATGTTCCAGGTAATGATCAAGGTTCAACCAATAATGTTCAAAATCCAGTAGGTACTACACCTCAAACTACCACTCCACAAACTAATAATCAAGCTTCAAGTTCACAACCTTCTAACAACCAAAGTACATCAACTAACAATTATAGTACACCTACTAATTCAGGTGCTACTTCAACTTCAACTGATGAAAGTACTGATAATCCAAAGAATGGTAATAACAATAAATACATATATATTGGTATTGGTGTTGCTGCTGTTGTTATTTGTATTCTTGCCTTCATTTGTATTCGTAGTAAGAGAAGTAAGGATGATGAAGAATTTAACTTTACTCATCAACCAACCACCACTTACAATAATTATCAAAATGATAAACCAACCTATGAAACTGGTTATGCTACAAATATTGATCAAGGATATGCTGATCAATACAATGCTCAAGATCAATATGCTGATCAATACGCTGCTCAAGACCAATATGCTAACCAAGGTTATGATAATCAATATGGTCAAGGATATGCTGATCAATACGCTGCTCAAGACCAATATGCTAACCAAGGTTATGATAATCAATATGGTCAAGGTCAAGTTCAAGATCAATACAACCAAGGTTATGATCAATGTTATCCAAAAGCTTCAGATAATACACAAATCGTTCCTGGATGTCAATATACCATTAAATATGATTTTCAACCAAGCTTAAATGATGAAATTGAATTAGAACCAGGAAATGTTGTTGAAATCATAGAAGTTTATGATGATGGTTGGGCTAAGGGTAGAAACTTATCCTTTAATACTGAAGGTGTCTTCCCAGTTAATAGAATCACTGGTGTTGATGAAACTAAAAAGGATCGTTTCAGTTCTCTTGCTCGTCCAACTCAATAATTTAATATAGATTATCAACCTAATATAATTATTTAAATATTTAGTAAAAAAAGAATAAATTATAAAATTAGAAATTTATTTTTATAAAAATAAAAAAAAAATAATTAATTTTTTAAAAAAAAGAAATAAAAATTAAAAAAAAAAAAAGACAAAATATATAAAGATTAAAAATGTTTTAAAAGAAAAAGAATTTAAAGCAGAATTTTTTTTTAATTTTTTTTCAAAAAGTTATTATCTTGTTAATATCATTTTTAAAGTTGTATATTTAAAATATAAGACTATTTGTAAAATTTTTTTAGGAAAAAAAAAAAACAAAACAAAAGCAAAAAAAAAAAGTGAACCAATAATTAATTATTTGATAACAACACCGAAAAAAAATATTCAAAATAATACTAAACTATAATAAAAAACACTATGAAAAGATAATACTTTTTTTTTTTTAGATCACTCGTTGTATGATTTCATTTTTATATTTATCCTTTTTACAAATATCATATTATATAATTAGTAGTATTATTTTTATTTACTTTTTATTTTTTAAGTAAAAAAAAAAAGTTTAAAATAATATTTCAAAAAAAAAAAAAAAAGAAATAATAAATAAAATCTATTAAAAAAAAAAAAAAACTAATAAAAGAAAGGAATTAAAAAAAAAAACAAAAAAAAAAAACATATCTACCCCAACCTAATCCCATTTTTATTTTCAATTATTCTTTATTTTTTTTAAAAAAAATCTCAATTTATAAGAAAATTTTGAGATTTTTTTTTTTTTTTAACTTTTCTAATTCAACCTTTATAAAATAGGTCAGATTTCATTTAAAGGTAAAATTCATCCTACAAAAAAAAGTTTTTATTTATATTCAAAGAGAAAAAGGATCACTTGTTGATGATGATGATGATGATGATGATTCATTTCCTTCTCAATAAAAAAAACAAATTTAACCATAAAAGGAAAATGCCTTTTTTGAATTTTTTTTTTTCTTTCCTTTTTATATGAAAGCATTATTATTTATAGTTTTATTTTTAAAAAAAAAATAATAAGATTTTTAATTATTTTTATTTTTAAAAAACAATAGAATACATTTATATACCCTTTTCCTTTTCCTTTTCCTTTTTTTTTTTTTTTTTTTTTTTTTTTGCCTTTTGGCTTTTATCTCTTTTATTCTTTTTAGCCTTTTTTATTGTTTCTCAATCATACACCATACTACTTACCCTTTATTTATGCCATTCCTATGAATAATTCCTATGAATAATTGAATCGTCATTTAATTTCTATTTATGGAATTTTATTGGCTTATACACCCTATATTGTATTGTAATGTACAATATAAATTAAACACAAATCTTCTCCTTTATTTTTTTTTTAATTTTAGATAATAAACGGCGGCGGTAATAAAATAATATTAATAATAATAATAATAATAATATTAATAATAATATTAATAATAATTCATATTATACTATTGAATTATTAATTATTGACACTATTCTATTGTATTATTGAAATTATTATTTAATGTCAAAACAATCATGAAATTGAAAATTATCCCACAAATTAAATTTTTTTTTTCCCAATTTCTCCTTAAAAATTTCTTTTTAGGCTAACCCACCTTTTTGACATTCTATGCTTCTATTTTTCAATTTTACTATGAAACTTTTAAATACATTACATTATATTACATTATGTATTTGTAAATAGAAATGATTTATTAATATACTATTTATATTAATTTTAATATAAAAAATATTTATTCATTTTGGTTAACGAATGAAAATGCAGTTTTTATATTAAATTTAGTTCAAATTCTATTTTTTATTCTAGTCAATTAAGAGCCATCTTCAATTTTATTATAATTAAAGTTTAAATATAATGTTTTTTTTAGATTACACAAAAAATTAATTTAATTTTTTATTAATAAATAAAATTTATTAAATTAGTTTATTAATCTTATTATAATTATATATATTAAATATATAATAACTCTTATAGAATAAAACATATTAATTATATTAGCAATTAAAAAGATTTATATTATTATTAAAAAAAAGAATTAAATCATTATATAAATAATTAATACAATCTATATATTTTATTATATTAATTAATAAATTGGTTTTATTTTTATATGAAGATGGAATTATTAAAATAAAAAAATTATTAGGGTATTATTTTTTTTATTGTGAAATATAAATATAAAAATAAGGAATTAATTTTTTTTTTTTTTTTGATAATAAATAATAATCGTTAAAAAAAAATAAAAAATAAAAAGGAAAAAAGAGGCTAGAAAAAAAAAAAAAGCCAAAAAACAACAACAAGAACAAACAAAAACAAAAACAAAAAAAACAAAAAAAAAAAAAAAAAAAAAAAAAAAGCAAAAAAAAAAAATATAAAAATCAAAATAAAAAATATAAAAATTTAGTTATAAAATCCAAAGCTTTTTATAAATATATATAGAATAAATAATAAAAATGTTCAAGAGAATCGCCATTAGTTTATTAGCTGCTAGTGCTACTGCTTATGGTAATAATTTTAAAGAATTTTTTTTTTTAATTATATAAAGTTCTTTTTCATAATAAATGTTGGATACCATGATTAATCATGGGAATTCTATAGTTATAAAGTTTTAAAATAGTTTTACATTTTATTTACTAAATGGAAAAAAATAAAAATGGTTAATTTAATGCAATCAATTTTAATATAATTGTAAATACTTTTATAAATTTAGAAATTATTATTTTTCAATCCATTACTTTTTAACTTTGAAACTCATGTTCATTTATCATTATGTTTAAATGATATATGAAAATCATATTATATTTTTTTTTTCAAGAGAAATAAAATGTATTTTTTAAAATTAATTATTTATTATCAGTAAAAAGGGGATATTGCTTTAATTTAAAAAAGTACAATTTAAATTTTTTTTTTTGTTGAATAGATGTATTAAAATGAAAAGAACAATCCAAATATCGATATAAAAATGTAAAAAACTTAAGATAGCATGAAAGTTTTATAAATCTATCTTTTTTTAATAAACAAATATGATTAATAATGAATAACTATATATATATTTAAAAAAAAGTATCAATTTAATATACAATATAGTATAAATATATATAATGTAAACAATTTACTATATTAACAATTTCTATAAAAATTTACATTTTACAATACAAAAGTAATTCGTTAAATAAAAATGAATTAAATTATTGTTTATATAAATGATTAATAAATTTATTGTTTTATTTCTCTTGTTTCTCAATGATATAAATGATTAATAAATTTATTGTTTTATTTCTATTGTTTCTCAATGATATATTATTAAACGTTTCCAACTTTATAGGAAAATCTGTTGGCACTGAACAAGCTGTTAGTACCTCTGCCGCTGCCGCTGCCCCAGCTCCAGCTGCCCCAGCTACTGGTACAACCTCTGCTCCAATTTCTAGTGTCAGTCGCTTTACTGATGCTGAACTTGCCGCAGCTCCAGCAGCTCCTATTTATCAATTTTGTCAAAAGCCAGGACAATTTGTTTTAACTTGTAACTATCAACAATGATACATCATTTTAGTTATAGGATAGAATTTTTCATTAATTAAATGATTAACTAATTTTTTTTTACATTTTAATCATAGTTGATGATGGACCAAACCCACTTACTACCCCAAGAGCTTTACAATTTTTAAAACAAAATAATATTAAGGCTACTTTCTTTGTTAATGGTATTAACTATGGTAATGTTGAAACCAGCCAAGAAACTATTGATTTAATTAGACAGGAAGCTAATGAAGGTCATGAAATTGGATCACACACTTATTATCACAAGGATTTATTTGAAGCCATTAAAGAAGGTACTATGGAAACCAACATTGATAAGATGACTGATACCATTCAAAATATTATTGGTGTAAAGCCAGCTTTCTTCAGACCACCATGTGGTAGTGGTGCTTATCAAGAAACTGACCCAGAAAGACAAGCTTACAATGAAAGAGTTCAAAAGTACTTGGGTGCTTCTGGATACAATATTATTATGTGGGGAACTGATACTAGAGATTGGGAATTCAGATCAAATCCAGAAACTCTTCTTGACAATGTTAAAGCTGAATTAAACAAACAACTTACTGCTCCAGGTGTTTCACCACAAACCCACAGTTTCATTTCTTTAATGCACGATGTTCACGCTACTACTGTTGATACTGTTCTTCCAGCTGTTGTAGAATACGTTAAAAGTCTTGGATATGAATTTGTTTCTCTTAGTGAATGTCTTGGTACTTCTGCTTACCAAGCCACTGGTAATGAAGGTATTGCTAACAATTTAAATGGCAACAATGCAGTTGATGCTACTAATGTCGGTCAAACTATGGAAATTAATGATAGTTCTTCTGCTTCAAGTATTGAAGCTAAGATGATTTTCTCTACTTTTGCTGTTATTCTCTCTTTATTTTTATTAAGACATTAAATTATCACTCCAAGATATAATTAAAATATTGTAATAAAATATACATCATGAATTATTATATATTGTAATAATATATCCTTTTAGTATATAATCAATAAAAAATAACATATATTAATAATTCATGCCTAAAAAAAAATAATTAATATAGAATGAAAAAAAAAAAAATGTAAAAAATGCAAGAAATCAAAAACGAAAAATTAATAATAATACTCTATTTTACCATACTTTTTTTTATATTAAAAAAATATATTTAAAATTGGTAAACTATTTATAGAATATAAATTAAGATTTAATTTTATTATTAAGAAAAAAAGATTATATTTAATCTCCTCTTTATTTAAATAAACAAAACATAATCAAAAAAAAAAAAAATAGTTTTTTTTTATTTTTACTTTAAAAAGTATTTTTAAATAAAAATAAACAAAACTTTACACCCGAAATAAAAAAGAAAGAAAGAAAAAATGTTTTATTCAATATAAAAAAAGTAGTTTGAAAATTTATTTTAAAATTTCTTGGAGGATTTATTCAGGATTTATTCAGGGTATATAATTTTGACACAGGGTTAGAGAATATCAATGGTTTCATTATAGGTAATAATGAATTGAAAGCATTTTCAACCTTTAAAACTCTCTTTTTTTTTTAATCCATCATTTTAACTAAATAGAAATAATAAAAAATGGATAGTTTTTTAAATAAAAGTTTTTTTTTTTTCCATATAAATACATTCTTTAATTTCATATCAACCTCTTTTTTTTTTATTTTTTTGATGCAGTCCATATATTAACAATACTTTAAATTTTTTTTTTTAAAAAAAAAAAAAAGATGAAAAGGAAATAAAATATAAACTTTATAATTATTCGTTTTTTTTTTTTTTATAGTACGTTCTTGTCCTTTGATATAATCCTAAATTAAAAAAAAAAATAGAAATTTGTTACCACCACCACACACACACACAATGAATTATTTTAATCCGGATACATTCACACGCCATAAAAAATATCAATGGTATTAGCATTAATCCTACACTATTCATTAGGATGAGAAATATGGTGAAAAAAGTTTTAATCTTTTTTTTTATTTTATAAAAAATTCAAAGAAATGTATAAGTCGATATTAAGGTAATCCTTCATGAAAAGTAATACTTTAAAATTTATTTATATAGGGACAATCCTACTATAAAAAATGTTGATCTTTCAAGTGAGTTTCCATTTCTTTTCTTTTATTATTTGAAAGAAAAAAAAAAAAAAAGAAATTATGGATACGCTACACACTAATAAAATAAATGTTTTTTTTTTTTTTTTTTTTTTTAAATCTATAATCTCACTACTTTTTATTTATGGTCATCACCTTTTTTTTTTTTTTTTCTACCTTTCCTTGAAAGTTTATCTTTGACTTTAAATTGCTTTTTTTTTTTTTTCTGCACTTTAAATTAATTAAAATATTGACCAATATAATTTAAGGATTTAAAAAATAAATTAATTTTTTAATTTATTATCAATATATTATCATATATTATTAATATATGAATACATCTATCAATTTTTCTGTTTTTTTTTTTTTAAAATATCTTTCTATTTTCAATAAGTTATTCTATAATAGAATGAAAAAAAAAAGGCATTGTTAATTTTTTTTTTTGGGCATTGTATTAGTGGTGAAAAAAATAAAGCAAGAATAAAGAATACCATCTAGTTTTATTTTATTTTATTTTATCTTTAATCTTAAAACTAAAAGTTGACTTTTTACTAATTCTTTTAATTAATTTATTTTTTTTAATCAAATTAATAAAAAAAAAAAAAAAAGGTCATTTATTAAATAAGCAATTAATATTAATTTTTCTTAGTATTATCATCATCATCCGATGGAATTTTATATAAAAAGTGTTATTAATTCATTTGCAATAATCATTGTAAATGGATACTAATATATTCATTAGTTATTATTATTGGGTATTGTTATAGGTATTGCTACCCTTTTTTACCATCCCTTTTTTCTTTTATACCTTTGGAGTTAATTTATAATCAAAATTAAAAAAAAAAAAAAATCATTTATTCTACTTTTAATAATCATTTTTAAATTGATAATTTATTGATTAAAAAAGGTTTGCTTTACCTGTAACTTGTATGTTGATTCTATCCGTATTTAGAAACAGAATTAAGCACTTTTTTTCTTTCCTTAGGTTCTGGTTGAAAATTGAGGTTAAAAAGTGACTTTTAAAAAAATGATTTATTAAATTTTATTATATATTCTAATGTATTCTAATATATTTATCACATAGATTAAAATAAATAGAAAATAGTATTGTGTGTACCGATTTCTTTCTTTTTAAATTAAATCAGTTGAATATTTAGTTTTAATTGATTTTAATATATTATAAAATTAAATTAAATTTTTATAATTAAAATTTCAAAAAAAAAAAAAAAGTTTAATTAAAAAAAAAAAAAACTATAAAAAACCTAAAAATTTCTTTTTTTTTTTTAAACTTTACTCTAAAACTATTTTTTTTTCTCTCTTGAAATAATAACTTTTTTTAAATA
Organism: Piromyces finnis; assembly: GCA_002104945.1. Classification (NCBI taxonomy): domain Eukaryota; kingdom Fungi; phylum Neocallimastigomycota; class Neocallimastigomycetes; order Neocallimastigales; family Neocallimastigaceae; genus Piromyces; species Piromyces finnis. Next base: position 37,331 of record MCFH01000072.1, on the reverse strand, counting down.
TTATTTTTAAAAAAAAAAAAAAAAAACTTAATATTTTTTGTTATTTCAATACTAATAATTATAAAAAAAAAAAAAAAAAAAAAAACCAAACTATTTATAATAATTTTTATAAAAAATAAAAAATAAAAAATAAAAAATATTAAATTATTATAAAACAATTTTGAAAAGTTAAAGCTTGAACTTTTAATAAAAAAAAAAAAAAAAACTCAACAATTTTGGAACTATAAAAAAAATTAATTCTTTTTTTTTTATCATAAATTAAAACTTTTTTTTTTTTTGCAAATAACAATTAATATTGTAAGTGTCACCTTTTATTATATATCAGCTATCGACGTAAAAAGAAAAAAATAGAATAATATTATTAGTTATAGACAAAGAATAAAAAGAAAAAGACAATATAAAAAACGATATATACCTATTATTAAATTTTAATAATAATGAAATAGTATATGAAAAAAAAAATAATAGACATATCTTTAAAATACATTTTTAATATTTTATATTTTTTATATTTTTATATAATTAAAACAAAAATATATAATATATTACTAACTATGTATCCACCCTATCTTCTTCAACTATTCTATATTTTGTATAAATATCAAAACTTTTAAAATTATAATTTAAAATATGGTATGCGGTGAAATCAACAAATATATATATATATATATTTTTTTTTTGTAAAAAAAAAAAAAAAAAAGATATAAAATAAATAAATTAAAAATGTCTATTGAACACGAAGCTATTAAGAAGAGTTCTAAATTCATTTCTTATACTATTGATTACCCAATTAGATCTGGAAAAATCCCAGAACCAATTGAAAATATTCGTGTCATTGGTGAATTCGGTTCATGGAGTGGTTGGCTTGATATGAAAAAATCTAGTGATGATGAAAAATATACTGCCGATGTTAATGTTCGTCCAGGTACTACAATTAAATATAAGTTTTTAATTAACGGTAAATATTGGACTTCTGTTGATGCTGCTGATAGTGAAGAAAACATTACTGATCAAGATGGTCACGTTATGATTGTTAAAAAGGTTTTAGATACTGACGATTCTTCTATTAATGGGGATGCTTCTGAAATCGTAGAATCTACTAAAACTGAAGAACCAGCTAAAACTACTACTACTACTACTACTACTGACAATTCTAAGGAATCTGTCAAAACTCCAAAGAAGGAAAAGAAATCTTTCTTCAAAAAACTTTTTGGATGCTGTCTTTAAAAAAAATATTTATTTTTAGACTCAAATAGTAGTTATTCACTATTATTTCCCTCTTATAATTTATAAAAAAAAAAAGAAATGATAATTTAATTTATATATAAAAAAATACAATACTTTTTTTCAGTGAACTATTTATTTTTTTTATAAATATCTTTTTTTTTTAGAAAATAATTATTTATTGCCTAACCAAAATACCTTTAAAAAATTCATCCCACTTAAAAACCAAAAGAAATGATTATAAAAATAATTTTATAATATATATATTTATATTTGATTTTTAAACTAAAAAAAGGAATGAAATTTAAAAAAGAAAGAAAAAAAAAATCATATAATTAAAAAAAGTAGAGTCCAAAGTTGAAAAAAAAAAAAAATCAATAATAGTAATAATAATAGTAATAATAATAATAATAATAATAATAATAATAATAATATAGAAACTAACAAACGAAAATTAAAAAAAAAAAAAACAAAAAAAATTAAAATAATATATATATCATAAAAAAAATTAAAAAATATTAAAACCATAAAACTTTTTTTATTATATTATTTTTATAATAATAATAATACTAATCATGGTTTTATTTATAATATTTTTTTCAAGAAAAAAAAAAAAGATAACAATAATATATATATTTAAAAAAAATATTTATTAATATATAAACTATAGATATATATAACGATTGTTATTTGTGGGAAAAATTATAAAAAAGAGAAGAAAAAAAAAAAAACTAATAAATATTATTAAAATAAAAAAAATAATAAAAATTAAAAATTAATAATAAAAAAATAACAATTCTTATTTAAAATAAAATATACATTTTTTTTTTTTTTTAAAAAAAAACAAAAACAAAAACAAAAAATATAAAAACAAAATCAATTATTTTAAAAAAAAAGGAAAAAAAAAAAATTCCACTAGATAATGATGACGATTAATGATGTTACTATCCTTTGGATATAATTAAAAAATCAGAAAAAAAAATCTTGGAATTATTTTTTTTTTTTTTTTACTATTTATAATATCTATATCTATTTATTCTAGTCTACTCTTTTTTTTTTTTTTCCCATCTATCTAAAAGCTTTTTTTTTTTTTTTTTTTTTTTTAAATAGATGTTTTAGATAATTAAAAAAAAAAATAAAATAAAAAATAAATAAAAATAAACAAATAAAATTTTTTTGATGTAAAGAATCTTTTTCTAAAAAAAAAAAAAAAAAAAAAAAAGAAATCTTGTGTCAGATATCAGTGGTAGTATTCCCTCTTGGAAACGTGCCTTCATTTATTTAATAAATGTAGTTTCTCAAGGGGGTCTACTTATGCTCATGGTACTGAGAGAGTAGAAAGAATTGAATCCAAGTATTGCGCAATGGATGCTTGGTTAGTCTTTAAGGGAAAATTATTAGGACTAAGCTCATGGTACTGAGCGATTAAAAAACATTTTATTCATCGAATTTAAGTATTTGATGAATAAGTTGAATGTTTGATATTCAGGTAAGTTTGTATAGTATTTAATTAGAAGAGTAATACATTTTGTTGCTGTATTTTTTCTTTTATTCATGTATTCATGTAGTACTACTCTTCTCTTGTAAGAATCCAATGTAGTCAACTTTAGCATTTGCATTGTATTTTTATATTCATGTAGCTATTGTTGTATTGTTTCTTGTAAGAGACTGATTCACTCTACATCATGTAAAAATACTATTCACAAGCTTTCTGGTGTCGACATTCTTGATTCAAATTTTTTACCAATTTAAATATTTAATGAAAAGTAAAGTCAAACAATTTTAGTGTCAAAAAGCGAATCGAATTTACTAACAACAAACCAAAACTAGAATTTTTAAAAAAAGTTAACAACTAGAATTCAAATAAAAGAAACTTTAAACAAAGCATCGTAACAATTTTTGTACTATCCAGTACTTTTAAGAAGAGAGAGAGAGACAGATTTTTTTCCATATACGTTATATTTGTAATTTTTATTAGTATTTATTTTATATTCAATATTTTTTAATTAGAATTAATTATCATGTCAGTCCTTTATATTAAAGATAAGAATTATATCAGACGTGGTACCCGGTCTTATGGTATCCCCTTAGATGATATTCGCTCCTTCTTTATCCGTGGTATTCGATCATGGTCAGTAAATATGCTATGGGAAAAACTCGAGGTTATTCTAGAAGATAAATTTAATTCAGTTATTAGTGTTAAATATTTTCAAACTTTCAATGATCACTTTTTCTTAGTCAAGGTTCATGGTTCATCAAAAGATTGTATTAAAATCTTACACATGTTAAAGAAGAAACTTTCAGTTACCTCAATTTCCTTTTCAGCTCGTAGTAGAAGGAATCACAAATACACTTTTTCCACACTCAAACGTAAAATTTTAGTTTCTAATAAACATCAACATTCTATTCAACAATCATTTCAACAATCAGTTCAACAATCTCATCAACAATCCGATCTTCAACAAGATCTTCAACAAGATCTTCAACAAGTTTCCCATCATGAAAATATTCCAGATCTACAGCAAACACAATTTCAATCTCAACATTCAACAATTAATTCTAATAGTTCTATCAACTCTGCTAACAGTTCAATAGTTGATAGTTCTTCAGTTTCACAGCCATCTAGTAATAGTTCTACTTATTCCTCTGATGCATCATCCATTAATAACGATGACTTTAATAATAATAATAATAATAGCAACGATTCTTCCTCATCCAACAAGCCTGATAACTTTTCTTTTTGTCTTAGTTGGAACACCAATGGGTGGAATCACGAAAAGAGAGATAGTATTAGCTATTTCACAGCTATTTTCAAACCATTATTTTTATGTTTCCAAGAAACTGGTAATGGTTCTGGATCGAATACAGATTATCCTTGTCGTGTTACTTTGCGAAACTATAGACACTTTTTCAAGAAAGCTGACGAATCAGTTCCTGGAATGAGAGGTTTATATTTAGGTTTTCACAATTCGTGTCAAGCCTCACTTGAAAACTTCTCTGGAAAGTATATTATTTCTATTTATACTTTTAGTCTTTGGAATAGATTCAAATGCTCGATTGGAAATGTTTATATGCCTCATAGTCATCACAACATCTATGTTGATCATGCAAAGTTAGAAGTTCGCTTGTGGTTACAAACTCATTCATCCCATCCATCGATTCTTGTTGGTGATTTTTAATATGTCTAAAGTAAAATTATCCAACTGGTTATCAACTAATGGATTAGGAGATTGGGAAATTCTTCCGCTTAGAGGGTCGACTATCTCTTGGACTCGAGGTGATCAATCTTCCGACATTGACCATGCTCTTATCAATTCGAAGATGAAAGATCTTATTCACTCAGGATCATTTATAAATAATTTTTATCCTGTATCAGACCATAAGCCACTTCTTATTAATGGTAAAATTATTCCTATGGAAGATTTTTCTAATGACTTTAATGTTCCTAAGAAAATTCTGAAATGGAATAGATTAAAATGTATTGAGGAAAAGGAATCTATTCTCAGTTATAATAAATTCCAAATTCTTTCAGCAAAATTCAACGATCCTAATGTTTCTACAGATGAACTTTCCAAAGAGTTTACTTCAACTGCTTTTTCAATTGCAGACGAGCTCAGTATTACCTCAGCAAATAATGTTATAAAGTCTTCATTTCATATTTCACAACAAATTTTTAATCTTCAAAAAATCAAAATGAAGTTGTATAAGAGATTTAAAAAAGAAAGAATTTATGATATAGATGAATTTATTAAAAGAATTAAAATCTACCGTAAGCTCATTGATTACATCCACAAAAGATGTAATGAATTTAGGAAGCAAGAATATCTTCATTGGATTAATACAGGATGTGAGTATATGAAGAGTCATAATCCTAAGAAGGCCTGGAAATGGATCAAGAAAACTGCAAAAATTGGAAAAGATTCTTTCTTTATTGCTCAACCAATTAAAAATAAAAATGGAGAATTAGTTGTTGCTACGGAAGAACAACTAGAAGTGTGGCATGATCATTTCGAAAAGCTTGCATCAGATCCAAGTGGTGTAAGTCTTGATTTGGAGCATTGGTATGAAGAACCAATGAATAAACGTTTTTCACTTCCTATGCTTGATGAGTGGGATATCAACCAAGATATTAGTATTGATGAAGTCAAGTCAGCTATCCTCTCTACTCCAAATTATAAAGCATCAGGTCCGGATGGTATTCCAATTGAATTTTACAAAGCATTAATTCCATCAAGTAATGATTCTAATAATGCTACAGGTAATAATTCTTCCGGTAATACCACTTCAGATAATGATGCTCATGGTTTAAATTTTATTCTTAAATTATTCAACCGTATTTGGGATGGAGACTTCCCCAACTCATGGAATGAATCCAGTATTGTTTCTATTCCTAAGAAGGGAGATTTGACAGATTGTGATAACTATCGAGGTATATCACTTATCAATAATGGTATTAAGTTGATCTCCAAAATTGTCACCACTAGAATCTCAGAATATGGTCTAAAGAATAATTTCATTAGACCTGAACAATTTGGTTTTCGAAAAAAGGAAGAAAGTATCAGTCTTTTCATTTCAATCCAAGAAATATGCCGTAGACGTCAATTAGATAATAAAGAGATATATTTGGCCTTTTTAGATCTCAGGAAAGCATACGATTCAGTCCCAATCGGTAATATTCTCCATAAATTAGATTGTTTAGGAATCCGAGGTAAGAGTTTACAATTTATCAAAAATTTATATTTAACATCTAAGGCTAATGTCAAATTAGATGGACAATTCTCGAAATCTTTTGATGTGAAGAAAGGAGTCCGTCAAGGATGCCCTCTTTCTCCTATTCTCTTTAATCTCTTTATTAATGATATATTTAAAGAGTGCGAAGATCTTGGAGTCAGTTTAGGTGACACTCGATGCTGTGGTGGACTTTTTGCAGATGATATAGTTATTTGTGCTCCAACAAGAGGATGCTTAAAAAAGATGCTTAGAAGAGTTAATGAATGGGCCTTGTATAATGAAATGGAATTTGGTATCCAGAAATGTTCAACGATGGTGATTCGTCCTGAATCAATAGAAAATCAGAACAAGAGAGATCCAACATTTTACTTAGCAGGACAACCCATTCCAACTACTGACTGCTACACTTATCTTGGTGTTCCATTTGATAAGAATTTGTCCCTTAAACCAGTAATTAAAGTTCTTAATAACAAGGTTTTGAAAGGACTTTTCTCAGTCAGTAAATTCTTAAGAAATCCTAATATTCCTATTCCTTTCAAAAAACTAGTACTTAACTCACAAGTGATTAGCAGAGTTTCATACTTTGCACCATTACTTGGATCCAACAAAGCTAGGTTTAGGATTGCTCAGAAGCATGTTAACAAAGGAATACGATGGGTTGCCGGAGTTCATAAAGCTGTATCGTTTATATCTTTATACTCTATCTCAAAAGATTTGAATATTCCTCCATTGTCAGCCAAATGTGCATTAGCTCAGGTTAGATGTTTTAACAAATGGAAAAACTCAAATTGTATTATCTCACACCTTGTCAATTACATTCCTAAATTTAGAAAATACACGTGGTGCAAATCAAGTAGGACACTTGATAAAAAATTAAAGAAACATGGAGATGTTAAAGCAGTTAAAAACTTTTATTGGAAAGATCTCAAAGGGAATTCAATCAAAGCGCAATATTATGATGATAATAAATTTATTGAAACTAAAGATTTTATTAAATTATGTTATGAGTACCCAGAGTTTGCCTATGGCTTCTACTGGCTCTTGAAAGCAAGAAGCGGATACAAGTTGGATGCTAGAGTTGCCAAAGCTGCTAAATTTGTTGATCCAGTTTGTCCTAACTACTGTCCATGTTGCAAGTGTGGTGTTCAAAGTATTAAACATTGGTTATTAGATTGTCCAACATTTAGAGATATCCGTATTAAACATTATGATTCCATAGTCCAGCTACTAAATTTTTTCAGTCAACGTAATTCCAATAGTCCTATCAATAATAATGAAAATGTTAATATCAGTAGAGATAGCAATAACATTAATAGTAATAGTAACAATAGTAGTAATAACAATAGTAATAGTAACAATAGTAATAATAACAATAGTAGTAATAGAAATAGTAATAATAACAATAGTAGTAATAGAAATAATAATATTAGTAATGATAACAATAGTGAAGATAATAATTCTAATTTAGATAGTAATTTAGTTAATGATAGTAATAGTTCTAATAATCCGGTGAATATTAATGTGTATGATTATTCTAGTGTGTGCAGTAAAATATTTAAATTCCTTCTTGGGGGAAGAAGTTTTAACAATATTAATTACAATTCAAGGGAATGGAAAGAACTTTGTAAGCGTCAGATTCAATCTGGTACTAACGAAGGAACACCATTCTTGACGGTAACCGCGGAACTTCTAACCAAAATCATGCCTTTTGCTATTGGCCAGCAATGGACAATGTTCAAAAGGTTTGAAGCAACATCCAAGAGCGTCAATGCTGAAGAAACAGTAAGACAGGCCAGGAGGGCCAGCGCAACCAATGGAGATCATAATTTTGTTCCATGACAAAATTTTGATCTTTGGCTCGGTGTCCCATTGGAAGTCAAATACAATTATTATACTTTAGTATGATAGTGGCTTTCTTACTTTAATTAAAATTACTAGAATACATTATACCCAATTTTTATTCATTTGTGTTTAAACATATTTTTTTTTATTTTTATTTTATTTTAATTTTTATATTACATGTATTATAATTTTAATTAAATTAATAATAAAGTTTAAAATATTTGATGCCATTAAAAAAAAAAAAAAAAATCAGTGGTAGTAATGGTGGTAGTAATAGTGTTTGTAGTTCTTATTCACTGAATTTTTATTGTATTCAAAAAAAAATTTTGATGTTTATTTTGTAGATTTTATGAATATTACCTATAGATCTTATTATTATGTTATGGGGCTCACGAAATTCCTTACGCATGGTTATACTGATTATGAGTTGTAAAATAAAAAAAGTACCCAGGTACAGCATTATTAAAAGTACTAAAGATATTAGAGAATATTATTGGAATAATTGTAGCCTAACTAATGAAAGTAAAGTCATCAGATATACTAACAACAAATTCCTTAATTCAAATCGCCTAATGCCTATCGGTCTCAACAGATCCTCACTTAAATTTAGGAATTACCTAGATTATTCGTATTCGATGCAGTTATGAATACAGCTATTGCCAGTAATAGAGTTACTCCTGACTGTCCTCGTGTCTGTCCATGTTGCGGATATGACGAACAATCTTTTTACCATTGGATATTAGAATGTTCTGCATTCTCTGAGTACAAAACTTCTTCACTTTGCTTTCTTGACGATCTTTTTACCCTTTTTTACAATAAATATAAGAATCAATTCATCACATACTTACTCCCTGAAATGGAAGTAAGAAAAACAATTTATAACTATATTTTTACGTTCCTTCTTGGTGAAACTTTAGCTTATGAAGAGCTACAAATTGATAGGGCGGAACAAAGACATTTGAATGAATAGCTTTACAGTTCATCGGGGTCTCATGTTCCATAGGTAGAGGGTCTCGCGGCTTTTCTTTTACCAATTTATGCTTCAATTTAATTTTTTTTTTTTTTTTTTTTAATGTTGTATACTTATATTAGTAATAAAAAAAAGAATAGAATGTAATGTCGTAAATAATTTATAAAGGATTCAATTATTATTTCACTTTAAAAAATCACTTTTTTTTTTTATTTATTTTTATTGAGACAACCATAAAAATAACTTTTAGTTTATCACCATAGTAGCTATAGTAAAACTGATAGTATATATATATATATATATGGACATATTAACTACTACCATAGATAGAATCTATGTTTTTTTTTTTTTAAATAAATATAATTTTATAGGGCAAAGTAGAATTATAGATAAAAAAAAAAAAAGTTCATTCAATGTAAACGCATAAAAGAAGTTTAATAATTATTACAATTTTTATTATTATTATTATTTTATTAATTATATTAATTATATACATATATATATTTATGGCGATGAAAATAAAATATATATATATATATATATATTATTTATTATTTTATGTTATTAAATTAGATTAATTATATCGTAAAATATGTGTATTTTTTTTTATTTACATACTTTGATGATGTAAAAATGTTAAAAAGTTTTATATATATATAAACTATAAAAAAAAATAAAAGGATAGGAATTGATTAAATTATCGGTTTTTTTTTTTAAAAAAATATTCATTCTTTACTCTTTTTTTTTTTTTTTGATGATGATTTGATGAATTCATTTATATTTTTCAGTTTAATATTAATAAATGTATATTAAAAAAAATTAAATAGGTAGTTATTTTTTTTTAAACTACAAAATGAACACACCATCATCTAATAATCTTGTCTTGAGCTAATGTTTTATTTTATTTAATAATAATATTATAATAATAAAAAAAGACGGATTAATAGTTGAATATATAAAAAAAAAAAAAAAAAAAAAAACATGTAATTGTATGTATATATATAATGATATAAACATTTAAATCAAATATCAAAAAAAGTTGTTTTTTTTTTTAGTATTTATGGTGTTAATAATTACCTTTCATCCATAGTTGGATAGTAGACAACACGATTATAGGTTCCAGCAGGATAACTATTATTTGAGTCGTCATTACTGTAACTTTGGTTATAACTACTATTTTGACTACAGCTATAACTATTTGGACTTCTTTCTGGATAAGAATAAGAATTACTACTACTGACTGGGTAACCTTGACCCATATCTTCATCATCATAGGTATTATAGGTATTGTAAGCAGAGTGCTTGACTCTTCTTTTAGTGTATTTTCCTAATTTCCATTGTGTATATAAGTAGGAACCCTTTATTTTACCCTTGAGACCCATGTTTATAATTTCTAATAGTTATTTGGGTAGGGGAATAGAACAGGAAAAAAAAAAACAATTTTATATTATTATTTAGATAGATAAAACACATTTTTATATATATTATATATATATGATAGGTAATATTATTTCAAAAAAAAAAAAAAAGTTTTTTTTTATTTTCTACTTACAATATATATCTATTAAAATTAAAATTGAATAATGAAAAAAGTTGTTTCTTTTATGTCGTTACAGAAAGCTTAGCCTTAAGACAAGTAAAGTAAGTTGAATGAATAAATTAATCTAATTTTTAATTAATAGTATTATTAATTATTTGTTTTTTGGTGTTTTTTTTTTTTTTTTTTTTTTTTTATTGTTATTATTTATATTTTGTCTTTAATTTTGATTATTATTATTATTAATAATAATGTTGATTTCCCCTCTCTTTTTTAATTGTCTATTGTTGAATTGTTGAATAATATAAATAATTTTTAATAACAAATAATAATAAAAAAAAAAATGTTAATTATTTTTTTTATTTATAAATCCCAAAATTAATAATTTTTATTTTTTTTTCTTTTCTTTTACCTTTTTTTTTTTTTTTAATATGTTGATTTCACAATATAAAAGAGATAAATTATATATATTATATATTATTTATTTATTTAATTTTTATAAAGAAAAAAAAAAAAGGTATAAAAGTCTTTTTAAAAAAAGCTAATAATATTATTATTGTTTCTTTTAATTATTTTAATAAAAAAATATATTATTGAAATGAATTTTCGTTCTTTCGTTTTTCGTTTATATTATTCTATTTTTTTTTTCTTTTTTTCTGAAAATATATATATTTATATATTTATATATAATTAAAGCAATTTTATTTCTATTGAAAGCTTTTTTTTTTTTTTTTCTTGCTTCAATTTATTTGAAAAATTGTTTTAAAAAAAAAAGCCTTTTATTTTTTTTATTTTTATAAAATATAACTTTAATGTTTAGCTTTGTATCAAAAAAAAAAAAAAAAGTCTTTTTTATTATTATTTAATTTTTAAAAAGTCACTTCTTTTATCAAAATGCTTTAAAAAAAAAAAAAACTTTTTTTTCTATAATTTTAATTTTTTTTTTTTTTAAATATTTTTTAAGAAAAAAAAAAATTAAAGAAAAAAAAAAAAAATAAATTTTTTTTTATATTTAAAATCAAAAATTTATTAAATTTTATTTTTTTAACTTTTTTTTTTGTTTCATTTCATAACGAAAATCAAAAATAATAAAAAAAAAAAAAAAAAAAAAACATAAAAGAATGAAAGAATTATAAAAGCATTTTTCATCTTTCATTTCTTTCTCTTCTTTTAAAAAAGAATCAGAAATAATTATGAAAATGGAAAATAAAAAAATAAAAAAATGAAAATTATTATTAACTCTAATTTTTTTTTTCTTTAAAAACTGAATTTAAAAATAAAAATTTTTTTTATTTGTTTCATCTTTTATTTTTTTAAAAGTTTTTCCTTTTCTTTTTTTTTTTTTTTTACATTTCATTCTTTATAATGATGGAAAAAAAAGACAATTAAAGAGGTAATGTCATTTTGACCTTTATTCTTTTTCTTCTTTCAAATAAAAAAAAGGAACGAGGCCTTTTGATAAATTAAATGAATGAATAAATAAAAAATAAATAAATAAAATAAATGAATGAATGAATATAAAATAAATAAATATTAATATTTTTGTTTTAAACTATTATTATTATATAATTATTTATATAAAATTTAATTAATTCTAATAAACTTTATTAAATATAATTTTTATATTTTTAATATATTAATTTATTGGTCATTATATTCTAATAAACGGTAAAAGTATATTAATATTAAATAGATTTATAATTTTGGATAATTTAAATATAATTTTTTATTTTCTAACCAATAATCTTTGGATTATTAAATGAAGAGTATGAATTAAAAATTATATTAAAATCTATTTTAATAATAATATTAATCTATTTTCAATATTTTATAAAGCAATTGATTATATATTATCATTATATTTTATTATATGGAAAATATATTGAAATAATAAAAACCAAAGTCATGTTTTATTCTATTAAAAAAATATTAGTATAAAATACTAATTTTAAATATATTACAATATATTCTAATATATAAATTATAAAGAATGGATAATTTAAATTTTTTAATAAACTAAAAAAAACCCACCACCAAGAAAAAGAAAAAAAATAAATGAATAACTAGAAAAAAAAAGGCCGGTGATTATATTAATATTAGAAATTACTTTATTACGGCGGGTCATTCATCATTCATTGTTATGAAAGACAGCATCAATAATAACACGCCTTTACCACCACCACTAAACAATTAATAGTAGCCATAGAAAATAATATAAAATAAAATAGAAAGGATCTACCACACCACCACCATCACCACAAAAATTTTTTACCATCTTTTCTAAAAGGAAAAAAATGTTGTGTAACAACAAAAGCAAACGGCAACAAAAAACCTTATTAAAACCTGTCATTATAAAATTTGAAAATTTTATAAAATAATTAATATTAAAAAGCATAATAATTCATTCTTTTAGTTATTCTCACCACCACCCACCTTTACCATCCATAAATTACATTGTCGCCATCCTTTTTGTTATTATACAGCATTATTTTTCATAGTATGACCATATTATTATCATTATTACTTTATTGCATAGGTCACATATTGTTATGGTGTGTTGTACAGTAATTATTTTATTATTACTCTAATTATTATTATTATTATTATTATTATTATTATTATTACTATTATTATCATTATTACTCTAATTATTATTATTATTATTATTATTATTATTATTATTCTAATTATTATTATTATTATTATTATGTTTATTATTATTATTATTATTATTATGTTTATTATTATTATTATTATTATTATTATTATTATTATTATTATTATTATTATGTTTATTATTATTATTATTATTATTATTATTTATTATTATTATTATTATTATTATTATTATTATTTTTATTTTTACCAAACTATTAAATTTATAGTATTACTTTTTTTTTGGAAAAAAATCATTATTATGAATATTTCAATTTATCTATCTATATAAGCCAAAAAAAAATATAAATCATTGTTATTCAATATTCATTATTTATTAGATTCATTACTAAAACCAATTACTATTACTATTACTATTACTATTACTATTACTATTACTATTATTACTATTACTATTACTATTACTATTACTATTACTATTACTATTACTATTACTATTACTATTACTATTATTACTATTACTATTACTATTACTATTACTATTACTATTACTATTACTATTACCGATCACTAAAAGCAGGTTTTTTAAAATATAAATATATTGAAATAGAAATGCACTCGGAAGTTAAAAAAAAAAAAAAAAAAAAAAAAAAAATAATAAATTATAATTAAAATATTTAAATTAAAAAAAAAAGTGTTACAGCAAATTTTCCTAAAAATAAAATTGGACAGTAAATTTCATATTTTACAATTAAAACAATTTATTTTATGTTACCTTTTTTTTTTATTAAATATGCTCTAATCTTTTTTCCTATTGTATTTCTTTTTATTTAAAAAAAAAAAAAAAAAAAAAAGAAATAAAAGAAAAAGAAAAAATATTTTTAATAATTGTTACATTATCTTAAAATGACTTGATAATATATATAAACTTGTTACACGACACTAAAACTTTTAAAAAATTCTATAATGAAATACATATATATAAGTTATAGAAAAAAAAAAAAAAAAAAAGAGGAAAATATACATCATAGATATTCAAAATACATATTCCTTACAATTATTATTAACTGTTATATTTATTATTTATTATTATTTATTATTAGTAGTATTATTATTAATTAGTATTAATTATTATTAGTAGTAGTAGTAGTAGTATTGTAGTATTATACAATTATAAAATCAATATATTTAATTATTTATTGTCTTTATCATGTTTATTACAGTAAGAATTAGCAATAAATAGATAGATGGATATTTAGATCTGTTTTCTATCTATTGATTTGAAATCATAGAATAATATATGCAATAAAAGATAATATACTCTTTGGAATTAAATAATACTATAAAAGCTAACAAACATTTTATAGAACTAATGCAATCATTACCATATAAAATTTTTTATTTTTATTTTTAGATAGTATTCATTTCTTTATTCATTTTTATTATATGCCTAAATATCTTTATAGTTTTTTTTTTTTTTTTTCCTTACTGTTGTTGTTTATCGTCGTCTTCATCATCATCGTCGTCTTTAACCTCTTAATTCAAAATTAAATCAATTTAGATTATAATAAAATTTAAAATTAACAATTTAATTTAGTTATAAATATATAATAATATATTGTGTATATATTTTATTATATTAGTTTAATTTAATTTTCTTATATAATTAAATTTAAACTAATCAATGAATGGATTTAATTTATTTTAAATAAAGCTATTTAGGATTCATCAATAATTCTATCTTTGTATTTATCTATTCTTATAATTATTTATTTATTTAATTTATTAATAATTTATTTGCATATTCATTGATTTATTTTGAAGAATTTATTATTTATATATCCATTTATATTTATTATGAATTTATTTAATAAATTAATTATTTGTACATTTAAATATTTCTTTAAATTTCTCATCACAAATAAAAATATAAGAATTAAAGTTTATTATTAAAAGATTATTAATATTAAATAATAATAATAAATCCTTTTTCTTTTTCTTTTTCCTTTTAATAACAAAAAAAAAAAATAGATTTTTATTATTTTTTTAGTTTAAATTATAGTTGTTTTTTTTTTTTTTAAGCATCAACAGTAAACTCGTACATATTATTCTTTTATAATAATAAAATATTATAAAAGAAGAAGAAGAATATTCAATATCAACAAAAAGAAATAACGATGAAAAGTAATAAACTATTAATTATTTTTTTAAATTTTTATTATTAAATTTAAAAATATATATTATAAAAACAAAACTATAAATCAAATTTTAAAAAACCATTACAAATAATAGAAATTAAATAACAAAATTTTATAAAGTATTACATTTTATTATGTATATATAAATAAAGTCAAATCTTTTTTTTTTTTTTTTTTTTTTGAATGTATTCAACTTTATAAATATTTCAATTTACTTTTTTTTTCTTAACTTATAATCAAAAATTAAATTTCAAAATTAATTTAAAAAATTAAATATAAAATTCTTTTTAAATTGATAACTTTATATTTAAGATTATTTATTCATTGACTATAAAAAAAAAAACTTCAGTGTAATACACGAATTAATTTTTTTTATATAATATTAATATTATTATATTATAGAAATTTAATAGCACAGCATAATATCAAAGAGGCTTAAAATAATTTAAACGAAAAAAATTAATATTTAAATTTCTTTTAAAATAAATTTTAAAAAAGTATTTCTTTATATTTTCATATATACAAAATGCAATCGCTTCAACCTGTAAGAGAAAGAAAAATAAATAAAGCACATAGAGAATACATTACTAGTGATAATACCATGGATATGTTAAATGATAAAATATCAATAGCTGTATCAATAGATAAGAAAAAATCAAATCATACGAATAATGTCGAACGTAAAAGAAAAAGAATTTCGGCTAAAAACGAAATCTTAATTCCAAAATTAGATGAAAAATATAAAATTTCAAGTAATTCTAGTCAACATAAAAAAATGAATAATAATGAAATGACAGAAAACTCAATGGTCGTAAAACCAAAAAAATACTATGATCAAGATGAAATAAGAAAATATATGAAAGAAAAAAGATTGAGTAGAAAAAAGAGTAAAGAAGAACTAGATCAAGTTGTACCAGAGAAACCAAAACCAAAATCTTATAATGTTAATGAGGTAAGAGATTTTATGCGTAAAAGATTAAAGGCTCGTGAAGAGCAACATAAAAAAGAACTACAGGAAAAAGAAAAAAAGAGTAATGATATAAAACAACGTTTGGAAAGATTACGGGAATTTCAAAGAAAACAAATAAATAATAACACAAATAACAAAATAAATTCAACATCAGCCGAAAAAATAAATAAATCTATGAGAAAAGAACCTCCACAAATTCAAAGAGATAACTATTTAAAATCATCTATGACTAAAGATAATACGATAATTATAAAGAATTTCCAAAATAATCAAAATGAAAACGATAGGAGTATTTCGGCGGATTCAGCAAGTTTGTATGATAATTCAATGAATACTTATTCTTTCATTAATTCTTCGGAATATGAAACGATACAAGCTAAAATGAAAAATAGTTCCTCCTTTGTTGATGAAAATGAACTATCAACAATGCTCACTGCTAATAGTACAAATATAGATTCTACTAAAAATGATAACATGGATATGGACAATACAGTAACTTCAAGTTCTAACTACAGTGAAGATTATTCAATTGAATCATTACAATATCAAGCAAAGAGAATTCAAGAATTAATTAAAAACGCAGAGTTTTTGGCACAAAGAATTGAACAACACACCTCAAAAATGCCAAAACCAAAAGAAAATAGCATTAAAATATCAAATCTCACTAGTTCAGAGGTCCATGACAGGTTAACTCAAATGAAATCCTATTCTCATTCAATTCACTCTGTGAGTGATCCTTCCCCTTCATCCTCCACCTCCTCCCCTTCTTCTTCATCAAATCATAATCCTATAGCATTATCTTCCTATCATTCCCCAAACATGACATCAAATTATATTGAGGAAGAGGTTCCATCAATACATGAAAACGTATCTTATCCATTTTCATCACCCACCCATCATGAAATGCCAAAAGCATATCAAACCCCAATTTTAGAAAGTAGTAAAGGTAAAAATGAATATTATTTAACAAATAATTATTCTCAATTTTCCAACAAAGCTTTATCACATCATCCCTCCATCGACGACCCAATGACACAACACTATGCACAATCTCTATCATCATCTTCTGCAATTCCATTGAAAAATAAATTAAAGGAAAAAGATCCATACTATTCTACCGAAGAAAGTATCTACAATAACACCAGTGCTACTAGTCCAATTCCTCAAGAAGAAGATTCATGGACGAAGGACAAACACCACATCGAAAGGCATTCTAACTTCACACTCTCATCAGATTCAGAGATAAAATTAGAAAATTTAGAAAACATAACACCAAGCCAATGGAAAGTGGAAATAAATTCACCCGCTAAAACCGGTGATAATTACAGTACAATTAATATATTTACAAGACGTTTTCAACCAACCCGAAAAGAAGATATTAAAAAGAAGTCCGATTCAGGTAGTATCTACAAAAAGATTGTTGAAAAAATGGAAGAAAATCAACCTCAAGATCATCAAACTTTATCGCTTTACGACGACGATCAATTAAATGGAGTCAGCTCTACAGAAAGAAATGACGTCACACGTACTTCAGAAAACTTTTCCTATGACGAATCTGATCATAGTTCATCTCATTTCGTTGATCAGCATCACTACAGTGATACCTTCACTAATCTATCGAATTACAATTCAACGGATGATTCAAGTCACTCCTCCGAATATTATTCATCTACAATGGATAATAATCAGCAACAACCCACCCCACTACCTCTTCCTCCTCAACCAACAAATTATGAACACTTTTATATGCCACCACTACCACCTCAATCTCATCAATACTATCCACCTCCACAACCACAAGTAGCCTCCATGCATCCATTACTATCTTCAACAGCCAATGAACCTAAGGAAGTAGAAGGTCGTCTTTCTCCTCATTCTCTTTCAAGAAAATTAATGAGCGAAATTAATTATTTGGAAACTTTAAATGAATCAAATATGCAACTAGAAAAAATGAAGAATGAAAGAAATACGGTTCGCACCGAACAAGAAATGTCTAATGTATTACAAGCTTTGATTTTAAAACAAAGAAAACATGAAATGGATATTGAAAATGCAAATAAGTTTAGAGAAGAACATTTAAGAACCATTGGTGTTCAAGCCATACCAGAAGAACAATTAAGATGTATTGGTGTTCAAGCCATACCAGAAGATCAATTAAGATGTATTGGTATTCAAGCCGTACCAGAGGATCAATTAAGAACTATTGGTGTACAGGCCTTACCAGAAACCTATGAAAAAAGTACATTAGTCAAAGAACAAAGAAATAATACAAAACATCAATCAATATCCACTGATCTCTACGAAGATTCCTTTGAAGACTTGACCGACAAGGATAAATCAATACACTATTCATCGGAAAGCATGACTATTCCATCCTTGTTAAATCATCATGATCAAACCATAGAAAAAGATAGCCAATTAATTAGCAATCTTGATGATTCAAATAGTAGTAGCTCACTTCAAATGAAAGAATCTATTTCAAAATTCCGTAGAAATAACTTTTCATCCTATTCATCAGCAAAAGATTCAGACATTGAAGAAGAAATACCAATACAAGAAAATAGCACATCAACAATAAAAGAATCTTTGCCATCAAAATCCAGTGATAAATCAATATCCCATGAATTAAGTATTCAAGAAGAAATACCAGAAGATGTCAGTCATAGTAAAAGTAAATCATCCATAGATGCTATCTCAGAGGATATACCAGTCACTTATTCTAATAGCCAAAATAAAGAGGTTACAGAGGAATCTATTATCGAAGAAGAAATTAATTTAAGTATTAAAAATCAAGATTCATCCAACTCTAATATGGTTATTAGTCCAAGATACAGTTCACCAAAAAGTATAAAATCAGAAGAAGATTTACGTCGAATTAGTCGTTATCTTGAAAAAGAAAAATACCCAAAAAGTAGAAGTCCATCCCCAAGCCAACATTCAATAAATCAATACTATCAAAGTATGGATTCTTTTGAAAGCTACCAAGAACAAAAAGATGATCCTAAAGAAACCCATGATAATCATGACTTTACCTCCTCTTCCTCTTTAATGAGCATCAATGAAAAAATTGAACAATTAAAATCCAAACTTTTAGACGATCATCTTGAAAAGAAAGAATATAGATTATCACTTTCAAAAGAAATTGCCGAAAACTTATTAAAGAAACGTCAAAAAGCCATTAAATGGGAAGAAAAATTGAAAAAGGAAGAAAAAGAAATTAAAGATATTCTTAACAAAGCTTTAAATATGCAAGCAAAATCCCCAACCGTTTCTAGCGCCTCTTCTTCCTACACCCTAAGCAACGAAAACGACTATTTAGATAGTCACTATCGTGCCAAGGAAGAAAGTAAAAGAAAGAATCACTATGTTAATAGTCCATTGTCCAATATACCATTAAAAGCAGAACCAGAGGAAATGACAAGTGAAATGGAAATTGAAGAAAACTTGGATAAAAATAAAAATAGCTCTATGGACGATTATATGGAAGATGATGAAGCAGAGGATGAAGAAATCATTGAAGAAAACTATGATAATCATCAATCATCTTCTTCATTTGATAAGTATAAGGAGGAGAAGGAAGACATTGAGGAAAGGATTGAACAATCATCAGCTCCTACAATAAAATCCGATAGTATTATGGAAGAAATTGTTAGTGAAAAGAATACCCATTCAAATACCAAATCTTTAGCCGAAAGCATAAAAGAATCAATTGATTCTAACCCATCTGCAATAAATTACTATAATAGTAATTCATTTGAAAGCGATGTTACCGCCGAATCAATAATAAATAATTCCATGAGTCATTCAAGAATTAAAATAAATCCACCAAGAGAAAATTCCACCAAATCAAAACAAGAAAGCAAAAGAAGTACGTATTCTGAAATATTAGAAAATGACTTGAAGTCTTTCAGTATTTCCAGTTCTTTAATAAGTAATGAAGAAGATTTAGATGAAGAGGAAAATAAATTAAAGGAACGTATTCATTTGTTAAAAATACAAATTGATAAGCAAAAGAATGTGGCTAAACAACTCTTTTTAGAAAAGAAAAAACAACGTCAATTAATACATCAAAAATTATTAGAAAAAGAAATGCATTTTAGAAAGCAATTAGATCGTATTAATTCAATCGTTAAAAAGACAGAGGATGAATTAAATGATATTATGAAAGGAGGATCTGTTGTTTCTTCTCCAGACGTTTCTATTCTTCAGGAAGAACAAGATCAATCGGTGTCAGAATCCTATTCAAAAATGACTGGAAAATACCATTACTCTAGCAGCCAAAAAACAGACAGTATTTTGAATTTCGCTTTGCAATATAATTATTCTGATTCTTTTGAAAGTGAACGTAATAGTGCTTCTTTATTAACTCCAAAAAAGAGTGAAAAAGAGTATTCCTCCTCCTTTTCTTCTTATAAAAAAGAGGATCTTCAAGAAGATCATTCAATGAATATTACCGAGGAAAGTAAAAAGTCAATGGCATCTGAAATTCCAATGGAAAAAATAGAGAAAGATTCACAATCCTTGATTCAAATAGAAGAAGGAAGGAATTCATTTGTTGTAGAAGAAGACATAGAAGAAGACATCCCATCTGAAATGGAAGAAAGTCGGAAAGAAGAAAGTATAAAGGATGAAAGTGAGAAAGAAAAAGATTCATTTATAGTAGAAAAAAATATAGAAGAAAATAAAAGTTTACAAGATGAAAGTTTAAAGGAAGAAGAAAAAGATTCTATGATTGTAGAAGAAAAGATTGAAAAAGTCATTTCATCTGAAATTGAAGAAAGTATAAAAGAAGAAAGTAAGAAAGATTCCATTATAATAGAAAAAAGCATGGAAGAATCAATACCATCAGAAATGGAAGAAAATAAAAGAAAGCAAGATGAAAGTTTAAAGGAAGAAGAAAAAGATTCTATGGTTGTAGAAGAAGAAATTGAAGAAGCCATTCCATCTGAAATTGAAGAAAGTATAAAAGAAGAAAGTAAGAAAGATTCCATTATAATAGAAAAAAGCATGGAAGAATCAATACCATCAGAAATGGAAGAAAATAAAAGAAAGCAAGATGAAAGTTTAAAGGAAGAAGAAAAAGATTCTATGGTTGTAGAAGAAGAGATTGAAGAAGCCATTCCATCTGAAATTGAAGAAAGTATAAAGGAAGAAAGTAGAAAAGAAGAAAATGTAAATGATGAAAGTATAAAAGAAGGGGATTCAGTTATTGTAGAAGAAGGAGAAGAGATTGAAGAAGCCATTCCATCTGAAATTGAAGAAAGTATAAAGGATGAAAATATTTCACCAAACGAGGAAGCTGAGATAAAAAAAGAAAATAAATCAGAATTAGATGAATCAATTCAATCTGAATTTCAAATAGTAGAAAAGAAAGAAAGTATTAAAGAGATTTCTGAACAAAAATATTCAATACCATCAGAAGTATCAGTAGAAGAAAATATAGAAGAATCGTTTCCATCAGAAATTCAAATGAAAGATATTCAGGATATCTCTGAATCTAGTCATTCTGAAACTAAATCATCTATTACTGAAAAACAAAATTCAAAAATGGAAGATGAAATTCAATCTGATATTGAAATGGTAGATACCAATATGGTTGAAAATACTAAGTCATCCATATCGGAGGTTCAACCATCTTTAAAGGAAGAAGATATGCAATACTATTCTGATGATTTTGTTGAATTAGAAACTTCTAAATTATCATCTCAAATTCAACAAAGTCAAATTGAAAAGGATCAAACTTTAAGTGAGAAACCATCCTCCATATTAAATGAAAATGAAAAAGAATATGAGAAATCAACAAACATTGAAAGTATATCAGAAGAAATTGAAGAAGAAGTAGAAGAAAATATTGAAGAAGAAATTATGAAAACAATCGAATCTTCTGTTGTTGAAGAAAAGAGTTCTATCAAAGAACCAGAAATAATTAATAGTATGAAAGAAGGATCATCGGCATCCGTCGTATCAAATGAAATAAAGGAAGAAGATGTCGAAAATAAATATGCCGATGACACCTTTATTGATGAAGATCAAATGAAATCAACAATTTTATCATCTTCTGCAGAAAATGAAAAAGAAGAAAGCGTTTCTGAAGAAATTGATGAAGAAATTGAAGAAGAAAGTTTTGAAAATGAAGAAATGTCTATCAAGACCTCAACAGAAAAAGAAGAAGAAAATATGTCAATTAAATCATCAACAGAAAAAGAAGATATTTCTATGAAATCTTTAACAGAAAAAGAGGAAGAAGATATATCTATAAAGTCTTTAACAGAAAAAGTGGAAGAAGAAGAGGTTATTGATGAAGAAGTATCAAAGAGTATTTCTGAAAGAATTGAAAACTCATCAGAAAAAATTATTTCTGAAATAAGTGAAGAATCTTCAATAAAGAATGAAGAAGTTGATTCTGAGGTAAGTAAAGAATCTTCAATAAAGAATGAAGAAGTTGATTCTGAGGAAAGTAAGGAGTCTTTAGTAAAGAATGAAGAAATTGATTCTGAATTAAGTAAAGAATCTTTAGTAAAGAATGAAGAAGTTGATTCTGAGGAAAGTAAGGAGTCTTTAGTAAAGAATAAAGAAATTGGTCAAGAATCAATCATAAAAGAAATTTCACAAGAAAAACCAACAGAATTAAGTGAAAAAGAAAATAGTATTTTAGAAGAAGAAATAGAAGAAGAAATTAATACCAGTGAAGAAAAGGAATCTGTTTCTATTATAGATATCAATGATAATAATGATATAGAAGATGCTTTAGCCATTTTACAAGAAGCTTCTGATATTATCAAAAAAGACTGGACAAATACTAAGGAAATTCAAGTAGAAAAGGAAAATGAAAATGAAAAACAAGAAATTATCAGTAATGTTACTCAGCAAATATTTAATGATTTATTAACAGATACTATGAATGGTATGTATTTCTAAAAATATACTTTAATTTTGTTTTGTTTCCATTAAATTTATTTTTAATTATAAACCATTTCATTATATACAAGTCTTATTTTTAATTGTAAAATACTAATTTTTTATATAATTTTATGATACTAATATTTTTTTTTTAAATATTTATAGTTGTTAATGAAATTACAGAATTAAAGAATAACCAACAGATACTATTAAATGAAGAATTAATTGCCCAACCGGTAGACGAAACGACTGAAAATGATATTGAAACAGATATTGCTGTTAATGATATCACAGATAGTATGATGGAAGGATTAATTGAAGAAATTTTAAAGGATGTAAAATTAAAGGAAAAACTTGACAATGATAGTATAGAAAATAGACTATTACAATCAAACAATATCAAATCCCAAAATAGTTTTTCATCGAAAGTCTTTGAAAGAATTAACAATGAAACTGTTAATAGAATAGCAGCATCATTTTTAGAAAAGATACCCGAAGCTGAATACATAGAACCACCATTTATTTCCGCTTCAACACTCTGTATGTTTGATGAATACCCATTAGATTTTGATGAAAGAATGAGAATTAGAATTGTTTTTGATATGGTAAATGAAGCCATTACTGACATATTTAAGAAAGCTGAATATGCCAATAATTCCAATAATTGGTTAAGAACCAAGCAAGCTCTTCCACCAAGAGCTCTCAGTACAAAAGATATTAAAATAAAGGTCTTAGATTTATTAAATAAATGGACGAATGATCGTGAAAAGTTTAACTTTGAACCTCAGCCAGTATTGGAAGTACAATTGAAAGAAGAAGAAAATCTATTTGTTGACTATGACGATAGAAATATTCAAATTCAAAACCAAGTGACCGAAATGATTTGGAATGACTTATTAGAAGATTCTGTTCATTGGTTAAATAAAATGGAAGAAACTAAATCAAAATAAGATAAAAAATTAAAAACATAATTATATATGCAACATAATATGTAAATATATTTATTTACATTATAATTTAATCTAATTTTTAAATATACGTATATCTCTTAAAAAATATATAAAAAAGAAAATAATAATAAATGTATTTTTTTTTTCTAAAAAAATTAAAAAAAAAAAAAGTAGTCATTTTTTATTATTCCATCTATATCTTTTATTTTACAAAATTAAAAAAAAAAAAAAAAAGATAAAAATAGTAATAATCATAACAAAAGAAAATATATATATTATATATATTATAATAGTTTTATAAATAATACTATTACATTTTCGTTTTTTCAAAGTGAAGAAGAACATGTTTATATAAAAAAAAAAATTCTAAATTTTGTTTGTATTTAAAAAATCCACATAAAATCTATTAATAAAAAATTATAAAAAAAAAATTTTTTTTTTTTTAATAAACTTTTCAATCTTATTTTTTATTTATTTTAATTACATAAAAAAAAAAAAAAAAAAAAAGGTTTCACAAAAATTTAATTATATACAAAATAAAATTTACAAAGTTTTTTTTTTTTTTTTATATTATATAATTTTAAAAGAGAAAGTTAAAAAAAAAAGAAAAAAAAGAAGAACTAACACTAAAAATAAGATACGAAAATTTTATTAAAAAAATTCTATAAGATAGAATTTATCTTATTTTTCTAAAACATAAAGCATTAATACTAAAGATAAAATAAAAACAGTTAATTTATTAACATTATGGATATAAGAAAATCCACTTGAAATATCATTTGTTGGTCTGTAAGTAATAGTAGTGGTTACAGTTGGAAATTCAGTAGAAGTAAAGGTTTCAATTTGAGTAGTTGATGTAACATAAACAGTAGTGGTATAGTCCTTAGTATTAGTGTAGCATCCATCATCAGAATCACTACCACTAGAATTAGCAACAGTATTAGATTCATTCATTAAACTTCTTTTTTCAAAATTCATTCTTTTTTCATTGGAATAAAAAACGGAATCATCATCATCACCAGGAATGAGAGAACAATCACATTCTTTTTTATATTACATAAAAATATAAGAAAAAAAATAATAATAATACATATATATAATTTATAATGAGTTAGAATTTAATACATATAATTAATAGATAAAATATTATAATACCGTTTGCATTGGTAGTTAAACAAAAAAGAAGAGAAATTAATAAAATAGTAAATGTAACTTTATTCATGATGTTTGTTTTTGTTCTCAAAAAAAAATGAATGAATGAATTTAATCAATTACAACTGATAGTTTAAAATGGATTTTTGAATTGTTTAAATAATAAAAATAAAAAGTTAAAAATGTTTTATATATTATATATTATATATATATATTAGTATTAGAAATAAAACTAATAAAAAAAAAAAAAAAAAAAAAAAATTTGCTCTATATATACTTTTTTTTAATATTATATATATATAATACACAAGTTTAATATTGTTTTTAAACTAATTGTTAAAAATAATATAATTACAATTAATAAATATTTATTATATAGGTAATATCTTCTTTCTTTAATTATATTATTAAACTTTTAAAATAATTAAAAAAAAAATAAATAATAATAACATAATAGAAATAAAACCAAAAGATACAGAAAAAAAAATGTGTAGTTTATTAAAGTTTAGTATATTTTAAAATATAATAGATAATAGATTATAGTTTAATAGTATTCAATGATGTAATAGATAATAGCTTAAAATCTAAAAACAATTTTATTAATTATCAAGTATTTAGAAATGTATATTAATATTAATATTATTTCTATAATTCTTTAAAAGCTAAAATATGAATACTTTTAATTTTTAAATCTTTAAAATTTGTTGAAAAAAAAAAAAAGTACAAATATATTTTGAATAGGTTTCATTGACATTAAATTTAATAATAAAAAAAAAGTGTAACATTCTTCTATAGTTTAAAAATGATTTATTTCAAAGTTTAAAATGTTTTCTTTTTTTTTTTTTTTTGTTTTTTGTTTTTTTTTTTTTTTTTTAAAAAATAATCTTTTAAATATTATAAATTTAACTCTGTGGTAAAAAAAAAAAAAAAAAAATGTGTCCAAAACTTAACTTTTTTTAAGAAGAAAAAAATTTAAAGTTTAAAGAAAAAAAAACTTTCTCTCCCACCTCTAATTATACTATTATTATTAAATATTATTAAATATTATTATTATTATTGCTATTATTAATTTTATATATATTTATTTATTTAAATATAAAATATAAAAAAATAATTTTTGACTTTTTATTTACAATGAAAAAAAGTCAGAAATTAAAAAAAAAAAAAAAAATAATGATAATAATAAATAACTCTAAAAATTTAAAAATTAAAAAAAAAAAAATTGTTCTTTTAAAAAATGAAAAAGACTATATAAAACTATTAATAATTCTAAATAAATTTATTTTAATTTGAAAATAGTAATGTTATTATATATTTTATATTTGTATTATTTAATTTATGATATATTATTATTGAGATTGTATGAAATTTGTAAAGTGTATAATATATAATTGATATTTTAAAAAAAAAAAAAAAAAAAATATTATTAATAAATAATAATTGTATTTGTTTTTCTTTTTTTTCTTTTTCTAACCTATTAAATATTATTATTAATAGGCTTCATCATTATTTATATTTTCTTCACTTTTATTAATTATTTCTTCTTGTGATGAAATATTTTCATTAGTATTTAAATTAGTTTCATCTGTTTGCATAGTTTGCATACCACCAGAATCTTCATTATCAGTTGGTAATTCATTTATATTCTCTGTTGTATCAGCCTTAATATCATTATTATCGGTATTATTATTATTGATGGTGTTGGTGTTATTATTATCATTATTATTTGTATTATAATTATTAATTTTTTCTAATAAGAAGGAAGAATAACCTGGAGAGTAGTAATGAACAATTTCTTCTGGATAACATGAATTAATGGTTCTTATGGCTTCAGCTAATTTAGAATTATTTGTAGATACGGCATCATCCATTAAATGACTTTCATCATTTAATTTTGATTTATTACCATTAACAAGATCATTTGAAATTAATTGTGGAGTATATTTCATAGCAATTTGTTGAATCTTTGCTAATCCAGAACTTATTACAAAGGCTCTTCTAGAAACAATATCATATGGTAATAATTTAGCATATTGGGCTACAAGATGTTTTAATATACAATATGGAGTTTCAACTTCTAATAATGGATCTAATAATTCAATATTTAATATCTTTAGTATAACAGCTTTCATGGCACGCTTTGTCTATTTAATCAAAAAATAAAATAATATTTAATTTTATAATACAGTTTATATATATTATATTTGATTTTATTAGTCGATGAATAATAAAGAATTTAACTCATTATACTATACTATGTAATATAAATTTAATTATATTAAAATAATTTGGAATAATTTACTTTAACGAAAAGATCGGAATTTGTATTTTCATGTATGGTAGCTTTAATAATATACAATAATTTGACTAGAATACCATTATCAGCAACAATCTTAGCATGGTCTGGACTGTGACGACCAATTTGACCAATAGACCATGAGCATGCAGCCTATTATTTTTTATTATTATTTTTTTTTATTTTTAATTTAAAAAAAAAAAAAAGAAAAAATATTATTATTAGAAATTATATAAAAAAGAGAGAGAGAGAATAACCTATTATATATTATTATATTATATCATATGAATAGAAAAAAAAAAAATTTTTTTTAACTTACTAATAAATGTTCTTCAACTTCTTCTTCTAATACAACAGCTAAAACGGGTACTGCCTTTGCTAAAATAACAGACATAGCCAAAGTTTCTGAAAATGCTGAAATATAACCTAAAGCCATAAGTGCTGGCATTCTTGAATTTCCTGATGATTTCTTTAAATATTCAACAGTTGGTACAATACCTCCAGAATTGACAATTAATTGAGCCAACTATTTAAATAATAAAATTCAATAAATAAAAGAAAAAAAGAAAGAAGAATATTGAAAACAATAATAATAATAATAATAATAATAATGAAATTAATATTTCGTATTTTTATTTTGCATAGATAGATAATACCTAAAAATTTTGAAAATAAAAACTAATAATCTTTATATTTATATATTTATATATATATATATATTTACATCAGGAGAATGTTTAGTTAATTCACAAATTAATGAAGCAGCATTCTTTCTAACGAATGGATCTGGACTCTTCATACAAATAAATATATTTGGTAAAATATCCATATCAACCACTGATTCAGCAAGATCAATATTATGTTTTGCAATATGAGCTAAACATGAACAAATTTGACGTTGAAGTTTATTATCTAATTGAGTTATATACATTGTAATGAAATGAATGGTATCTGCATCAACAACAACTTGTGCCATCTTTATAATATTTTTATTGAATAATTCATTTTTTTTATAATTATTATTACCATTATTATTATATTTTATTGTTCAAAAAAAAAAAAACAATAAATTTTCAATATATAATATTATTTAAAATTTGGTTTTATGAATCTTTAAATTATATATAAAAAATTTTTTTAATAAAGCTTTAATAATATAATAAATTTTTACCTCAGGTGAATGTTTAGCTATATCAGCTAATGCTGAAATTGCAATTCTCTTTAATGAGATTTCTGGTTCTTGAACACATAATACTAATAATGGTATGGAACCTGCATCTACAACTACTTGAGCAAGTTCTTTTTAAAAAAAATGGTTATAAAGAAATAAAACATATTTTAATATTTAATATAGAATGATATAATTATAGTATTTTTATTCTTAAAAAATAAAAATAAAAAAAAAATAGTATAAATAAAATTTTATTACCTTCATTATGTCTAGCAATATATCCAATAGCCCAAGCAGCTGCTTCTTTAACACCTGGATCGAAATCTTCAAGGCATGCAACTAAAGCATTAACAGCACCAGAATTAGTTACAGCAGTTGCAAGTTCCGGATTATGTTTTGAAATTGCTCTTAATAAGAAACAACTAGCCTTTTTATAAAAATGCTATTTTTTTTAAAAAATAATATTAATAATATTAATATTATTATTATGTGAAATATTAATATTAAAAAAAAATACATATTTATTATCATTGAAACATTTTTTAATTAATTATTTTTAATAAAACAAAAAAAAAATAAAAGTTTAATTAAAAAACTATTTTAATCTTTGAATAAAAAACACTCTATTTGAATTATATATATTTGTGATATATTTTTATGATAGATTACATTTTTTTCACTTAATGAATATATAAGTTGTGGTAATATATCATTATTGACCATCATATAAGCCATATCTCTGCTGAAATTAGCTAATCTACCAAGAGCTAATGCAGCAGCTTGTTGTACACCGGGAACTGAATCTAATAATAAAGGTTTAAGGAGTGTAATAACATCAACTGATTGTAAAGCTTGAATATTAGTTTCTCTAGAAGCAAGATCAGCGACAGCTTGAACAAATGTTAAACGATCATGTTGATACTTTTCAAATACATTCATAACTGATCTTTGTGAATATGTCTGAGTAATTAATGAATTATTTTTATTTGTTCCATTTTGTAATTTATTGTTCTTTAATAAATTTTCCTCTTTAATATTCTTAATTCTAGCCCGATCTACTTGCATTTTATTTTTTTATAATTTATATTATTTTATTTTATATTTTATTTTATTTCGTTATTATTCTTTAAATTTTATTCTACTTTTTTTTTTCAGTATTATTTATTATTTACAATTTTTTTTAATTCATTTATAATATAAATAGTATTGACTATACACTACAATAATATTGAAAAAAACCAGATTCTTTTAAAAAAAAAAGTATTTTTTTTTTATTTCCTCGAGATATTCAAAAACCATAAAATTAAAATTGTAATACTAATTCATAAATTAATATAAAAATTATAATAATTAAAATTTATATTTTATAAGATTAATGGATATAATTAAAATAATTAATACTATATATATATTTTAAAAAAAAATCATAAAAGTTAAAATAAATAGGAAATTTTTTAAAATGTTATGAATAAAGGTTTTCAGGAAATTTATAACACTTTTATAATTAATTATATTTAAGCTTTCAGAAATCCATTCAAGTTTTTTAAAGTATATTTTATATAATATATGTATATATATTAATAATTTAGAAATATTTTATTTTATATTAGTTCTATTCGCTTTTTGACATAAAGTATTTTAAATACTTTTAACCAAATTAAACCAAATATCATAATTTTAAACAGTTTCTCTTTTTAAAAAAAAAATAAAATAAAATAAAATGCATCCTTTGAATATATATTTTATAATATATTATTTAATAATATTTAATATAAAACAATAAATGTATAAAACTTTATAGTCCTTTTCTCAATTTTTATATAATTATTAATTTCAATTCAAAATAAAAAAAAAAAAAAATTGTAATTATGATAATAAAATAATATTAACCCAAATTGAAAATAATGTTCTTTTTTATTTTACTTTTACTAACTAAAGATAAATGTTTTTATATAATATATTTGTTATAGTTTTTTATATAAAGAAAAAATATTAACTTTAAATTTACTCTAAAAGTATTCCTATTATTTATATATAATATTATTAAAAAGTGTTTGAATTTGAATACAACTATTTTAAAAAAATTATAATAATTAATTTTGATTTACTGGATTTGAAGTGATTTTAAATGAAAATTTATTTATTATAACTACTATTTGACTTTTTTTTTTTTTTATCTCTAAAATACTCATTCCATATTCATATCAGGATATCGGCCTTCAATGTATTTACATTTTTAGAATAAATATTTTTTATGATGTTGTTGTTATAATTGAAGTACTCATATTACAATTAATGGTTGTATTTTGCTTTATATTAGAGGATTTAATATCACAACAATCTTAAATATATTATAATTATAATTATTAGTATTAGTATATATTTATTGCTTTTATTTAATTTTCATTATGCTGATGAGGATGATATATAAGGATTTTGATTGACATCATCAATAGTATTGATTAATTCTGTTTCTTCTACTCCTGTTTTTTCTACCTCTCTATATATATTACTATTAGAAGTGACGTCTACTTCGAAGCAATTTTTAAGGAAATAAATATAACAGGAATATCTTTCATAAAATATTTTATTTTTTCTAATTTGTTTTATAATTTTAATTAATTGATCATTGCATTTTTGCCTTGAAATTTTCGAGATCGGTGACAATATAATGTACTGAGAATATAATTTTTTGTATTCTTGAATATTTTTTAGATATTCCATATTCTTTATTTCATACTTTTCAATGACATCCTATTTATATAGATAGATGGATGGATGGATAGACGGATAGATAAGTTTATTGAATAATAATTGATATATTTTTTAGTATGAAATATATATATGTGTATTTAAATAATATAAAAAAACATACTTTAATATAATATTCCAATAAATTATCATTTTCAAATTCTATATATTGAATATCTGATAATGATGAAAAATCTTCTTTAGGTGGAATTATTATACTATTATTATTATTATTATATTTATTATCTTCTTCCTTTGAAGCTGAATTATTATTATTATCTTCATTATTATTAATGTTATTATTCATTTTTTCGGAGGAGTTTAATTTACTTTCGGATTCTTTTTCATAATTCACATTATCATTACATTTATTATCTTTATCTATTAAATTACCTTTAAAAGTATCATCGGGATATGTTTCAAATTCTTCAAATTCATCATTCAATATTAAATTCACTTCATTTTCTAGATTTGAAATACTCTTATTTAAACTATCGCATGATTTAATGTTTCTATTACATTTTAATGGATTAAGATTAGCACTGACAAAGGAAGATAAAAAATTAATTGAATTCATCCATTCTATCATAGATTCCTTTGTTTCTACTTCAAATAAAATATCTTTTTTATCAAAACATAAATGGAATATAAACCTATCCTTAAATTCAAAATTCGAATATACACATATTCCATTTATAAGTGGAATAATATATGAAACTTTTGGAACATTGATAATCATCTAAAATAAAATATATTAATAATTACATTAAAATTTTCATTAGTCGATTTTAATAAATATTTAGAAAAAAAAAAAGTTACTTCTTTTTATTTCATATATATATAAATACTAACAGATTGATCTTTCTTTTGGCTATCTGATTTATTATTATTTTCGAACCATTTCCAATTAGAAAATAAAATTAATCTATCTTCACATAGAACGACCCAATATGTACTTAATTTACCATTCCATATATACTTTCCATTTTTATCACAAAATAGACCTTTTTTCATTTTTCCTTCTTTAAGTTGAATTACTAATTTTGAAGTTGTTTTATTACTTTTTTCGTTTTTCGATAAAGTATTCTTTAAATTTAATTGGCTTGTATTATGTTGTTGTTTCATATTACTTAATCTGTTTTCATCTTCATTTAACATAAATAGTGATTTGTTTTCATTTGTTGTATTATTTGAAACAGAATAACTTACACCACTTTCTGTACTTGATGACACGAGATCTTTTTTATATTCATCCATAAAGCTATTAAAACTACTGTAATTATTTGAGGTCGTCTCATTTCTAGCATTACAATAATCATAAATTTCATCAGTACTATCAGTTGGTTTATTAACTAAAAGCATACTTTGAGTACTTTTTAAATCTACATAGGTTAAATTATCTTTGTCCTTATAATGATCAATATCACCTATTAATGACGATACTCTTGAATTTGCAATAGATAAATATCCTTTTCCTACTAAGGGTGAACATAATAACTTTGATTTTCTTTCCTTTTCCATGTGCTCATTATTTTTGTTTTTAAATAGCATTTGAACTATATCACTGTTATCTATACTTTTTTGCTTTTTTTTTTGTTCTTGAATATTACTACCATCATTTATTTTTTCTATATTGGCATCTTCTAGTATATCTTCTTCTTTCCAATAATTAATTATCATATCTTCATTATCACCATTTAATAAATATTCATCGCTATCACGTTCATTATATATATTGTTAAAATCATAATTTTGGGTGGCTAAAGGTGAACTTTGATATGATCTTTGGGAATATTGATAGCTATTTATATTTTTATCAGAACTATAACATGATGATGAATCATCTAACATATATGATAAATTACATAAGTCATACTGATTAACATAAATATATGACGATAATTCAATTTTTATATTTGCCAAAGACATTATTGAGTATTCTAAATCTAACGCAATATCATAACTATTTTCATATTTAGTAATATCAAAAATCTAATGAATGTGTATATATACAGTATATAATATTATATGTTTAATTATATAAAATAGATGAATATTTTATTATTATTATTATTATTATTATTATTATTATTATTATTATTATTATTATTATTATTATTATTATTATTATTATTATTATTATTATTATTATTATTATTATTATTATTATTATTATTATTATTATTATTATTATTATTATTATTATTATTATTATTATTATTATTATTATTATTATTATTATTATTATTATTATTATTATTATTATTATTATTATTATTATTATTATTATTATTATTATTATTATTATTATTATTATTATTATTATTATTATTATTATTATTATTATTATTATTATTATTATTATTATTATTATTATTATTATACTCTTTTATATATAGAAAAAAGTAGTACCTGCTTTTCATGTTTATCTAATAAAGTAGAACTGGTATTAATTGTTGAATTTTTTTTTATTAAAATACTTAATGATCTATGTAGCATTCCATTTTTCTTCTTATTAATGCCTGCTGAATGTAATTGATTCTGAGAAATAAACTCACTCACTTTGATATTATCATATATAATCTTTTTATTATATATATAATAAATAAATAATGAATATCTAAACCCAATATTATATAATATTTAATACCTCTAGAATTTCTCTTGGAATAGAATATTTTATTTCACTATGTTCAACATTGGATATAAATTGTTTTACGGTAATCTTATTTTTTACTTTCGGGTTATGTAAATCAGTATTAAGCATAATGAGAGAATATGCCAATATATATGGGTAGTCTTTTTTTCATTAATTAATAAAACAAATTCGAAATCATTTAATAAGTATGTAATATATACTAAGATTACTATTATAATTTATGATAATGCTATATGTACCAGCTGTATTATATATAGTTGGATTATCTAAATAATATTTATCTGCAAATGATTTTATTACTCTATCAATTTCTTGGGCTTCTACAGGTAAAGCATAATTCAATAAAAATGATCTTTTAAAAAAAAAAAAATAACGTAAAATATAAAGGTAGGCAAGTATAGACATAAACAGATAGATAGATAATATATAATATAATATGATATATTATTAATATATTTCAATATATATAAAATTAATAAGAATACAAATTTAAAATTTTACCTTAACGCTTTGTCTATAGCCATTTTTTGAAAGTTAACTCCTTTCATAAGAATATCCAAAATTTCTAAATAAAATGATGTACTATAATAGTTTTGTTAATAAATGAATTAGATTAATTGATACACAATTCAATAATATATATATGTGTGTGTTATTTTTATATGTATTCTTAAAAAAAATTTTTTTTATCTAAAGTAATGTTATTTTTTTTTTATTTTATTACCCTTTAGATATATATTTAAATATATCATATTCAGGCGTATATTTTCTTAATCTTTGTAAAAATTCATTTGGTGTTTCATAGTCATATGGTTTAATACTCTCAGGAGAAATATTTGATGTAATTATTTTCTCGATAGAAGAAAAAGAACTACATTTATTTAGTTCTTCATTTTTTAATATATTTATCTTATTTTTTGTTTGTAATTCTTCAGAAGAAACTGAGTCAATTAAAGCTTTTTTTGGATGAAGATAATTATTGTTACTTAAAGATATAATTGTAATTGAATCATTTTGAATATCTTCATCATTAATATTATCATTATCATTATATGAGTCTTTTTCATTATTATTATTATTAGTAGTAGTAGTAGTAGTAGTAGTAGTAAAATTATTATTATTATTATTAGTAGTAGTAGTAGTAGTAGTAGTAGTAGTAATAAAATTATTATTATTATTATTAGTAGTAGTAGTAGTAGTAGTATTATTATTATTAGATAATATCGAATTTGATTGATTAAAATCTATATTAATAGTATTAGTACTCTCTGAATTAAAGGTTATTTTTGGAATTAGTGGTTCAAAAGGAAGAAGAGTGAGTAAATAATCTTCACCATTAATATTTTTATTATCATTGTTATTATCTTTTATGTTATTATTATTATTTGTATGTATATTCTTTTTTGAATCATCGAAATTCTTTTGATAATTATCATTCCTACTCTCCTCATTCTGATATAATAAATTAATATTAAACGTATTAGAACTTTGATATTCACCGTCTACCCTATAATTTTCTAATTTTTTATCAGAGGCATTAACATCATTATCCAATAACTCTATAATATCAGAAAAATTATCATCTTGTTTATCATCCTTATTATTAATGGTAATTTCTTCTATCTTCTCACTATGATTGTAATAATTATTTGAAATTCTTAATTCACTCATTGTTTTATTTTTTTTTTATTTTTTCTTTTAATATATAAATGAAATATACTCTATACTTTAAGATAATAATTTATCTCTATATCTATATATTATTTATTTTTACATTTATTTTACAATCATTTTCATTTTTTATTTAAAAAAAAAGTTAAACAAGAAAAAAAATAAATATAAAATATAATTTTTAGATTATTATTTCTTTCATTATCACTCTTTACAGAATAATGAATAATTATCCCATTAATTATAAATGGAGATATTTTAATATTATAATTTAAACTTTTTATAATTAAAAATTATTTACAATTTACAATTGTCAACTCATAATAAAAGTTGGTATCGTCTGTATCTTTTTATTTTTATTTGATTTATATAACCTTAATACATTAATTATATAAAAATATTATGAATTTAATTATTATATTATTAGGTATAATATTTTTTATACATGTTTCTATTAATCTATGAATTTATAAGTAGAAATAGTTAAATATATTTCTATATAGTTATATAGAATCATTTATTTTATTTTTATTTATTTATTTATTTCTTAGTATTAATTCATTTTTATATAGTATTTTATTTTTAATGATTTATTAACTCCCTCTCCTTCAATTTATATATTAATTCAAATTATTATATTATGTGTTATTTTTACTTTGATCATGATTAACTAAATAATTCATTAACTTTCAAACAACAATTATTTATATTTAACTACTAACGTTTAAACTTTGAATATAATTAAATGTATTCAATCAACTTTATTACTTTAAAAAATAATAATAAATAAATAAATAAATAAATAAAAATAAAAAATTAATGATTAAAATTTATATTCATTAATTTAATTCTTAATTATAAAATGATATGAATTATAAATATATATATATATACATTATTTTGTAGATTATAAATAAGGACACATTTATATTCATAATAGTTTAAATTACGTTATTATTTATAATCAACTCTATTATATTTTCTTTCTTTTTTTTCTTTCTTTACATAAAAAAGAAAATAAATTTTTTACTTTTATTTATAATATTAATTATTCATTATTTATGATATTGGAATTTGTGGAATATGTTTATTTTTTTTATTATTAATAGCATATTGAATGTAATCATTTTTTATTGAATTTATTCTTTCATTTAATTCATCAATTATGTATTTATATTCTTTTGACTGTGTTTGATACATTTCCAATTCCTATTTTTTTATTATTATTATTATTATTATTATTATTATTAAATATTTAGAAATAAATAAATATGTATATATAATTATTAGAATAAATAAATTGTCTTTATAATTATAGAATCATTAATAATTAATAATTTAAAAAAAATATACCGTGACTATATGTTTAAGGTTCATCTTTTTATCCTTCAATATTTGTTGATATTCGTTGATTTGTTCCAAGGCTTCTGAACCAATTTTTTTAGATAAAATCATTTTCAATTGTAAATATTTTTTTTCTAATTCACGAATTTGTTCATCTTTTTTCTTTTCACTTTTCGTTTTATCTATTAATTTTTGTTGTAAATTATGGTGCAACTTTATCATTTCTAAGGTTTGTGGATCTGTTCCTTCTAACTGTCTCCATCGATGAACATTAATAGGTTTTTTAAGTTCTTCTTCTAACGCTGTAACATGCGATTTTTCTTCAATAATTTGACTTTCAAGTCGATAG
>MCFH01000071.1:0-235081 GCA_002104945.1 Piromyces finnis | reverse complement strand
AATTATGATTTGTTTATGTCCATGAAATTATCATGACTATGTTTATATCTATGTCTATGATTATTACTGCTACTATATTGACTATTTCTATTTCTACGGATGATGTTCATATTCATTTTTTTCTCTCTCTCTCCGTCTCTCTCTCTCTATTCAAAAATCATTCTCTCTTTTGTAATCAATAGAAGAAACAAAGGTGTTGGTCATTTTCTATGATAATTTTAAACTTTTTAAAGTATTTTAGCTTTAATTTATTTATGAATTATTGGTGACATCATTGACACTAAAATTACCTATTAAAAGAGAAATTAAAAAAAAAAAACTATGAAAGTCATCTAAATAATAATCGAAAAATCTTATCAATGGCTCCATAGTAAAATAAGAAATAAGTATGATAAGTTAATAAAAAAAAAAAAACTTACAATATGAAATAAGAAAAAAAATATTATTATAAATATTAAATCAAATTAAAAAATCAGAAAAAAATTATCAAGTAGTATTCATTCTCTGACCAAATAATGTATCTGCGGTACATTATTTAAATATATTTTGATAATGTATTGTTTCTGTTTGTTTTTAGGATAAAAAAAAGAAAAGTACATTGATAGATTTGAGATGACTCTACTTGTGATACGCGCTAACTTTATGTAGAAAGCATTTAACTTTAAATAATGTATGTTTTATTAATAACTTTATTTATTACGTTCCAATATTTCTATTCTGTCTAAATACTAAAACACTAATTCTGTCGCTGTTAACTATTAAAACTTTTTCTAAAAACAAGAAGCCTCCTTAATAATAATTATTCCGTAGTCTATTGTATGAGCCTTACTTAATAATTAGTTGTCCAATGATAAGGCTGGAACTCTATGGATTATACATCTGTAGTATTATTTTACATTACATGTTCTTACATTAATTATACATACGTAGTACATTTATATACATTATAGAAGAAATTTAATAAAAACTATATAAATTTATATTGGAAAAATTAACTAATATAATTATATCACTTGTATATAAACAATGGACGTTGATTTACATTACGTATTAGAATCTCAGTACTCACAAAGTAATCATGTTAGAAAAACTTTTAAACTACTGAATAAAAAAAAAAGTTTAAAATATTTATTATTGTTAGTTATATTCAATATATAAGTTAAAGGTTGTTTTTTTTTTTTTCTAAAAAAAATCAAAGCCAATTTTCATATTTTATAATGAACTTTATCTTTAGAAAAGTGTAAAAAAGGTGAAGAATAGTAACCATATTAGAGTGAGGAACTAATGATAGAAGCATCAATTATAAACAATAAACTTTTTTTTTAAAAAAGAAATGAGATACTGAATAAATACTTTATGTATAGTTTACCATACCAATAAATAAAGTAAAGCATTTTTTTTATGCCTTTTTTTTTTAAAAAAAATAAAGGTTAGGATATACATTTAAAATCTAACCTTTAACTATATAAATCAAAATTTTTAAATTTTGTTAAATTTTGTTTTTAATATTTATCTTAAGAAACGGACCGAGAAAAAAAAACCGAGATTTTAATTATGTTTTAAGTTTTACATGACCATTTTCATTATTATTATTTTTTTTGTTCTTTCATTTTTTATGATTTTTTTAAATAAATTTTTATTATCAAATAAATTATAAAGTCTTTTTTTTAACATTAAAAATTTAGAAATTTTTCTTTTTTTATATATATATATTTTTAACAACAAAATATAAAGAAATTTATTCATTATTTATCAGTAATCGATTCACCATTGTACTTTATTTATCATTTAAAATTCTTTTTTTTTTTTTTTTAAATTTATACATATCTATCTATCTATCTATCTATCTATCAATAATATACACCATGGATAAAGTAAAATTTGAAATTAATGAATTGCTTCAATATCAAAGGATGAAAGGTAATGAAAAACAACAATAACAACAACAACAACAACAACAACAACATTTTTATAAAAATATTAAAAAAAAAAAAAAAATTAAAAAAACATTATTTTCTATTTATATTTACATTTATTGAAAAACGGTGTCTTTGTGTATTTTTCATTTCACACTATTTAATAAAGAAAAGGAAAAATGTGCTGCCACTACTACAAGTCCCACAGCAGATATACTTTATACCCTATATAAAAATGGTGAAATGACTATGGAAAAGTTAAAACATTTTATTCAAAGGGAAGTTCATACCAACATTACCCCTGATTTTTTAGTTTTATTAATAGAAAAAAAAGACTATAGTAAAGTGGAGTATATTCTCAAGAATTTGTTAGATGATCACATTTCTTTTTCTTTTTCTTCTACTTCCACCTCCTCAAAAAGAAAGTTAAGAGAATATTTATTAGGTAATATGGACATTCTTGATTTAAATAAAGAAAATAAAAAGGGTAATACACCGTTAATTGCCGCATGTAAAAAAATGGATGTTAAAATGGTAGAATTATTAGTCAAGTATGGAGCCGAGGTAAATCAAGAAAATAGGTATGGTGGTACTCCCTTAATGACGGCTTGTCAAAATGGGGATGTTGTCATTGTCGATTTTTTAATTCATCATGGTGCTGATGTCAATAAAATTGATGCCCAAGGCAATTCTCCTTTAATCCTTTCCTGTAAAAAAAATAATAATGATTCCATTGTGAGACTTTTAATCTATTATGGTGCTGACGTCAATTATCAAGATCAATATGGTTATACAGCATTAATCCTTTCATGTAAAAATGAAAATGAAGTCATTCTACATGATTTAATGGATCATGAAGCCGATATCAATAAAGAAAACAAAAATGGTCAGACTCCTTTAACCGTTTACATTAATAATTATATGAAATATATGCTAGATCATGACTCTACAGAGACGACCACAGCGGCATCGTCAATATCACCTTTTTCAAAAGAAAAGGAAAAAAAAGACGCTTTTTTAAAAAGACAAACCCACTATGAAGATATGATTAAAAAATTCATAGATCATGGTGCGGATATCAATAAACAGGATAGCCATGGCAATTCTATGCTAATGATCGCCTGTCAAAATGAAGAAAAGAAGGTTGGTAAAAAGATAATTAAATTTCTTTTGGATCATGGTGCTGATGTGACGATTGAAAATGAGGATGGGGATACAGCCTTACTGATGGCTATAAGAAATGATCATTATGAAAGTGTGATCGGGGATATCCTAGATCATGGTGCTGATGTCAATAAAGAAAATAAAAAGCGTGAAACACCTTTATACCTGGCATGCTTTAATGATTGTCATCTTCATGAAGATCAAAGGGTTAGTCATACCGTTAAACTGTTAATAGATTATGGGGCCATGGACTATCAAACATCAGATGGTCCTTCACCTCTGGCCTTGGCCTGTGAAAAAGGAAATATATACCTAGTCACCTTTTTAATAGATCATGGGGCCGATCCTAATTCTAATGATCGTCATGGTGATCCTCTTTTGATTTGTGCCTGTCGAAAAGATGATAGAGTCTTGGCTAGATGTTTAGTAGAATGTGGTGCTGAAATTAACAAAGCGAATGCTTACCATGATACCCCCTTAAAGATTGTATGTCATCATGAAAATATTCCTCTATTACGCTATTTCATAGAACAAGGTGGGGATATTAACAAGGTATATCCAAATGGTCATACACTTTTAACCTTAGCCTGCTTAAATCGACATGATACCATTGTC
This sequence comes from Piromyces finnis, assembly GCA_002104945.1. Classification (NCBI taxonomy): domain Eukaryota; kingdom Fungi; phylum Neocallimastigomycota; class Neocallimastigomycetes; order Neocallimastigales; family Neocallimastigaceae; genus Piromyces; species Piromyces finnis. The sequence continues at coordinate 231,386 of MCFH01000071.1, read as the reverse complement.
AAAGTTTTAGTGGATTATGGGGCAGATATTAATTTTAAAACTTGTCATGGAGATACACCATTAAAAATTGTTCGTAAAAATGGTAATAGGGCTCTCGCTAACTATTTAATTAGACATCATGCTATCGATAAATAGTTTTTTTTTTTTTTTTTTTTTTGTTTCTAAAATTTACATTTTTCTTTTTCCCCTTATAACACACGCTTATCCCTCATGTACACACACACACATTTTTTTTTTTTTATTATGTAGACATATATATTTATTAAAATATTTTTTTTTTTAGTATGATACAATTTTAAAACTTTTTTCCTTCTCCTTCTCATTTTTATATTAAATACATAAAATAAAAAAGTGAAAAAAAGAAAAAAAAAAAATTCTTTTTTTATATCATTTTTTTTATAAAAGAAAATTAAACATCAAAATCAAAAAATTAATAAAATAGAATTAAATGAAAAATAATAATATATATATAGGAAAACAAAACAAGAACAAAAAACAAAAAATCAAAGCAAACTATATAAATATAAAAAAAAAAAAACAAAAAACAAAAAATAAATCGTGTTCAATATTTATTCCTTATTTTTCTATTTTTTTTTTTTTTTTTTTACTTTTATCTTGCCTTGTTTTGTTGATTGTAGACTATTAGAAAATATACCTATTGAACTATTGAATTATATATATATGTAAATAATAGATAAAAATTTAAAACTATTTTTTTTTAAAAAGAAATTTAATAATAGATAATAAAATTTTAAATATGACCATTTCTTGCAAAAAGTATAGATCAAAGAAATGAAATATCATTTTTTTTGAAAGAATCCTTTACCTTATTTCTTCCTATCCTTACTTAAAAACCAAGAGTGATTTTTTTTGTACTTTTAATAAAAATACATCATGACTACTCTGGGTTAAGAAAAAAAAAAAAAGGTTTGGATTCCTCTATTATTTTTTTTCTCACTTATTTAAAGGTTTTCAGATTCATTCATTTTTTCAATACTTTGTAATTGATGATCTTGACAACCTTCACAAGAAATGTCATTAATATCCTTAATCTTATTAAGAGAAGAAGATCCGGTAGTAGAATCGAGTTGAAGGGCATTGGTATTCTTGTAAAACATTTTAGAATTGATTAAGATATCGCTACATTTTTCCAACATGGCACCCTTGGTAACTTCATTTTTGATAATGTATTCCATAGAGAATGGTTCACTTCTTTCGTTGAAGGAAACAAGAGCAGATAATAATTCAACAGTAGTACAAGCATCATAAACTTTTTTACAAGCAGAGTTATTCTTTACTTTGTTACCCATGATTAAGAGATTTTTATTACAGACCTTTGTGTCAACATTAGCATTGCTTTCTACACTAGTAGTGTTGGAGGTGGTATCTTCACTATCAATAATAGTTTCAATAATTTGAGTATCTTTAAGGAAAATCTTATTTTTAATTAAAATAGAACTACATTTTCTAGAGATGGCTCCCTTGGAGGCTCCGTCTTTAATGGCATCTTCAAGAGAATCAAATGCAGAATTTCCGTAGTAAGAAAGCATAATAGATATTAATTCAACGGTAGTACAACGATTGTAGAATTTTTTACAGGCATTATGATTTTCAATTTTGTTACCCATAACTAAAAGATCTTTTGAGCAGACCTTGGTATTAACTTTTATTCCTTCATTTTCTGGAATAAATGCTTTACGTTCTGCTTTAAGTACTGGACTGATATTAACCATTTTTTTTTGAACTGTAACTTTTTTACCATTACTACTGGTGACAACTTCAGTAGTGATTTCACCAACATCGTCACGTTTAAATAATGGAATAGCAAAAGCCATACCAGCAAATAATAAAATATTCTTTAATAACATGTTGTTTATTGCTAATAAAAATAAAATTTTAAAAATTGATATATAATTGATATGAATCTATGTATGTGTTGTGTGTAGGTCTATTTTTTATCTTTCAAAAGAAAAGAGTTTATCCACCAATTATGCTTGTTGTTATTGTTGTTGATAAATAACTATTGATTATCTACAAGTATATTATTATTTATGCGTAATTTAAATGAGTGTGCGTATATACTTCTTTGGTTGTGCTAATAATTGCGTTTGCGTTTGATGTAAAGTAAATTTGATTGATTCAATCTTTTTTTCTTTTTAGCCTTGATTTTATTAAAAATTTTACCTTTTTTTCTTCTTTATATCACAAAAAAGTTAAAAAAAAAATGGAACCTTTTTTCAATCTGTTTATTTTTTTTTTCCTTTTTAGACCAATCTCGATGAAAAGATGAAAAGATGGAAAATAAAAAAAAGTGATGTTTTTAATAATAAAAAAACTTTTTTTTTTTTATCATATTAAAAATCATTTAAATTTAAATGAAATTAAATAAAATAGTATATTAATGAATTAATTAGTGAACATATTAATAATTTAATTAATAAATTGATTAAATTTTACATTTTTTTAATGAAAAAATTGCGCAATTAATTTTTTAGTATAAAAAATGAAATAAAAAAAATGAGTAGAATAGATAAAAATTGATATTTTTGAGCGATGCACCACTTCTTTTGGCTCTAAAGAAATTTAGGCATTTTAAGCCTAAAAAAGTGCATCTTTTCTTTATTTCTTTTTATTAAAATAAAATTTAACATCGATCCCAATGAAAACCAGCCAAAAAAGCCTGAAATTTATAAAGTTGGCCACTTTTTTTTAGGTCATTTTTTTAGGTTGAAAAATTTAAGTGATGGTATCATTTTTTAGGCCAAAATTTTTTTTAAGCTATTCTCTGTTCCTTTATATATTATAATATATTCATAATATATTCATAATATATGATAATATATTAGGCAATAAATTTAAATGACTTGAATGTAAAATCCATTTATTATACTCAATTTTAATTAATTTATATATTATATTATATATTATATTATAATCATAATATATGAGAATGGTGGCTTCATAGATGGAAAAGACTTCTTTGGTTGAACATCCATTGATATGAGCAGTTGATTATTAATATATGAAATATATATACAACCATATATTATAATATATGCAATCAATTTATTATATTTGGTAGGAATTAAAAAAGGAACGAATTCTTTTTTAATTTACAAAAAAACAAAAGAATTACGTAATGTAATAATAAAAAAAATGGGAAGGTTGAAGGGGAAAGGAAGGGAAGGAATGGGGTGTAAAGGGGAGGATGGAAAAAAAATTCAATTTTTTAAAAATGATGCCATCATTAAAAAATGATGATACCATTTTTTTAAAAATTTTTTAAACTAAAAAGAATGAAATAATAAATAAATAAATAAACGAATAATTATATATTTAAATAAATTTAATAGTAACTAACTAAATAAATGTAATATTAATTATTAAATAAATTCTGAAAGGATGATGCCATTTTATTCCAATTTCACAAGACCAAAATTTTATGATGATGCCATTTTTAAAAGTTACCAACCTTTTTTTTTTGGTTTGCCATGGCAAGAAAATAAAAAGAAAAAATTTAATACATTACATATTACATTCTACGTAATGTAACTGAAGTGCCTTTTTTTCAATAATGGAAGTGCCATTCTTTTAAATTGATATTTGAATCAAACATATATTAAAATATATTGAAATATAATATATAACAATATATTAATCATAAATTAAATAAATATAGGACGATGAAGTCATTATGATATCATAAAAAATAAATAAATAACTAAATAAATAAATAAATAAATAAATAAATAAATAAATAACTAACTAACTAACTAACTAAATAAATAACTAAATAAATAAATAATTAACTAAATAAATAAATAAATAAATAAATAACTAAATAACTAAATAAATAAATAACTAAATAAATAAATAACTAAATAAATAAATAAATAAATAAATAAATAAATAAATAAATAAATAACTAAATAACTAAATAACTAAATAAATAAATAACTAAATAAATAAATAAATAAATAAATAAATAAATAAATAATAAATAATAAATAAATAACTAAATAAATAAATAAATAAATAATAAATAAATAAATAAATAAATAACTAAATAAATAAATAAATAAATAAATAAATAAATAAATAACTAAATAACTAAATAACTAAATAAATAAATAACTAAATAAATAAATAAATAAATAAATAAATAAATAAATAATAAATAATAAATAAATAACTAAATAAATAATTAACTAAATAAATAAATAAATAAATAACTAAATAAATAACTAAATAAATAACTAAATAACTAAATAAATAAATAACTAAATAACTAAATAAATAAATAACTAAATAAATAAATAAATAAATAAATAAATAAATAATAAATAATAAATAAATAATAAATAAATAAATAAATAAATAATAAATAAATAAATAAATAAATAACTAAATAAATAAATAAATAAATAAATAAATAAATAAATAAATAAATAACTAAATAACTAAATAAATAAATAACTAAATAAATAAATAAATAAATAAATAAATAAATAATAAATAATAAATAAATAACTAAATAAATAATTAACTAAATAAATAAATAAATAAATAACTAAATAAATAAATAACTAAATAAATAAATAAATAAATAAATAAATAAATAAATAATAAATAATAAATAAATAACTAAATAAATAAATAAATAAATAATAAATAAATAAATAAATAATAAATAAATAAATAAATAAATAATAAATAAATAAATAAATAACTAAATAAATAAATAATAAATAAATAACTATAGATAATAAAAATAAGGAATGAATAATTATAAAATTAAATAAATAAATGAATAGGAATTAATTAATTAATTAAATAAATGAATGAATAATTATAAAATAACTACAGATAATAAAAGCAAGTGAATGAATAATTATAAAATTAAATAAATCCCTGCATGCTAAAATAAGTGAATAAATAATATAATAATAAATAAATTTACTATGAATTAAATAAATGAATATAACACTATACGTTTAAATAAATATCTAATATCTAATGAGGGTAAGTATAGGTCAATGAAAAAAGTTTATTTAAACCTTGATTGCTAGGAAGATTTTAAAAAGATGTCCTTTGAAAGGATCGTTTTAAAATTAAAGAGAAAAAAGATAATGATTTATGAATTTTTTTTTCGCAGATACTAGTTTAATTGATCATAAATATATCAGCATTTTTTTTTTTCATTTTCATTGCATCTTACCTTTTTTGCCGCTAATATATCTTTTTTTTTTTTTAAAAAAGGTTATATTCTAAAAAATAATCGTTGGCCTAAATAAAAAAAAATATTTTTTTTTGACTTGGAATCTAATTTCAATTTCTTTATTTTGTAAAAAAAAAACCCTTTTTTCTATTTTAAAAATCTTGAGTCATTGCAGAATAGTTGCTTAAAAAAAGTTTTTTTTTAGTATAAAACCATTTTTAAATTTGATTTTTTTTTAAGGCATAGATGGAACATTTTCTGATACTTTGACGCTTGCATTTTTATTCCAAATCAACTTTATTAAATGAAAGGCATACTCTCTCTTTCTATGTACGATGTATTATTCTTTTTTTTTCTCTATTACTTTTTATCCCCTACAATGTTGTTTCTTATTCAATATACTGTCGTCCTATATTTTCTACACTCTCCTCTTCATTGCTGCTATCTAGCTTTTTGTTTTTTTAATTAAACTTTTTTCATTTTAATTTAAAAATTTTATATTAAAACAAAATCCAATTCAAATTCTATTTAAAATAATAAATTTGTAATATACCATATAATAAATATATTCATATATTATACATATATTAAAATTAAATAAAATTAAAATTTTAAAATATTTAAATTAAAAAATTTAAATTAAAAAATTTAATATTAAAAAAAATATTTTTAAAAGTTTGTTTGCGTGGGCATTTATGCTTGTTTGCCTGGGCATTCGCGTGTATTTTGGTTTAATTTTAGGTGAATAAAAAAGCAACACTTTAATTTTCGTTATTCTTTTAGTATATGCTCATTTTTATTTTATTTAATTATTATTTTATTATTATTTTATTGCATATTGCATTCAGTACAAAAAAAAAGAAAAAATTTTTTTTTAAAGTTTTTATTTATTTATTAAAATTTTTATATTTTTATTTGAAAAAGTTTTTTTTTTTTTTTTTTGTATTAAAAGAAAAGACATTTTTTTTTTTTTAGATAACGTCAAGCGGAAATACTTCGTTTTAATAGTAAAAAAAAAGAAAAAGAAAAAGAAATAATAATAATAATTATTTTTATTATTTTTATTAAAAGAAAAAAGTTTTTTTTTTTTTTTTAGTGGAAATAAAAATTAAAAAAATTTTTAATAAAAAATTAATTAAAAAAAAAAAGATTTTTTTTTTCTTTTTGAATAATAACAACAAGAATCTTTATTTTTTTTGAAAATCGATTATAAATAAAAAATAATAAAAAAGAAACAGCAACAGCAGCAACAAAAATAAATTATTCTCATTTGGCTATGAATTAAAAAAAAATAAAAACGTTAACATTGAAAAAATAAAAATACCATAATAAAACTATCCATATACATCTGAGGAGGAAGAATAGAAATATTGTCACTAAATATAGTAAGGTATTTTTTTTTATTAATAAACGACTTGTTAGAAAAAGCTACATTTAAATATTGTAGTATTGGGAAAAATTGATAACCATTTTACAATTTCTTTTTTAATTCTATAAAGATTATATAGCGTTTTTTATTTAGTTAATATGTAGTATAACTATAGCATAATTATAGTATAGTATTATTATAGTATTATTATAGCATAACTGTAGTATTATTATAATATCATTATAGCATAATTATAATATTATTGTTTGAATAAAGGTAAAAAGAGTTAAAAACTAATTTATTTCTTTATTTAAATATATTTATTTTATATTCATATTATTTTTAATTTAAGAAAAAAAAAAAGTTGAATAGACCATTTTTGAAAGATTACAATAATAAAAAAAAAAAAGATAATAAATAATAGAATTATTACTATTTTAACGTATATTACCCCCATAATTTTTATTCAAAAACAAAATAAAACAAACCACTTAAACCAAATAAAAGTCGTGTTTTTCTAATTTAATATTTGTAAAAGAAATTCAATAAATTCTAAATACTTTTTTTTTTTGGATAAACTATTGAAAAAAAAAGTAATATTCATTGAATACCTGTAATAAAACTGATACTCTCTCTCTCTCTCTAAAAATATTTATTATTAATAATTCATTCAACATTCTTTTTTTTATTACCCTAATTTCAATGGCAAAAATTTATCAATAATCATTTCAAAAAAAAAAAAAAAAAAGGCAACTAAATTTTAATCAATAGCCCTTTTCAATTTTTTTTTTTTTTTTTTTTAAAAAAAACATTCATCTTTTACATGTATATAAAACATATTATTGTAACAACAATTTTATGGAGTAAATAATTTTCTTGTAATATATAATATATATATTTTTTTTCTTTTTCTTTTTCTTTTATCTATTAATTATAAACAATTCAAATCGTCAATTTAAACTATAGTATTATCCAATACGTTTTGTAAAAAATATATAGAAAAACAACAACAACAAGCTATTTTCTGTGTATTAATATTAATATTAATATATTGCTGTATTTTTTTTTTTTTTTTTTTTTTTTTTTTTTTTTTTTTTTTTTTTTTTTTTGCTTGCAATAATATATTAATTTTATTAGCATATTAAAAGAAAAAAAAAAAAAAGAAAAAATAATTAGTATAATATAAATAAACAGGTAAAAAAAAATGTTGACACCAGAACAGAATAATGAAAGAAAAAACCATTTAAGACCATTAGCTCCTAAACCCATAATAAATCCTTTTTTAACCACTTCTGGATTTATGGGATTACCAACAGGTGCTAATGCCACGGAATTTCAACAAAATCGTAACCTTTTTACCAATTTCGCTTTTCCAACAACAACACAACAATGGCTTTCTCTTCGATTTGCTACTACTCTTTTATTGCAACAACAACAACAGCAACAACAGCAACAACAACTTCTTTTTCTTCTTTTAAAATATCCCGGTCTTTTAAATTTACAACAACAACAACTTCAACAACAATTGCAACTACTACTACAACAACAACAGCAACAGCAACAATCATCATCGGATTCTACTGAAACAGAAATTGAAAATGAAACAGAAACTGAAAACGAGATAGAATCTCGACAAAAATTAAAAAATTCTTATCTTTTTACAAATAATGACCTTGTAACAAAAGCTTCATCCAATGCAATTTCAGAACCCATATTGAATACAACAATTTCATCATCATCATCATCATCATCAACAACCCTACAAACTACAACAGAATCAGAAGAATCTACAGAAACTAAAATTACCAATGAAACAAGATCTTCCTTACTCTTTCCTTTTACCAAACAAACTCTTTCATCATCATCAACAAAAATATCAGCATTACCATCATCGACATTACCATCATTGTCGCCATCAACATTATTAACATCATCATTATCCGCATCGTCATTACCAACCTCAGCACTGCCAACATCAACACTACCATTATTACCAAATGATTCTTCTTTACTTTCCTCTAAAGATTTATTTCAGTTAACCTCTTCCCTTTCATCATCTGCTATTGCAAATTTGGCACCGTTACTTTCTAATACTTTTGGTCATTCCTTAATTGATAATACTCTAATTTCTGGTCAAGGTACACCTACATTAAATTCGAATGAACTCTCTTCTTCCATGGAAAGTATTAATAATAATAATCCCATTGCCACTACTACTACTCCTTTAGATCAGAATAATATAGACTCAACCCAGTCAGAAGTTTTAGATAGTACGATGACATCAACAAAACTTGCTTCACTTCAATCAACAAAGACAGCAACTAGTTCAACAACCACTATACCATCAACATACTTACAAAATATCATATCTTCAATGACTTCTTCACCCACTTCTACTTCTTCTTCTTCATCTTCTTCAACAACATCAGCACTTTTATCATCATCAACATTAAATTCTATTGTTCCTATATTATCATCCTCCACAGTTCATTCTGCACCAAGTACTATTGCATTATCATCCTCCTCGGTTCATTCTGCACCAAGTACTGTTGCATTATCATCCTCCACGGTTCATTCTGCACCAAGTACTGTTGCATTAGCATCATCTACACCAAGTACTGTTGCTCCTGCTATTATACCCATATTACCTTCAACCACATCTTCTATATCTACTACTTCTTTACCCACTTCTACTACCACCACGGTAACTCCTATCCTTCCTAAAGAAGATCGTTCATCCTACAAACCTACATTACCTTTTTCTTTATCAAAATCCTATGTTCCACCAGCTACCACAAAATCTTTTACTGAAACTTCTATTTTAGCTTCAGGTACGGTTCAAAGTTCTTCCTCCACTTCTTCTTCTTCCACTTCATCTTCCTCCTTGTCTTCTCCTACTTCGACATCAGAGGCTGCCTTAAATATTTTCCCAAAGTATAATGAATACTATACAAGTAAGTTGACCCTCCAATTTAAATATCTATTTTATAGAATGGAATGAAAAATAAATAAATATTGACCTCCTACCATCTATACATTCTAATTTAATTTTATTTTGTAATCTATCTATGCATGCCAATTAATTTTTTTTATGTGGAATCATTATATTAAAATTTTCTTCTTCTTCTTCTTCTTCTTATTTTTAATATTATTTATTGGATTAGAAACCCTTCTTAAAGAAAAAGAAAATTATATGAAATTGAGTGTACAAGAATTGAAAACCCGTTTAAAACAAAAAAGAAAAAAGGTCTGTGGTAAAAAGGAAGTATTAGTAGAGGTAAAGTATAAAACTATTTAAAAGTAATAATAATAATAATAAATAAAGAAAATAGACCCCATAAAAAAAAAGAATTAATTTCAAGAGAGCTTTATTTAAATATTATTATAGTATAAATTCTATTAGTATTTATACTGTGACAGTTTTTTATTTATTTATATTTTTATCAATGTTTTTTTACTATTTATTTTACTATGTTTTTATATATTTATTTATTTATTGTCTATGACTGATTATTTTTATTATGAATGAATAACAGAGATTAATTATGTCGAATCTAGATGAAATCAATACAAAGATTAAAAATGAATTGCTTTATAAATTAAATATTATTCAACCTGAACCAAAACCAAAACCAGAAAAAAATATCCCAACACATTCAAAGGCATCATCAACTGGAAAAATTAAATATAACAAAATGCCTATTTTAGTTTCAACAACAACAACAACAACAACAACAACGCCAAAACTAACAACGCCAAAATTAGCAACAACAACAACAACAGCAACAGCTACAACAACGATAGCAGCTAAAACTGCAACAATAACAGGTACAAGTACGGCCTCTACTGTTGGTATTAACACTACTCCAATAATAAAACCTCACCTATCTATTCCAAAAGTTAATTCAGTTTCACTTTCAAAATCTCTTGCTACATTGGCTTCAAAGATTTCTTCTCGTTCTGCCAAATCTACTACTGTAACTAATTCTAATTTCATTAATATTCCAACTCAACTTTCATCTTTATCATCGGCAGTACCGACGGAAACCACTTCTTTCATAAATCAAGCCGTCTCCAAGGTAAATCCAGCAAACGAATTAGAAATTAACAATGCTATTAATAAATCATCTTTCCCAACCCTACCAGAAGAAGAAGAAGAAGATACTTTTGTTGCTTCACGTACACTTCCAATAGCCGATGTTTTAAAAAATATTCGGGGATCTGAATCTACTTCTATTCATAGTATTACGGAACAATACTACCGACTTAAACGTAAATTTGAATATCAAGAAATTCTTAAAGCACAACATCATCTTCATCATCCAATCTCTCAAATTCATCCCATTCTAAAGTAAGTAGATAACAAATAAACACTATGTTACTTTTTTCACCTTTTGAATAAATAATGTATATAAATATGTATAATACTTTTTATAGACTTTTTTATTCTTTGAAATATTAATTTTTTTTTTTCAATTCTTTTTTTTTTTTTTAGAAAATTAAAATACAATTAGATTCAAAAACATTCCCGTCAAAATAGATTTCTTTTATTTTTTTTTAACTTTTTATATATTCAAAATTTTAGATAATAACCTACTAATCCTATAATTCTATTTATAATGATAACACTATTATCATTATAAGTAAAATATTTAATGACTATGGTGGGATCATTCAATAGATATTCTATAAATATAAAAAATATTATTCTTATTTTAATATTTTTTTTTTTAAAAGAATTTTATCAGTGTGAGAGAGGAAATAAAAAAGTTTACACAATTTTGTATATATGTATATAATATAATAATGCATTTAGCTTCTCTCAAATAATATACATATATCTATTTAACTATACAATAACGACCCAATTTGTTACCATAGTCATATCTATTATGAGAAAAAAAAATACATATAAAGTGTGTAATAATATTTTTTTTTTTTTACTACTATACATTATATAGTTTTTTATATATATATGTAAAATATATTTTTTTTCCATATATCAATACAATATTGTAATATAATTTATCAACTGCTTTATTTACAAAAAAAAAAAAAGGAAAAAAGAAAATGAAAAGAAGAATGAAAAAAAAAAAAAAACCTTTTCATAAAAACACCACCACCAACAACAATAAGAACAACAAGAACAAAAATACTAGATTATATATAAATATATTAATATTAATATAATATATATATATATATAATTTTTTTTTCATATTATTTTTTAATTCTCTCTGTACCATCAATGAACCGTATGATTCCTTTTTTTTTTTTTTATTTTTATTTTTATATTAACTCTTTGTAACATATTACCGATAAAGAATCTGTAAATATATTATTATTATTATCATCCTATATTATTTCTATTCTTATTTGAAGAAGAAAACAAAAACAAAAACAAAAAAAACTACTTTTTATTATGTAAATAATTTATTATTGTCAATATATATATATAAATAAGGAATCATCATCATTGATAATGTCAATGAGGTACACTCTTTTTGAATTAAAAAATAGTTATTTAGTAAATTCTACCTTTAATTTTTTGGAATATCAAAAAAAAAAAAAAAAAAAAAAAATAGCTAGTATTCTTTATATACTTGTTAGTTATGTTCATTTTCATTTTTTTTTCCTTTTTTTTTTTTTTTTTTACTTGCAATTATAGTTTAATAAAAAAAAAAAAAAAAATATTATAATCAATAATCAATGTTTAAAAATCTGTGAATACTTTTTATTAATATTAGTTTATGTTTTTATTCTATACATTTTACCATTCTTTTTTTAAAAAAAGAAGAATATAGATATACATTATCATTATAAATAAATAATAATAAAAAACGTTTTCTATTGTAGTCTTTCTAACACCCACTCTCTATTCTCTCTATTAGATACTTTTATCACTACCAAAACAAACCACACATATTTTAATACAGAAATATCATAAAATAAATTAAATCATATGATAATAACATATGATAAAATAATGACATTTGTTTTGCTTTTCTTTTGAATATTTAAATTAAAATCAAAAATGATTGAATTATAACCAATTTCAATATATTATATTTAATACTATTAGATATATTAATCATATATTAGTAGACATCCATAAAAAAAGAAAATTTTCAATATTTTTTACGGTGTAAAAGTGAAGGCTAAAAAAAGGGAAAGTTTTTTTTTTTTTTTTTTGCTTTTTTAAAATAGTTTAAAATAGCAAAATCCGAAATCCGAAATTAAAAAAAAAAAAGACTTTTAAAAGAGAAAAACTTTTTTTTTTTTTAATATTTATTATATATTTTATAAATAAAAAAATAATATTTTTTTTATTTTATTTTATTAAATTTTCAGACGATAAAAAAAAAATATTTTTTTTTTTTCAATTAGAAAATAATTTAAAAAAAAAAAAAAAAAGACATTTAATATATTATTTAATATTAATAATAATTATCACTAAAAAAAAAAAAGTCAAAATGGTTTTTATACAGGATATTATAACAAATGTCAAGATTGAATCTCCAAGTTACGACATGGAAAAGGAATGCTTGGGTAAGTTTTTTTTTTTTTCCCAATAAGAAAAATATATGTTATTATATATATACATTTCGAAAAATAATTAAAAAAAAAAAACTAATTATATATCATATTATTTATATATTTATATATATATATTTTATTATCTTTTTTTTTTTTTTTTTTTTTTTTTAAATATTATTAATATTATTTATATATCGTAAACCCATTAAAAAATATTCAATAATAATTTATAAATATAATAACCAACCAACAACTAACTCTACCATCAATTCACCTAAATTCTATATATATAAAAATATTCAACCTTTTTTTTTTTTTTAATACAATGTATATATATATGTATATATATACATATTTATGCCTATGTCGGTTTATTCTACTTTTTACATTTCTTTAATCATTTTATTGATGGGAATTGTTTCAATATATACTTTTTAATATTTTCAAAATGCAATTTCATTTTATATTACAAAAATAATATATAATATATATATATATTTTATTTTTTTGTTATTGTCTATTTATTTTAATTTATAATATATTCCCTCTAACTTACCTTTCTATCTACCTACCTACTTGACCTATCAACACACCTACATCACAATATATTTATATATGCATATAATATATATATACAATGTATATACACATTTTTATTTCTTCTCAAATATATATACAAATATACACGCTTTTTTTTTTCTCCACATATATATATCTACAAATCTGCATTCCTTACACACACACACACACTCTCTCTCTCTCATATATATATGCACTGGCTGGCATATCCTAAATTAATTGACTTTTTTTTTTTTAGATTTCACTCCAAATAATCAATGTCTTCAAAAAATGCATATGCGTTTAGCTTTGGAAAAAAATATATCTTCGTTAGGTTTATCTTTGGTTGTTCCTTTAAATAACCTTGATAATGAAATGCTTTACCATCAAACACACGCACAACAAAAAAAGAAGGATGTTGTCGGTGGTAAGGAAAAAGAATGGTATGAACCTTTCCAAGATCAACTTTATACTTTTATTTCTTCTTCTCCAATTACCTCTATTCATGCTACCACCGGTGCTACCATTTATCTTTTACAAAAATTCGGGGTTGTTGATACCAATAAATTACTTTACCATTCTAGTAAAACTTTTTTCCCACGTTTTCAACTTCATCGTGCCATTACTAATAATTTTGTTTTGGGACAATCTTTATATGAAGTCGGTCGTCGTATTTACAATTTAGTCACCTATGGTGGTAAATTAGAAAAGTATGTCAATGGTAAGGGTGACACTATCAGAGATAAAAAAGTTTATATTCAAGGGGTTCAACGTTACAGAGAAGATGGCTCCCAAAAAACTTACAAGGAATGGCTTATCACTGAAAATAAATATTTAATGATGAATGTTAAAATGGCTGCTGCTTTCATTACTTGTGACTACCTTGCTAGTGGTTTAGGTATTTTCACTCGTAAATCAAAACCTTATTCGATTTTAGGTTCTCTTGAAGTTGCTATTGCTTTCATGTACTCGTTAATTGAAGATGAAAATAATTCTCAATTCATGGGTATGTTTACAGTACCACCATTCTTTGTACCTATCTTTGTTGGTTTCACTAGCGGTTCCAGTATTTATACCATTTTAAAGGGTTTAATTGCTGGTGGTTTTATGGCTAAATCCATAGATCTTCGTAGAAGTGATGGTGAAAAATGTATGCAATATTTGAGTAGAACTTCTCATGACTTTTGGGAATTACGTCATATTGTTATAAAAACCATGAAAAAGGTGCCAGCCCTAAATACTATTATTACTGAAATTGAAACTACCATCGCTCGTTATAACATTTATATTGAAGAATTTAAACATGTTATTTTAGAAGATCCAAGTGATATTATTCATCTTGTTCAAAATATAAAGGATAAACTTTTAAAACTTCAAAATGGTCAACTTCAATCTTCCTCCAATAAAACTACTGGCGGTAATACCATCAATAAAAATCAATCCCCTGCTATTGCTGTTGCTGCATCTAAAACTCCGTTTCAAGAAGATGTCATAAAAAGTTCTATTGAAACTACCAGTGATGATGATGCCATCGAACAAAAGAAAGAACAATAAAAAAAGAGAGGAAAATTATAAAAAAAAAAAAATTAATTTTTTTTTATTATTAAAATTAAAGTAAAAAAAAAAAGAGCCTTTTTATTTAAAAAAGTTTTTTTTTTTCCCCCTCTTACTACTTATTATATATATATACATTAATAAGGAATAATATATAAAATATATAATGTAATGATGATAATATATATCTTGTAATATTAATTTTTTTTTTTTATGTTTTCAATATTTTCAGTATTTTTTTTTATTTATTATATCCATAAAAAAAAAAAAAAAAAAAAAAAAACACACACACACACACACCTTTTCAATAAATAAATAAAAAAAAAAAAAAAAAAAAAAAATCTATTACTCAATAAAAATAATAAATAAAATTAAAAGTTATTACCATAACCTTTGTTTTTTATTTGAAATTACTAAAAGTTTGATAGAAACTTATTTTAATAATGAAAAAAAAAAAAAAAAAAAAAAAACAACTATTTTTTTTTAAATTTCTTTATTTTATTTTTCTTTTTTTTATAAAAAAAAAGCAAGTTTTATTATTTTTAAAAAAACATAAAAAGAAGAAATATATGTATTATGTGTATATATATATATATATAAAATAAAATCTCTCTATAAAAAAAAATAATATATTTTAAAATAAAAAGGTAAAAAGGAAAAATAAGAAAAATTTCTAAAAAAAAAAAAATATTATTATTGAATAAGGATAATAATTAATAGAGAAAAGCTGTTTTAAATAAATAAATAAATAAATAGATCAATCAATCAATAGCATTTTTTTTTTTTTTTGTTGTTATTTATCTATTTCTTTGTATTCTTAAAGGTGTAGGTACGGTTACCGGAACGTGGATTAACAGCATTCTTTTGAATCTTTTCAGCAAACTATTTAATATTTTGATATATATATATAATTGAATTAGTAATTATTATTATTATTATTATTATTATTATTATTATTATTATCAATAATGTTTTTTTTTTTTTCCCCATTTCAAAAAACTATTTTTATTATATTATCAATAATGTTCCCCCCATTTCAAAAACTATTTATATTATATTATCATATTATTTATTCTTTTTTTTTTTTTTTTTACCTTGACTTCATTTGGAAGAGCGTTAAATGGTTTAAAGGTTTTGTTGATTTCCTTCTTTTTATTGTTTTTAAGCTTTTTAAGTTTATCTTTATGAGTTTCCAATACAGTTTTGGCATTAGCTTCAGCTTTAATCATTTCAATAACTTCAGATTTATTATTAGCATAGTCGTAGGGTACAAAGGCTTTTTCACCTTCTTTTTCACCTTCTTTACCAGAAGAAGTGGCAACTTCATTGGCGGTGGTGGTGGAACTACTTCTCTTTTTGGAACGCTTATTCTTTTTATGCTTCTTTTTACCTCCTCCTTGAGTTTCAGCTGGCTTTTGTAAATCTTCAATAGATTCTGTAGCTTTTCTTTTATTACCGCTAGTCTTGGTGTCTGATATGGTAAAGATTTCATTTTCTTCGGTCTTCTTCTCTTCTTCTTCCTTTTTAACGGTAACTGGTTTAGCGGTAGTGACTGGTACAGAAGGTTTAGATTTTGGTGTGGCTTCAGGTTGACTTGTGGATTTTAAAAAGGTTACACTTGGAGAAACAAGTTTAAGCGATTGACGAATTTGAAGCATTAAATCATATGCTTTTTTATCTTCTTCTGTCTTGGTGGTATTACCATCATCATCATCATCTTCTTTTTCATCATCACTTGGAATAAGAAGAGTTGAAGTTTCAGCAATGGTAATTGGTATCTTTTTTCTTTGTTGATTTTCGGTATTTTCATCTTCATCAATGTCCATTTGGACACCTTCCTTTTCAATAGAATCACCATTTTCTTCATCACCATCTTCTTCATTATCAAAGAATTGATGAACTGGTCCGCGTTCTTCTCTTTCCTTCATAGCCTTTAAAACCTTGGCAGTTTCAGCAAATCTTTTCTCATGTTCTTTTTTATGCTTGAGGAATTCAGTACGTGTTTTTTCAATGATACGAGCAATATCCATGGAATACATTCTAACTAAAGGTGGAATTGGATTACAACAACCATGAATACTTTGAGGATCTGTTGGCATGACTTCAGCAATTCTTCTTAAAATATGATTTGGCATAACGTAACGTGGACTTTCATCTTCTTCACGTGCAGTTTGATCTCTCCATTTATGAACGGCTTTAAGAATGGCAAATTGTTCACCATTAATTGCATTAGGATCACGATGAATAATACTACGCCAACCATATCTACCAGTACCATCTTCACTGTAGATGTCCTTGTGATAAACATTAAGAGAAGTACGTTCGGATCTTTCTAAAGTGACTTTCATTAAATTATGAGTGGTTGGATCGCCATTAGCAATAAGATCATTCTTCATACGATCATAAATATATAATAAATAATGTGTATCATCACGAGCATATTTTAACATTTCTTTTGGTAATGGTCTAAATGTTATTTATCATAAAAAAAGGAAATGAAACAGTCACATAACAATAATAATAACAATATTTTTAATATTGAAAAGTAAATATATATATATATATATATATAATATAATAAAAATAAAATTATCAAAAATAAAAATTTATTAATAAACAATTATGTAACTGTGTAAATAATAAGTGTATTCTATATGATAGGTATGATATATAACATAATTTATAATTTACATCTATACAATTTTTTTATTACCTTATTCTCCAATCTGCTAATTGGTATTTCTTATCGGCATCAAAGTTGACTAAATATTTTAAGAGATAAGCAAGACTGTGCTGAGAATAGTTTAATAAATGTGAGGCGTGATAAGTATCGAAAAGATTAACAACATAAACACCGAAATCACATTGAAGCCAAACAATATCAGATTCAGCACCATGGAAAACCTTTTTTTTTTTTTTAAAAAAAAAAAAAATATTATTATTAAAGAAATCATCATCCTTATTCTTATTTAATATAAAGTATGTAGATCTTTTATTCTCTAGATATGCTTTTTTTTTTTTTTTTTTTTCTTACCTTGACAATGTTTGGATTGGTAAAACTTTCGTTCAAATGATAAATATGACTTCTTAAGGCTAAAGCATCTACTACCCAATCTTCTGTACGTGTTGAAATTTGAATTAAACAAGTAAAACCTTGGAAGGAACGATAGTCATGATGCTATTTAGTTTGATCATGTCAAATATATGCAAATATTAAAGGGAAAAGAAAAGCGTAAATAAATATAAATAGTAATATTAAGAAAATAATTAATATTTTTGAATTATATTATTGTATTATTTGTAAGTTTTATTAGAAATTCGGATTTTTAATATGGATGATTTATTATTCCGTTTTTTTATATAGAGTTGTTTATTTTTTGAACATACTTCTAAATCTACAGCGATTTCAGTGGCTACATTTAACTTTTCAATCATTTTCATAAATTCTTCTTTGGTATCAACAAAAGTAAATGGAGTTTGATCATAATCTTTTGGCATAATAGGTTCATTAATGTTGAACATTCTATCTGGATATTCAATATGTTCAATTTCATATTGGTATGGATGATAACTTTATATTTTGTAATTAACAATAAATGTTGATAGAAAAATTTAAAATTTAGGATGAGTAAATGAAATTGAAATTATAATGAATTATCATATCATTATTATAATGACAACAACAATAATAGTTATAATTATAATAAATATATATATATATATTTTAATATTAGTAAATATATGTTTTTCATATTAAAAAAAAAAAAAAAAAGAAATAGTATATAAATATAATAGGTATATATCTAGAAATTCCCTCCCCCAAATCATACTAGAAATAATGATAAAAAAAAAAAAATACTTACTTTTCCATATTAGTTTGATTTCCACTTTCATCAACATCGTCAATAACATTAAGTGGAACTTTAGCATTTGGTTTAACTTTTATTTTTAAAGGAGCTGGATTATTAGAATTATCTATTTTATCTTCAAATTTAAGTTGTGGTCTTAGAATGTTTTGAGCATGAAGTAATTTGTAATTACTGGTTTTTGAATTGTCATTATCTACGTTCATTTGAGCAACAAGTGGATTAGTTTTTATGATTCCAGCAGTATTGTATGCCTTTCTTTTTCCTGTAATTTCATCAATACAAACATCCTTTTATTTTATAGATTTAATAGTGGTATGGGTGTATTATATATATAAAATACATTTATTTATATAAAAATAGAGAAAAAAAATTAATGATTTAATTTGAAATATAAAATTTTATGGATTTATGAAGAGTGATGGCAATATCTATCAAAACATAATATATGGGTATTGTATAATGTATATTGCATATTCTATTTTCATTTCTATACTTGTTGTAACAAGAGATTTCCCCAATTTCAATTTCAGTTTAAAATTGGTGAAATATAATTTCAAATCGAAATGTACAAATATATATATATATATTTTCAATACTATTTAAAGATTCAAACAAGCAAGAACACTTACAGCTTTTTCTAATAAATTATCCATAACTTCAACGATATCCTTGTAGTTATCAGAAAAATCGTTTATATCTGTGAAAGCTTTTCCATTGGTATTATTAACATAATTGATACATTTATTACAAATATCAAGTAAAGTTTTATTGGTTCTTTTTATAGATTTACTAAAATTTTTGTCTGATGATTTAAAGAATGAATATTCGGTTGGAATCAAAAACTGAGTTGCTTTGGCTGTACCTACGACAGCCTTGAAAAGTTTATTATTGGTTTCATTGGAAATTCCTGAGGATGTTGAATTTTTTGAATCCATTTTTTATATATAAAGTTTTATGTAAATAGGAATGGTATAGGAAGGATATAAGAAAAATCTTTTATTTGAAATTCTATAAAAAAAAAAAAAAAAAAAAATTAAAATATAAACTCTATTAAAGATGAAGAGTCTCTTATCAAAATTAATTTGAAATGTTCAATTTGGTAATAAATTTTTTTTTAAAAAAAAAAAGAAATTTCAGATTAATTTCTTTATTCAAGGCCCTTTTATTATTATAAAAAAATAAAGTTTTTTTTTTTTTTTTTAAAAAAATTTTATAATTAAATGTTTTTTTTTAATATAAAAATAAAAAAGATTAATGGATATAAATGAATGAATGTATAAATAAATAATTAAATAAATTTAAATAATAAATATAAACGAATAAATAAATAAATAATTAATAAAAATAAATGAATACATAAGTAAATAAATACATAAGTTAATGAATGAAAAAATAATTAATTAAATAAATTTTAATTCAATAATAAATGTAATTGAAGTAATGTACAATAGTATTATTGATTGGATCTAATTCGACCAATAATAATAAAAAATCAAAATGAATGTATACATTTTTTGTTTGGCCAAAGTTTGGTGGCAGTTTTTTTGTTGTTGTGGTTGTTCCATTTTATAGTAACTTTTTCTATTTTTTATAAAAGAAACTAGTTATTACATGTTTCTTTTTCTTTTTCTTTTTTTTTATTTTTAAGGTGTGTATGTATATATATATATATATATGTATGTGTTTTATTTTTATAATCAATGTTATTGAGTATAATAATAATAATAATAATAATAATAAGAAATATTTTATAGATGTCTTACTGTACCTGTAGTTTTTCGTAGTAGTAATTTTTTATAAAGTTATATGGAATCCAAAAAAAAGAGGTCAATAAAAAAAATATATAGAATCAAAATAAAATAGAATACAAAAAAAAAAAAAAAGTAAAAGCAAACAAACATTATCATTGTCATTTCAATAGTTTTTCTTTTCTTTTTCTTTTTTTTTTTTCATTCAAAAAAAATAAAAACTTTTCGTATTTTATAGCATAAAGTTTTCTTTTTTTTTTTTTTTTGGTGAAATAATTTAATTAATAAAAAATTAATTTATTATAAATAATTTTATTTTTTAATTTTTTTATTTTATTTTTTTTTTGACATTTTAAACATTGTTCAATTCATCAAAATCTATTATAAAATACGCATAAAACACACATAAAATAATAATAATAATAAAAAGACAAAGACAATATTATTTACTTGACAAAGTTTGATACCTTTTTTTATTATTATTTTTCATTAATTTATAGGAATACTTTATAAAATTATTCTTAATTCCCACAGTATATCCGTTTTTTTTTTTTTTTTTTTTTTTTAATTTTTCCTTTTTTTATATTTAATTTAAAAAGAAAAAGACTCACTTAAAATTTATAATTTTTTTGAAATAGTATAACTTTTTTTTTTTTTTTAATTTTTAAATGAAAAATGAATAAACAACTTAAAAAGAATACCAGAAAACAAGTAAATCAAAAGAAATTAAAAGCTAGAACAAAAGTTATTGTTCGTCGTCTTCCACCAAACCTTCCAGAAGAAGTTTTTTATGACAGTATTAATGAATGGTTAGAAAATATCACCTGGAAATCCTATTACCCAGGAAAATTAAGCAAAAGGTAAACTAAATCAAAAGAAAACTTTATAGCTATCGTCATTATTTATTTATTTAGAAATAGTAGAATTTAATTGATAAAAATTATAAAAATTAAAAATAATTTATAATATATATATTACTACGATTATAAATTGATTGTTTATATATATATATTTTTTCCTCCAACGTGATTATTATTATTATTATAATAATAAAAAAATTAACAATAATTTATTTTTATTTATAATATTCAATAAAATCATTGTTATCAATGGATATGACATTTACATTTTTCAATTTCCAAAATTTGAAAAAAAAATATCAATTAAACCAACAACAAATTAATAATAACAAAAATAACAACAACAATTAAAAAAAAAAAAAAAAAAAAAAAAAAATTGAAATAAACGGAAAACAGTAAAGCCAAGGAAAATGTCTTTTCAAGAGCTTATTTAAATTTTAAAAATATTGAAACCTTGATTGAATTTTTTAAAGAATATGATGGCCATATGTTTATTGATTCAAAAGGTAAGGAAATCATTAAAAAAAAAAAAAAAAAAAAAAAAAAAAAAAAAAAAAAAAACATAATATGTATAAATAAAAATAAATAAATAATTTCAAAATTAATTTCTATCAATAATTTTAACTAATTATAAAAAAATTATTAAAACCTATATTATTTATGTTTATACTTATTACTTTGTTTTACTATTTCAATCTTATTTATATTCATGAACACATCATATATAACTATACCCTATACCATATACATACCATATATGTATTTATTTTTTTAATATTTATCATTACATTCATTCTTTTATTCATTCATTCATTAATTCAAAAAAAAAAAAAAAAAAGGAAATGAATATCAAGCATTAGTTGAATTTTCATTATACCAAATGATTCCAAAAAAGAGAAAAAATGTTGATTTAAAACAAAATACCATTGAAAAAGGTAATTTTTTTATTTTATATTTTATATTCATTAATAAATTATGGATAGTTTGACTTTTTATACTATGTAAAGCAAGGGATACTAATGAAAATAATTTATTATTTAATACATATAATTCTATTTTTTTTTTTTTTTAATTTTTACATAAAATGTTTATTTTATTTGGTATAATGGTATAATAATGATGAATGTTAAAAAAAAAAAAAAGATCACCATTATCTTGCCTTTTTAGAATCATTAAAACCAAAAGAACCAGAAAATTCAGGTGAAGAAAAAGCAGCAGAAGAAACTGAAAATCAAAAAACTGAAATTATTATACAGCCTTCCATGGTAACAGGTATATCCTACATTGATCCAATTACTCCTCAAAAACCAAAGTCAACTCCACTTTTAGATGCTCTTCGACAACAAAAGAATGCTTTAAAGGCTAGTTTAGAACAAAACAAATTAGCTAATATTGCTAAATTACAAGAAAGAGAAAGGAAAGAAAAAGAATTAGAAGAGAAAAGAAAGCAACTTCAAGAAAAACTTCAAAAAGAAAAGAAGGAAGCTTCATCAAAAGACACTAAAGACACCAAATCAAAATCCAAAAATAATTCTGATAATAACAGCAGTAACAATAACAACAATAAAAATAATAGTAGTAATAATAATAAGAATAATTCTTCTTCCACCATGATATTGAGACGAAGTATTAGTAGTACTGGTTTAAAGAAAAAGATTAGTATTGTCATGAAGACTAGAACTGATCTTAATACCAACAACAGTAGTAACAACAATAACAACAACAACAACAGCAACTCTACAAATAATGGTGGTAATCGTAGTAATAACAGTAGTAATCCATCCTCTATTCCTAATAGTCCAAAAATTAAAAATGATACCTCTACCCCGATCAATAGTAATCATAGTAGTAACAATAATTCCATGGAAAACTTATCCAAGACCAATAGTGAATCAAATCTCAGTGTTATGAGTGATACACGTTCTACGAATACTACCAACAATAATGGTAGTAGCAGTAATAACAATACTTCCACTATTACTACTACAAATAATAATGGTGGTAACAACAACAACAACAACAGTAAGGGTAAAATGGATAAACGTAGAAATAATGGTAGTTTCAGTGGTAATAATAATAAATATGGTTTTGGCAATAACTATGGTTATGGTGGTGGTTATAATAACGGTGGTAGCCGTAATAATAAGAATAATCAAAAATCTCGTGATAACCGTGATGGTCATGGAGATAATGGTAATACAAACAATACGAATCGCAACTATTTTGGCCGAAAGAATGGTAGTAATAATAGTAATAATAAAAATAAAGGTTACAGTAGAAAACCTTCTATGACTTCCATGAAAGGTGGTAGTAATAACAACAGCAATAATAATTCCAATAATAGTAGTAGTTCTGGTAAAGGACCAAAGGTTACTTTACTTAAACGTGATGGTACCAAGACTACTTTTAATGTTTAAAAAAATGGACACATCCATCCTACCAGGAAGAAGGAAAAAAAAAAAAAGAAAATCTCCTCCAGAAAAAAAAAAAAGAGATTAATTATAAAATCATTTTATTAATTACTATTGGTAACAACAACAACAACAACAACAACAACAATGATATTTAATAAATTTTAATTTATAATAAATAAAAAACAATAAAATAAAATATTTTTTTTTTTTTTTAATAATACTACTATGTGTATGAATTTCCAAATTATACTGTAAAAAAAAAAAAAAAAAAACGGCTATTAAAAGAACTTTTCATTTTTTTTACTTTTTTTATGCTATGGTTGAATTATTGAAATTTAAAAAAAAATTTTTTTCTTTCACTTTGATTCAATTCTTCTAGGAAGAAAGATGTTAAAAAAAAAAAAAAAAGGAAAATTTCCTAAAAAGAGGAGGAAGGAAATAATTAAAATTAGAATAAGAATAAACAATTGATAACTACAAAGGAGAAAAAGAATTTATTCAACCAACAACTAACCAACAACCAATAAAATAAATGGGTTTTTTCTTAACTGTCCTATCCTTAAAATATAATAAAATACTAATAAATATTTATTTCATGTAAATAGGTAAGAAGAAGAAGAAGAAGAAAAAAAAAAGGGGAACAAATTAAATGGGATATTATAAAATGAAGGGGGAATTTTTTTTTTTTTTTTTATATATATTTTATTTATTTATTTAAAGTATTAATAAAAAAAAAAATTAATAAAAAATTAAATAATAATAATTAAATAAATAATTTTTTTTTTTTTTTCGGTTTTTGGTTTTTGGTTTTTGGTTTTTCATTTTCTCTATATTTTTTTTTTTTTTTTTTTTTTTTTTTTGGTTGTTGTTACAGTGATTTGTGGTTATACTTTTTTTTTTTTTTTTTCAACTTTCTATTGTTATTTAAATGAATTTTTCGTTTTTCTTTTTTTTCTTTTTTTTTGCTAATTCAATTTTAATTGTTTTTTTTTTTTTTTTTTTTTTTTGAATGATTAGTTTTTATTTTTTTATTTTCTTTCTGTTTCTTTTTTTCTTTTTTTTTTATATATATATATAAATTTTATATAAAAAAATAAAAAAAAAAATAAAATGAATAAATATAATTTAAAAAAAAACAAAAAAAACAATAAAAACAATAAAAATAATATTGTTTTAATGTTAAAAAAAGCTTTTTTTTTTTTTTTTTTTTTTTTTTTTTTTTTTTTTACTTTTACTTTGATATATACATGATGTAGGCTAATAGCGGCTATGTATATATTGTAGTCGTGTAGTATTGTATATTGTATATAGATTGGGAAAAAAAAAATTTTTTTTTTTTTTTTCAACCTACTTTTATGTTTTCATTATTTTATATACATTACTTAAAAAAAAAAAACAAAAGTACCCTTTATTAAGAAATAGCAACAATATAAAAATAATGAAGAAAAAAATAATTAAAAAAAAAAAAAAGAATATTTATAAAAGGATTATAAAATATAAAAAAAAAAAAAAAAATTAAACTGTTTTTTTAAAATAAAAAAAAAATTACCATGGAATGTAAAATAAAAAAAAAAAAAATTAAAAATTAAATAAATGAAAAAAAAAAAAAAAAAGAAAAATTGATATGAAAAAAAAATTTTTTTTTTCAATTCTCAATTTACCTTTTTTTTTTTTTTTTTTTTATCCTTTATTTTTTAAAAATCATTAATATTGGGTCTATTTCTTTCATTGATACTTTGACTACGACGACGAGTCGTCTCTTCTCTATTCATTTCATAGGAATGGGAATCTGTGGCGGTAAAAGATGATGATAATGGTGAAATAGAATTGGATTTTGGAATATAAAAGTCATATTTAATATCCAAACCAGTCATAAATGGTGAATAGAAATGATTCTTTTTATCCACTGAAGGTGGAACAGCTGGTGAAGAAAGTGTTCTAGCTCTTCTATATCTCTGAATAACATTTTCAGTTGGCTTTTTAATAATTGGGTTGGCCATACTACTACTGCTACCATCATTACCAAAATCAAAGAAATTTAAACCACTTTGATTGTTGGTGGCGGTGGAGAAGGTGGAGGCTTGAGCTGGAATAGTTTCTTTATTAATATAATCTGAACTCTTATTATGCATTGGTGGAAGATAACTTGTACTTAAACTATGAGAATTAGAATTGAAAAGTCCAGTTTCCGATTCAAAGGATTCAAATGGTAAATTATTCGAGGCTGCTGCGGCGGCGGCGGGGTTATCATTTAATTTAATATTGTTAAATTGTTGATGATTGGAAAGGAAGGGTTGATCCAATTTCAAGGTAGAGGAATTCTTAAAAGTACTCATAAGAAGTGGTGAGAGACTTGAACGATTTTCGTTACTAGGTTGGAAATGGGAATTCAATGAAATGGAACGTGGACGACGGAAACTCTTATTCGTTCTATTGAACAAATCAATAATGGTTTCTTCTTGTCCTTGACTTTGGACATCAACTGGATTGGGAGTGGTTACCGGGGCATTGGAAATGGTTAAAGAGGGACCATTGGAAAAGGAGAACATGGCTGGATTTTCCATTTTGGGAGTGGTGGAGGATGGTCCAAAAAGAGGAGTTTTAGGAGTTTGAATAGGAATAACCGGAGATTGGGCAAGTGGGGTTGGATTAGGCTTCATGGCAGTGACATTGGATTGAGCTGTCGTATTTGTATCATCATAATAGTTGACATACGATACAGAGGAAAGTGGTGAGGGTTGAGATACCTTACTAAAGATAAGTGAAGCCGTTCTACCAGAAATATTATTATTAACCAATAATTCTTCATTGCCATTACTGGCATATTGAATCGTGGTGGATTGTGAAAGTGGTGAGGTGGAACGTGTATTGCTGACATTGGTAGATACATTGGATGAATAGACTAAACTACTTTCTGAGGTGGCCGTTGGTGCTAAGATAGGAGTAGGCACTGGAAGAGATGAATTTGACATAGAGTCAGAATCTTCTTCACTTTCACTAACAACGTCATACTTCTTGGCTACCTTTTTGGCCTTTTTCAATTTCTTTGCCTTTGCTGGTACTGGTGGTATGTCTAACTCACTAGCACTTTCATTTGCCTCTACCTTTGCTTTAACAGCTGCTTTCACCTTCTTTTTACCTTTTTTATTCTCTTCTGACTTTCCTGCCTCCTGAGGAGTTGCATCTTCATCTGTTAATGTGACGTTCAAAGTTTTTCCTTTTTTCTTTGATTTGGCAATCTTTTCTTCAGCGGAATCTTCATTTTCTTCTTCATCTTTATTAACGGCCTTCTTTTTCTTTGATTTTTTTGGCTCATTACCACCAGTGGTGTTATCTTTATCATCAGAAGTAGAAGCGGCATTGGCATTGGCATTAGCCTTCTTCTTTTTCTTCTTTTCCTTCTTCTCTTCCTTCTTACCTTTTTCATTGGCGGCGGCTTCATACATTTCTAATTCATCATTAATTTCATTCATATCAGTATCGTATTCCACCATAGGTTTATACTTTATTTTACCATACTTGGCAATATGATGATTATGATCATAGAATGGTGAATTCTTAATACGTTCTGTTCTTTCAGCTGGTGTCCAATAGGTAGCATTTTCAGAAAAGAGAGCATTATAAGCTTCTTCATCTGTAGGAATAGGTTCATCTTGTAAACCTGCTTTACCATAGGTAATTTCACCAGTGACCAGTAATCCACTTTCTTCATTATTTTTATTGACTTCCTTCTTTTTAGCATTAGCTGCAGCTTTTGCTGCCTTTTTCTTACTGACTTGTGGTGACTTTAATTCATTTCCATTGGCTTTTCCTTGAGTAGTGGTGGTATCTACTGCTGCTACCTTATTTTTTGCTTTAGCTTCCTTTTTAACTTTTGCAGCCTTTTTCTTGGTAGGGTTGGAAACAGTAGGTCCTTCCTCATTTTCATTTTCATCCGCATTACCATTGGCATTCTTGGCCTTTTTCTGTTTTTTATTTTTTCCTTTTCCGGTGGTGGTTGGATTGTTATTACCATTGTTGTTATTGTTATTACCATTGTTATTACCGCCACTACCACCACTACTATTATTGTTTCCATTTGTATTATGACCATTATTGGCTTGATTGGAATGTTGATCATGACTATTGTTTTGATCTGCAGAGCCATTGTTATGGTCGTTTGATGGATTCTTGTTATTTTCTGAATTTCCTGATGGATTATTACCATTTCGAGTGATCGCTGCATTCTTTGATACCTTTTTATTATTCTTTTTTAAGGATTCCATATTTTTCAAGGTATCATCGTTTTCTTGTTCCTTATTAAATTGAATATTTGAGTTAAGAACATCAGCATAGCTTAATTTGTTGTCTATGATGGAAGTGGAATAACGGCGAATATGACCTACAACCGTAGAAGCAGCTGAATTTTCATTTTTAGTTGTCATAGAAGAGCTATCCTTTGTTGGTGAGGGAGTGACTTTTGAAGATGACACCTTATTCTCTAATGCGACAGGAGTAGATACAGAACGTTTTCTTAATTGCTTTTGAGAATACTGAACAGCATTAGAATAGGATGTCTGACTTTTGACGGCAGCAGTTTTGAAATTATTTCCAATGAAAATAGCATTATTCACAGAAACAGAATCTATAGTAGGTTTAGTAGAGGAAGAGGAGTAGGAAGAAGAAGAAGAACGTTTATGGGATGAATTTTTCAAAGGAACTTCAATAGTTGAAGTTAATGGTACAGAAAAGGATAAAGAATGTTTATGCGTTCTTTTTCCTCTCTTTTTATTTACAACTTCAAATGCACCCCCATCGTTTTCTAAATCTTCTGTGATTAATTTTTTCACTAATATTCCCTTTATTTTTTTATCATCTTCCAATGATTTTTGTGGGGCAACCTTTAATGAAGTCATGGTCTGTCCAGCAGCCATGGAAGATGATAATTTCAAAAGAGATTCATTCTTTAGTATCATTTTTGATGCGCCTTCATTTGTCTGGGAGGTTTCTTCTTTTGGTGGAAAAGATGCTGATGGTTTGGTTAAATATGGATTGTAATTTTGAACACTTTGAACACTTTGATACTCTATAGGATGTTCTTTTTTTGAAAGAGCTAAAGTTAATTCTTGTTGGGTAAAATCAAAAGTGTTTGGTGAAGATTTTGCCATATTAGATTTCATTGGCATCTTTCCATCATCATTTGGAATAGACTTTTCCAGAATTTCTACAACAGCTTCTCTACTATTTGTTCTCATTGAGTGGCCTCCTGGGATACCATCATCAATTTTCATTGTAATACTATCTGGAGTAGAAGGTGTAGATCTGGTAGTAGTCATGGTCATTGTATTTACAATCACATTCTGTTGTGAGTTATTAGATACTTTATCTGGTGATACTGGAGATGTTAAAGGATCAGACACAATTCTATATTGAACATCAACTTGGCTATTAGTTACAGGTAAAAGAGCTTCTGGTTTATTCCGTGAACCATGATGTAATTTATTGGAAGAACCTCTTTTATGATGATGATCATTACCTTTTTTATTTTTTGGAACCATATTATTTTTTGAATTATTACGTTGATTCGAAGAAGAATAGGCCATTAAAGGGGATGATGCTGTAAGTTGGCCACTTTCCAAATCCCAATCGCTATCCGAAGACATACTGTCTTCTTTCATTAACCATTGATATATAACATTTTTATTACTGTAAAAAATGATTAAACTTTTAGAATATTGGAAAAGGCGTAAAACCATTTTTGGGATAAGTTTAATATTGATGATATTTAATACAATTTCAACAGAATGTTTAATATGACTAAACACTTTTTCCACTAAATTTTTAATGCTTAAAGAAAGAGCATGAATTTTTGAATTTTTCAATAAATTCTTTAAAAAAAAAACATGATGGTGTAAGTCAAGATCAATAATATAAACAATACAAGATGAATGTTAAAATTATTGATATAAATTGCACAAAAGTCAAGATCAATAATATAAACAATGCAAGATGAATGTTAAAATTATTGATATAAATTGCACAAAAGTCAAGATCAATAATATAAATAAAACAAGATGAATGTTAAAATCATTATTATAAATATTATAAATATATCATAGCATTATAATAATATATAATATATTAATAATATATTATTAGTATATTATTTAATATATTATTAGTATTCCATAAAAAGAATTGATGCATAATAATGTATTAGTATTGATATATTATATATATTATATTTCATATATAAAAAACAATGGATAGAGTTAGTATTTTAATGTATGGTATTGGCATTTCATGAAAAAGAATAAATTTAGTTTGTCAAACAATTGATAGAAATAGAAAGAAATAAAAAATTAGTATTTTGCAAAAAAAAAAAAAGTTTGTTATTTTAAATAAATTATTATATATATATATGTATTTTTTTTTTACCTTGACATAATGATATGGTTTTCTGTATAAGTTTGGGAAAAGAATTAAACAAATAATACAAAGAGAAAATCCTCCAACGTAAAGTAATGCTAAATAGCTATTTCTATCCAATTTTACATTTCTTGTTGGAACCTTTCTCTTATTAAGAATAACTCTTCTTGGATATACTGATGATGATGATTTCTTTTTATCATTTTGTAATGGAAAAGTGATTTTTACTTGTTGTGATTGAACCAGCCATTGGCTTGATATA
Source organism: Piromyces finnis (assembly GCA_002104945.1). Lineage (NCBI taxonomy): Eukaryota > Fungi > Neocallimastigomycota > Neocallimastigomycetes > Neocallimastigales > Neocallimastigaceae > Piromyces > Piromyces finnis. The sequence continues at coordinate 200,589 of MCFH01000071.1, read as the reverse complement.
AGACACAATTGTAGAATAAAATATAAAATAAAATGGCTTTGATGAGATAATTGACGTACCACGGCCATTTTATTTTATACTTTAAAAATTTAATAAAAAATTTTTTAGGTTATAAATTTATAGGTAATAAATTAATGCGAATATAAATTATTATTAGCTTAAACTATTTATCAAATTTTTTTGTGTAGTTTGTTTTGTGTCCAAATTACCGATGTAATTATTACTCATAGAATATTACTATTATTAAATGAATGTTTTATTAAATAATTAAAATTTTTAAGAAAAAAAAAATAAATTAAATTGTTTTTTTTTTTTAAATTTAAAAAAATAAATTAAGTGATGTGTTAAATGTTACTTTTTTTGAAAAAAAAAGTAATTTTTTTTTTACTTTATTTTTTTGAATTGATTATTTGATTAATTTAATTTGATTGTTTTTTTTTTGGTTACGTTATTTTTTTCTTTTATTCTTATTTTGATTATAAAACTAAAAAAATAATAGTATTAAAAACATTATTCATTGTATTATTGAAAAAATAGTTTTTTTTTTTTGATTGAATTTAATGCGATTTTTTCAAATTTAATTGATTATTTGTACATATGTTCTACTATATAAATTTGAAACGAGTCATTTCTTTTTTTTTTTACAATATATAATAGAATAAAATGGTTAATACGTTATTATAGTTTGTTGTTTCATAATTTATTATGGATTAAAATAAATTATAAAAAAACTTACTTTAATTTAAAGTAGCTTCTTTAAATTAATTTCTATTATTTTCATTATATTATATATAGAAATAAAATAGTATTAGAATTTATATATTTTTTTAAATAAAAAAATTTTCTTTTTCTTTTGATATATATTTGTTTGTTTGTTTGTTTTTTAAAAAAAAAGATATCATTTCATTTTAGTTTAGTTTTATTTTTAATAATATTTTTTTAGTAATCCTTGCTATGGCTAAATAATTTTGTGTTTAGATATAAATTTTTTAATACGGGAAATTAATTTTGTATACTACCAAAAAAGTCCCATTTCAAATAAAAACTTTTTTTTTTGAGTACAAAAAAATGATAAACACGTCAGATACTTTTTAATAAAAAAAAACTATTGTAAAGTGACAGTTTTTTCAAAACTATTTTTATAAAATTTTTTTTAATCTAAAAAACTATAATCAATCCTATTTACTCTTTTTTCCATAGTTTTTTTTTTTTTTTCCTATTATATTATTATTAAAAAATAAAAAGGTGATATTTTACTTTTTTTTTTAGTTGTTGTTTCCTTTTAATAAATAAATAGGGATAAATAAATTAGAACATGTATATGACTATAAAATATATTGTAAAAAAAAAAAAAAACTTTTTTCTTTATTTAAACTAAATCATCAAAGAAGAATGTTTTAATAATTTCTTTTTAGTTTTTAATTTTTTTTAATTTTCTTTTTTTTTCGTTGTTGTTGTTGTTGTTTTTGTGCTTTATAATAACATAATAAACAGTTTCCTTTTGTTTGTTTGTTTGCTTTTTTTTTTTTTTTCTTTTTTTTTTTTTTTTTTGTTATTAATTTGTTAATTTATTTTTTTTTTTAGATTTTAGATTGAGATTTTATAATAAAAAAAAATTTTTTTTTTAAAAGTTACCTTTTTTTTTTTTATCAGAATTATTAATAATGATGAAATTTTTTTTATTAATTATAAAATTTTTTAATTATAAATTTTTTATTTATTTATTTATTTAATAGTCAATCTGTCCATTTATATTTAATTAATATTTTATTTAATTTATAATAACACATTCATTTAATTTATTGACATGTTTGTTACTCATCTTCCATTTTAATATAAAAAAACGTTTTTTTTATTTTGTTATCAAATGAATAGAATATATGATACAATACTATTGTAAATAAATTAAAATTATATTTAGATATTTATTAATAAATATAAATTTAATATATTGTGTTATATTAATAAAGGGCCGTTACAATAAATTTTTTCTCCATACTTTTAATGTCAACTCAACTACATTAATATACATTATAGCGTATGATGTATTTTTAAATTGATACTATTGGTTATTCCATGTAAGTAGTCTACAAAATGTAATGTAATATAGTTTGAATATATTTAGAATTTATATTAATATATTATTCTATTTAAAAATAATTATATAGAAACTATATTTATATTGATTTTTAACTTTATTTAATATTATAAATTAATAATAAATTAAAAATTAATATAATTTGTTTAGTTTCATCTTTTTTCATTTAAAATTATAAATTAAAAAAATTACTAATATATTAAAAATTTATATTATATAATATATTAAATAATATTCTATAATTTATTTTTCATATATTAAGTTTATTTACTATAAAAATTCTTTTTTTGGTAAAAATTTAACCCAAACATAAAAAATAGAATGGTAAAAATTCTTGATCATACTATTTATTTAAATTATTAGTATTTCATTCATTAATATAATTAATTATTTATTTAAATTATTAGCATTTCATTCATTAATATAATTAATTATTTATTTAAATTATTAGTATTTCATTCATTAATATAATTAATTATTTATTTAAATTATTAATATTTCATTCATTGATATTACAATCCTAGAAAGGTGAAAAGGAAAGAAAAAAGCAAATAAGGAAAAGCAATAAGAACAAAGGAAAGAATGATTGAATGAATCATATTTTCAATGTTCTAGAAAAGAAAACGAAAAAAAAAAGGTTTTTTAGCTTTGCTTTGGATGAGTATAAAAAAAAAAAGAACCTTTTAATAGTTGAATTAAATTCTAATCATGCAATGCATTTATGACTTTTTATATATGTATTTATTCCATATATGAGAAGGGAAAAATACACACACATACATACCCTCTAACTCATATTTTTATAAAAATAAAGGTTTGTTGTATAGCGTCTTTTTACTTTTTTTTTTAGGAAATTAATAAAATAGATTAAAAACCATCCAATGAAAATGGATATAACATATGACATATCATAAATATATGTGAATTTAACATTTTATTTTGTTACAGCAAACAAGAAAAAAAAAGGTATGAAACTAACAAGAAAAAAAAAAAAAAAGATGTAATGCATCATAAAGAAAAAAAAAAGATCATTAAGGTCATTAATAAAAAGATAATAATCTAATAATAAATAAAAATAATAAAAATATAAAAAAAGTCTTTTTTTTTTACTTTTTAATTAAATCATTTATTAATTAATACTTTTTTGTTTTTAATTATAACTCTATTTTTAAGATTAATTAAAAAAAAAAAAAAAAGTATCATCTCAATAATAATTATATAATAATTATATAGACAAAAATACAAATATAAAAATGAAAAAATACAAATTCAAATAATATTATTAATGAAAATTAATTAAAAAAAGAATTTGGTTTGTTCTCTAAAAGATGTATACAAGACAGACAAATGGCATCATAATATATGCAACATATGAATGAGTATAAATGAGTATTCCTAAAACTATATTTTTTTTTATTAAAAAAAAAAAAAAAGAAATATATATATGTGTGTGTATGTTTAAACAACTAAACTATTTATTTATAATACTTTTTTTTTTTTATTAACTTTATAAAGTTCATCATGATTTAAGAGTATTTTTTTTTTTTTTTTTTTGTAGTATGGTATATCATAATTTTATTAAAAATGACCTTTTTTTAAAAAAAAAAAAAAAAAAAAAGGTTACCTATAATGTTTAAAGTTTTTAATTTAATGTATACATCAACTCATCACTTTTTCTCTTTTTATTATTTTTTAATGATTCATGCTATTTCTTTAAAAAAAAAAAAATTACAATAAATATTAACAATTTTAAATGACTTATTATTTAAACTTTAATATTCATTCTCTAAAAAAACATTTTTCTCATTAAATATTCTTGATATAGTAAATAAGAAATAAATCAGGATTTAAAAAAAAACTTCATCTAATGGCATTCATTCTTATGGTGTTGAAAGAATTTTATTGAGATAATGTTTTTGCTTTTTTCTCTACCTCCTCTAGAATGATTTAATATAAAAAGAAAAAAGCTTTATAAAGTTTTCAATATGGGTATATTAAAAAATAAAGTTTTTTTTTTTTTTTTTTATTAAAAAAAATCACATAAAAAAAACTTTATAAACTTTATAAAAAAAAAAAAGTGGTATTAAGAAAAAAAAAAACAATAAATCATTAAAAGATAATATAATTAAATATATGAATATATTCATACATTATGAAATATTAGAATTAAAAAAAAAAAGTTTATAATTCAATGAATAATATGTGTGAATACTCTTTTTCCTATTAATAATGAAACATTAAGTGAAAAACTGTTTTTTTTTTTTTATTATTTATTATTTTATTATTTATTTACTCTATTTTCATATTAAAAAAAAAAAAAAAGTGATAAGCTTTTTTTAATTTCTATATATATATATATATACATACACCTTTTATTGTTTACTTTTAATTAAAAAATAAAAAAAAATAAGCTTTTATTAAAAAAAAATTATATTTTTAATTATAGATGTAAATCCTTTTTTTTTTTTTTTACTATTTTAGTGACGTGATGTGTGTAGTTGTATAGTTATATGTAGTGGTTTAGAAGTTAGATGAAATGTACCTATTTTAATCAAGACATATTTTTATATTATAAAAATTTGAATATACATACATTCAATCATGGTGTTAGTGGTGGTGTGGTTAATGGATACAAATATATAAATATTATTAACTCAAAACTTTATAATTTTTTATATTAGTAAAAAAAAAAAAATAGGAAAATAAAAAAAGGAAAAGAAATGTTGATGTTATCGTTGTTATAATTAATATACGAATATTCCTCCACCCAACTGTATAAACTTTCATTTCTTTTTTTTTTTTTTTTTTTTACATATTATTTAAATAAAATAGAAAAAAATTCGTTAAAAACGGTTATTTAAACAAAAGGGTTAAAAAAAAAGATAATAGATAGTTTAATTTAGTATTAGAAAGGGGGGAAAAAATGATAAAATTCTTTTTTATGATATTTTATTTATTTATAAAGGTATAAAAACAATAATATTCTATCATGATCTTTTTTATATATATTATTTTAATGATCCAATTGTTGTTTTTTTTTTTTTTTTCAAGAAAAGAGTCTATAAAGTATAATAAATAGTATTAAATAATTAAAAAACTAAATTTCTAATTTCTCAAGATAGATAAAAGAAAAAGAGAAAATAAAAATCACTATACACTTTTAATATATATCAATTGGTATTTTTGTATTAAAGAAATAAAAGGTTAATATTAATTCAATATTAATCACTTTTATAAAAATAGTTACAGGAGGCAACTATTGTAGTAGTGATGAAAATATATATATATATATATACTTTTTTTTTTTTTTTGGAAATGTTATTAATAGGGAATTTAATAATCTTTAATAATCTTAAAAAGATTTAATTGTAAAATTCAATACTTTTTTTATCATATTCAATAGAATATTGACAAAGTTGTTTTTCCCCGACCATAAAAGTAAATTCAAATCTTTTTTTATTATAATTTCCGCCTAAGGAATTTCGACTAAAATCGTAAACTTGTTGAATTCTTCTTTGATAAAACCAACGATTATCCACTGTATCCATTATAATCCCCCATAATTTAACATCAGAAAGGGTAACATTACCTCCTGAGGTCATGGTATCATTAGAAAGTTGAATACATTTGTAGGGATCCTCCTCAGATACAATTTTTAATGTTTTGTAACTACCATGATCGTTAGCTTCATTCGATTTAAGATGACATTGAATTTTGTTTGTCGGATAGAGTAAAAAACAATTTTCGAGAGTGACATTGACACTGTGATGTCTATCAAAAAAATTTTTTCTATAGGTATCCAAACAGAAAAATTCTTTATCTTCCGGGAAAAAGTATTCAAGATGACTGGCATAACCTACCCATGGAATCATGATAAATCCCAAAAAACTCATCATAAAACATATTACTTTCATTTTGTTGATATAAATTGGAAAAAAAAAAAAATAAAAGAAAGGAAATGAAGCAAAAAAAAAAAAAAAGGCTGAATGAATTTAAATATATTATTCACTTTTTTAAAAATATATATAAATAAGAACGTAGGATTAATATGGATTAAGATTTATTAAATAATTTATATCATTAAAATGAATTTGTTTCCTCTGCCACCACACCTTTTTTTTTAAAGTTTAAATTATACTATTTTTATAATTATTATTCTTAATTATTTGTTAACCTCGAGTAATTTAACGTATCCTTTAACAAAATTTATCTTTAAAAAATACATATTGATTTTTTAATTTTTTTTTTTTTTTTTTTTTTTTTTTTTTTTTTTACTTACTAACCATACGGCGAGAAGTATGGTGTCCACGATGACCATTGTCTTTTAATTTTTTTTTTTATAATTAATATTATTATTCATTATGAAATCAATGAAATGGAAAATATTAATATTATTATTCATTATGAAATCAATGAAATGGAAAATATTAATATTATTATTCATTATGAAATCAATGAAATGGAAAATATTAATATTATTATTCATTATGAAATCAGTGAAATGGTAAATATACAAACAATACACTATGACTATAGTTTACATAATATATATATATTTACATTTTTTTCCAATATATTTTTTATTTATTAAAAAAAAAAAAAAGTTTACTTATGAAATCTCCATTATTTTGTAATATAAAGTGTTGAGTAATGATACGGATACGTTTTGGTTGACGATAAAATGGTGCATTTGGACCAAAATTAACTAAATATTAAATAATTCTTTATTCGTCAAATAACAATTCATTTCTTTTACACTTTTAAAAAAAAAAAAAAATTGATTATTTTGTATATTTTATACTTTTTTTTATTTATTTATTTATTTGTTTTATTAATATTAAAAGTTTTATTTAAAAAAAAAAAATGAATTTGATAAGGAAGAGGAGGAGAAGGAAAAGGATCATAACATTTAAAAAAAAAAATTTATGTATATAATATTAATTTTTATAATCCATTTTAAACTCATCCTCTTTATATAAATATATATCTATATTTATCTATATATATATTGAAAAAAAAAAAAAAAGTTATTTTATTATTATATGGTATATTTAAAACAAAAATGTTAAGGTAGGGGTAGAGAGATGATGTGTGCAATGAGTAAAACATCAATCAATCAATATATAGACATGTCTATATACATCATACAATTATATTCTTTTTTTTTTTTAGTTATTAAAAAACTTTTTTTTTTTTTTCTTGTTTGTTTGTTTTTTGTTTTTGTTTTTACATAATTATATTAAAAAAATCTATTTTTGTTGTTACTTTTTTTTTTTTTTTTACTTTCTTAAATTATATGTTTTTTCTTAAAGGAGTTGATCTTACAGTAGATTTGATAGTAGAACTACTTCTTGATTTCATCCTTGATCTATTACGAGTAGGTAGTTGACTTTGATTAGATGAAATATTATCGGAACAACAAATTAATGGGAAGGCACCGAATTTATTGTTGCTTTCATTAATACCAGCAGCCCAACTAAAATGATTAAAAAATAATAATTATTGTGTTATTAATAATGTGATAATAAGCAAAAAAAATGATTAATTTATGATAATAATGATAAATAAACAAGAATCGTTAATTTAATAAATATCCTAATGATTAGGACCATTTTTAGGACCATTATTATTAGGACCTTATTACGATCCTAATGATTAGGGCCATTTTTAGGACCATTATTATTAGGACCTTATTACGATCCTAATGATTAGGACCATTATTATGAGGACCATTATTATTAGGACCTTATTAGGATCCTTTCTTCTCATTATAACATGACTCATCCTTCACTATTTTAAATCATAAATAAAAAAAAAATATATATTTACCCATCATTATATTGATGTTCAACACGAATACGATCTCCTGCCTTTAATTCTAATTCATCATCCATTCTAGCATGATAATTATAGATAGCTACCATATAAATAGCACTATTATCCGTACCACCATTAGTTTTAGTAGTATTGGATCGACTTAAAGTACCAACAGCAAAAGAGCTCTTTCTTGGTAAAGTAGCTTCTGGGAATTCCAATTCACTTGGATCAATATAATCTCTAGAAGGTTTAACATTAGATGGAATGATTTCCGGAGCTGGTTCATTTTCAACAATATAACCATAACCATTTTTATATAATTCTTTTTGTTTTTTCCATAACAATAAAGTAGCTAAACTTATGATAAGCATAACTCCTAAAGGATAAGCTATTTTCCATTTAATGGAACCCATTTTAACCTGAGATTTTTCTTCATTGTCAGCCTTTTGTTTCATTTCTTCAATCTTGTCTGGTTGTTTCCAACAAGCATTATTTGGATTAAAAGTGACTGCTTCAGAAGAACGAGAAGCTGAAGAATATCCTATAAATATTTTGCATATACATATATATATTCATAGATAAATTTATATTAGCTATTTATTACTATTATTAACTATTTATTGTTGAAAAATTTTAATGTAAAAAACAATGCATTGATGCGTTGACACTCTAACTATATAAAAAAAAAAAGGTAGGACTACACAAATGATTGTAAATGACATTTTATAAATGTTTTATATTTTTTAAACTTTTTTTTAAAAAAAAAAAAAAAAAAAAATATGTAAAATGATATTAATAATTAATAATAGTTGAATGCTACTCTTCAGTTTTTTTTTTTTGTTGTTGTTGCATTAAATTGAATTGTATCATTAAAAATTATTAACTTTTAATTTAGCTGAATTATTATGTTTTTTTTTACAATAATTCTTTTGTATTGTCTCGTCTCTTTTTTCTTTTTTACAATATTTTTTTTTTTGCATTGTCTCGTCTCTCTTTTTCATTTTAAAGTAATCCAATAGCCAATAACCCTTATCAAGTTCCATTCAATTTTTTATTCATAAAATATAAATATAATTCTGGGCCCTTAACTACTTACCACAATTTTCAACTTCATTTTTAACACCTTCAATACATCCTTCGTCATCTGTAAATAAATTACACCATCTTGCTACAATATTATCACTAATTTTTTGAGCAATAGTAGTATCACCACATACACTTGCTCCATAATCAACAATACTTTGAGCATATTCCATGCAAGTTCTTCTACATAGCATTAAACTTGCTTTTTGTCTATAATTATCTGGATTTTGTTTACACCAACGGACTATATTTATAATAAAAAAAAAAGTAATAGGGATATATAAATATAATTGTATAATTATTTATATATTTATATAATTATTTTATTTTATAAAAATTATAGTTTATATCAAAAAAAAAAAATTTTTTTTTCAGATACTATCTATAGATAAACAGTGACAAACAACAATTCCAACAACAATAGCAATAAGCAATAATAATAACCGAGGAATATTTATATTTTTTTAAAAAAAAAAAAAAAGTTAATATTCGTACCTTGAGAATACATCATTCGACCACAATATACACTGTATCTATAAGCGATTTTTGAGAAATCATGAGATGAAACATTGGGACAAGTGGCCATTATATAACCATTATCATTAGCAACTTCTAAATTTACATAAGTTGTAAAATCAGAAGAATCCTTTTTACTGTAACCATAATAACCTGATTGAGGAATGTAAAATTCGTATCCAGAACAAGCTGAATTATCAGCTATTGAAAAACAAGGGAAATCCTCTTCGGTTAATACCGATAAATCTGGATTTATTCCTATGGTTGGTTGGGTTTTGCCTAAGGCAACTGAAAAAGGTTGATATTCCGATAATACACTTTTTATTATTAAAAAAAAGAAATAAAGTGACCTCCACATTATCGATGATACTTTTATTATTTTAAATAGAAATGGGTGATTGTATTTATTTTTCGCTTGTTTGTTTGTTTGTTTGTTTCTATAATAGATTATTTTAATTATAATTTGTTATTGTTGTCGTTGTTGTTGTTGTTGTTGTTGTTGTTGTTGATAGTAATTTTATTACTCTAGAATTTTATGTTTTGTTTTTTTAAAAAAAAACTATTCTTTTTTTTTCATCTAATAGTTTTATATTTTGTTTTTTTTGCTTTGCTTTGCTTTGCTTTGTTATGATTTACTTTTTTTTTTTTCTACAATGTTTTCATTTATATAATTTTTTTTAATATTAAAAAAAAATTAATTCTTTTTTTTATTTTATTTTATTTATTATTTAAAATGTTAAAAAAAAATAAAAAAATATTTTATAATAAAAAAAAAAAAAAGAATTTTTATTATTAAATAATAATATTAAGTATTTAATTATTATTATTAAATATTATTTATTTATATTTATTATAAAATATTTATTTTTATTATTTATTTATTATTTATTTATTATTAAATAATAATATTATTTATTTATTATAAAATATTTATTTAATTAGTATTATACGCAATATTATTTATTATTTACTATTATTATTATTATTTTTTTTTTACTATTATTTAATATTATTTATTTATTATTTACTATTATTTATTATAAAATATTTTTTTATTTTTTAATTTCTGGTTTGTTTTACCCACTCCACCATTTTATTTTGCTTGGCCAAAATTTAAAATTGAATGTTTCACATTGAAACAACAAAAATAAATTAAAAAATAAATGTAAACCATAGAATTTAATATATTAACAATTAATTATAATTAATTTAATTATATATTAATAATATATTTTAAAAAATTGGTAAAAAAATAAAAATTATTTTTTATAATAAATATTTTTTATTTTTTTATTATAAAAATAGTTATTAAATAGTAATAGTAATATTATTATTATTATTATTATTTAATATTTTTTTATTAAATATTATTATTATTATTATTATTATTATAAAAATAGTTATTTTTTTTATTATTAAATATTTAATAATTATTTTATTATTATTATTATTAAATATTATTTTTTATTATTATTAAATATTATTTTTCTTTTTAAATTGTCATTTTTTTTAAAAAAGGGAGACTTTCTAAATATTTTCATTTTTTAATTTATTTTATTATTTTCCTGTATTTTGACTGGTTCAACCGAAATTTTTAAAGGAGGAATAAAAAGAATTTATTTAATTTATTATTTATCCATTCACTCAATAAAATTAAATAATTTATTTAATGATTAATTATTCATTTAGTTAATTCATGAACTTTGTTCATAAAAAAAATAGTGAATAATTATTAAAAATAAATAAATAATGAAATAATGAAATAAATAAATTATTAGGATTATTTAATAATTTATTATATATTTATTTAATTAATTAATTATTTATTCATTTATTAAAAAATTTTAATAAATCCTAATAAAAATAAATGACGACATCTTTTCAAATAATTTAAAAAAAAATTTTAGTTTATTTTAAAAAAAAATATTTTTTGTAAAGTGTTAATTTTAAAAAAAAAAAAAAAAAGAATGAATAATAAATATTCGATCTTATTTGTTACGTTGTTATTATTATTATGGCAGAAGCAATGTTTTGGAAGAGTTGTTTATGTTCAAATTCACGCTGAAAAACCTGGTACTGGAAGTGAAGATGAAAAGGTTGAAGGTGGTTCAACAATGTCTTCAATGGAAGGTCTCGGTCACCCATCCGATGGTTTAGTAAGATTTCATAAAAAAAATTATACATTTTATTTGGGAAAAAAAAAAAAAAAAGAGTGACAATAACAACAAACAAACAAACGAAATAATAAATAAACAAATATTTATATATATTGACTTTTTTAAAATTTTAATATTATAAAATGATATGATATATGAAATGGTAGGGTTATACAGGTATGCTTCGTGCTGCATGTATGACAAATAATTTTGGTCCAAATGCACCATTTTATCGTCAACCAAAACGTATCATTACTCAACACTTTATATTACAAAATAATGGAGATTTCATAAGTAAGTTTTTTTTTTTTTTTAATAAATAAAAATATATTGGAAAAAAATGTAAATATATATATATTATGTAAACTATAGTCATAGTGTATTGTTTGTATATTTACCATTTCACTGATTTCATAATGAATAATAATATTAATATTTGCCATTTCACTGATTTCATAATGAATAATAATATTAATATTTGCCATTTCATTGATTTCATATTGAATAATAATATTAATATTAAACTTTTCATTGATTTCATATTGAATAATAATATTAATATTAAACTATTTTTTTAAAAAAAAAAAAATAAAATAAAAAGACAATGGTCATCGTGGACACCATACTTCTCGTCGTATGGTTAGTATATATATATAAAAAAATTAAAAAAATCAATAATAAACAAAATCAATTAACAAAATATGTATTTTTTTAAAAAAAAAAAAAAGTATCATCAAACTTATGCTTTAGCTTTATCCTTAGGGATAGATCCGGATGAAGAAGTATGTTGTGGTGGTGGTTTTGATGACATTATTAACTATATATATAATCTTCCACCAGAAGATGACCCAATTTTAATTGTTAATCAACACGGTGTTGTAAGTAGTATTTAAAAAAAAACTTGTTAATTTGTTAATAAATACTGATTTTTATAAAAATAAATAATATTCACTTTTTTTTTTATCTATTATAACATTAATAAATTTTATTTATAATGCTAATAATAATCAATTGAAATAAACAAAACTTTTAACTTTATATATATATATATATAAAAAAATAATTTCAATCTCTCTTTTTATTTTAAAAATACACAATTATATATTCACAAATATATAAACACAATAATATATTTACAATTATATAAACACAATTATATAAACACAATAATATATTTACAATTATATAAACACAATAATATATTTACAATTATATAATCACAATTATTTACAATTACAATATAATAATAATCGTAATAATATTTTTATCTTTTTTCAAAAAAAATATATATATATATTAAATGTTAAAAAAAAAAAAAAAAAAGGCAAATACATTTATTAAAGGCTATGCCTTATCCTATGGCTATGATGTAGAAACATCAAAGTTTGGAAGACATGAAGATAAAATTTGGACTATGATTGATGGACAATTTGTTGAAGAATGGTTCATGTGCTGTGATGCTATTCCATCTTCAAGATGTACTGGTAATAATGTTCAACCAGCATGGGTAAATTCATATAAATTCCCAAGTGGTGCACAAAGAGCACCATTGGTTAAAGAAGTAGAATATCCTTCTTGGATTTTTACTCCAAGTAACATGAAAAATTCAATCGGTTGGAATTATAATAGTTATTTAAGAAAACGTGGCGTTTGGTCAGGCGAAGAATGTTTCAATGAAGATTTGGTAAAACCAAATGCTAATGTTACCAACTTTGATTTAAGAAAAATAGAAAAAAGAGATGAAGATGAAGAAAACATCGGTTTTTCTGATCATTCAAAACACGAAAAAAGAGAAGAAAGCTCTTCTGTAATAAATTCTATCAGTAAAATTGCCGAAATAATAATAGCTATAGTGACTATTGTCTTTTTATACAATATATAAAACAACTTTTTTTTTTTTTTGAATACATACATACACTCACACTTAATTTTTTTTTAATATAGATCATTTTAATGATAATCCTTTTTTAACAACAAATTAAACTTTTTTATATATATAGAAAAAAATTATTAGTCATATTTAAAAAAAAAAAAAAAGGTTTTTTTTTTATCTTTATTCTTTTCTTAATTATAGAAAGAATAAATCATTCACATATATACATGGTGACAAGGTCTATATGATTTTTTTAGATACATAATTAATTATCATTTTGGTATAAATATTTTTATAGATAATGATCTAATTAAAAAAAAAAAAAAAAACATTCTATTATTTTATAATAATAATAATAATAATAATAATATACCCGTATTATTACATAGAAAAAAAAAAAAAAAAAAAAAAAAAAAAATGAAAATAAACTATAAATCGTATTAATTAATAGAAAAAAAAAACTGAAAAATAAAAGAAAAAAAAAATTACTAATTAATAAATACAATATACTTTATAAAATAAAATAATAATTAATAAAAACAAAAGAAAAAAAAAAATAACATTATTTTTTTTATGTATCTTTTTTTTTTTTTTACTTTTTATGTCTTTGTGACTTTTTATAAAAATGGAGGTCTATTGAATGATGTAACAACAATCCATAAATGTTGTTGCTGCTGTTATGCCTAGGCGGCATTCCCACACTTTTTTTTTTGAACAATGATTAATTTTATTTTTATGGTATGTTCCATAGAAATTTTTTTTTTTTAAAAAAATAAAAAAATAAGAAAATCTATAAAAAAAAAAACCAATAAAAAGTTTACACTAAAAAAAGAAAAGAAAAGAAAATGAGAATGATGCTCTTCCTACCACATCACCAATGAAACAGGAAAACGGAGAAAACATAAATCGCTTTTTACATTGAAAAAAATAAAAAAGTAAAATCCTTTTTTTCTTTTTTTAATTAAATTGTTTAATATAATTTAACAATATATTGGAATATATTTTAACTAATATATTATTTAATTTTAAAAATAAAAAGAAATTTTTTTTTTTTTTTTTTTTCTTTAAAACAAAAAGAAACAAGACAAAAAAAGAAAAGGAAAACTTTTTTTTTTACTTTATTGATAGTATAAAATAGAATATTTGCTTGGATAAAAAGTATACTTTTTTCTCTTTAAAAAAGATATATATTTTATATAGATTACACACACACAATTTATAATTTTATTTTTAAAAAGAAAAAATTCAACAATTCAGTCATTAACAAAAAAAAATATTAAATAAATTCAACTAAAACCCATTGAAGAAGAAAAAAAAAAAAATGAATTACAATAATTATAATTATAATAATAACAATGGATACAACAACATTTATCCAAATCCTAATGGTAGATATGACAATGGCTATGGAAACCAAGGTTATCCTAATAACCAAAATGGTTATGCTAATCAAGGTTATCCTAATAATGGCTATGGAAACCAAGGTTACCCCAATAATAATTATGAATATACCACCAACAACAACAACAACAACAATGATCCAGAAAAGGTTTTATTAGAACAATTGAAAACCTTTACTGTTTATAAAAATAGAAAAACTAAAGGTCGTCGTTCTAGAGTTAACCAAGTAAGTTTTTTTTTTTTTTTTTTTATGGAAAAATAATAATAATAAATGTAAAATAAATTTTTTATTGTTGTAATTATTATGAGTTCTTTTTAAAAAAAAAAAAAAACATACACACAATAATAATAATTTTTTTTTTTTTCAAGTTGGAATGTGTTGAAGGTGACGGTTGTAAATACTTCCAACCACCATCCATGCAATGTAATCAAAGTAAGTTTTTTTTATACTCTAAAATATATAAATGGTATATATATATATATATTGTTGTTATTTTTAAAAACAAAAAAAAATAATTCTAAATGATTTATATATAAATGAAATGGTTATTACATTTCACATTTATTATATATATAAAGTTGGATTTGATGGATACAATGCTAGTTGGCGATGTGAAACACCTTTGGAAGACTATTATTATATTGGTTACACCAAGGTTTCATGTGAAGGTTACAGTAATCCAGGTAAAAAAATAAGATATTCATAAATAATACTTTTATAAAATGAATAGTAAAAAAAAAAAAAAAGAATAAATTATTAATTACTTTATTATTATATAAAGATGATAGATATATTACTCGTGGTAGTTGCGGAGTTCGTTGTATGTAAAACTATTAATATTATTAGTAAAAAAAAAAAAGTATTGATAATAACATCTTGTATTTATAATAATAATTTTTTTATTATATTATTATATATTTTAAATAAACTATATTAGATTCATTATATTTAACAGGAAAAGGAAAACAACATTTCTATTACAATGATCAGCCAAATACCGCAACTAATAAAGAAAATAGTGATGATTCAGGAATAACTTTTATTTGTATTGTTGTCATTATTATCATTTGTATTATGTTGTATAATAAATGGCAAAAAAAACGTAGAGGTCAAGAATCCCAAAATAATAATGATAATCCACCACCATACGGTTCATGGGAAAATGAACATGATGGCAATAATAGTGAGGAGGAGGAGGATAGACATCATCGTCACCATCACCATCATCATCATAGGAATGATAATAATAATAATAATAATAATAATAATGGTAAGATTTTTTAAAATAATATTTTAAAAAAAAAAAGAAAGAAAAGAAAAGAAAAGAAAAGAAAAGAGTAATAAAATAAGAATAAAATAAGAAAATAAAAATAAAAATAAAAAAAAAAAAAAAAATTTAAAATAATAGTAATGGTAATTGGTGATAGTAATAGTAATAGTAATGAAAATTATTATTTATAATTTATAATAAATCATTTATTTTCAGGTAATTCTTCTTCCAGAGCTAGTAGACTTGGTGATTTTATGAGTGGTTTTAGAACAGCTGATTTTCTTCGTAGCAGAAATAATAATCATCACACTACAAATAATTTCTTTAATAATAGGTAATTAAATTTATATATAATATATTCTATTTTTATATATTTTTACTGCTTTTTTCATATTTAATTATTTTTAATGATCCTTTTTATTAATAATGTTGTTGTTGTTGTTGTTATTGTTGTTAATATTTTATTATTATACATCAATTATTGTTAGTTCAAGATCCAGATCCAGATCAAGATCAAGATCAAGATCCAATTCTTTCACTAGAGAAAGAACACCATCACCACCACATACTTATTCTGCTTATGGTAATTATTCCTTTTTTTTTTTTTTTAATAAATTTATTCAACTATTAAAAATAATAAAAAATAAAAAAAATATTAATATGTTCATTCAATAATAACTAAATATTTATTTTTCTTTTTTATAATTTTTATTATTTATTTGAAATATTTTATTTAAAAAAAAAAAAAAAAAAAACTCAGGATTTGGTGATACCGAAAGACGTTAAAAAAAAAAAAAAAGATTTTCAATACAAAGTATAATTATTTAAAGATCTCGTCTTATGATCACTATTATCACTACAATACAATTTCTAATTTTTTTTTTTACGATTCGTTTCTCAATGAACTTTTTTAACTATTGTAATTGTAATAATAGTAATAATTAAAAAAAAACGTATATATTTATCCAATCTACGTTTACTCTACCTATATATTATATATTTATTCTATTATAAATTATCAAAAGAATATAATTATTATTTTAAAAAAAAAAAAAAAAAGTTTGCGTTTTAACTTTTTCATATTTTCCTTTTTATTTATTTCATCATTCTTTATGATTATATAACCAAAAAGTTGTTTTTTACATAAAGAAATCTATATAGCATAAATGACTTATTTATAAGAAAAAAAAAAAAACGAAAAAAAAATAAAAAATGACAAAGTAACAATACAATATAAAAATGATACTACTCTTTTTTTTAATAGTTTTTTATTATTTGGGAAAAAGTAGAAGATGACCTCTAAATTAAATAGGAATGTATTTTATTATCACTCTTATTATTTAGTGTATTACTCTATTTCTGCTAAATTATTTCTATTACAGTCAGATTATTATTACCATAAATTATTGGTTATTAGTTATTTGTTGTTTTTAATGTTTTATTTATTGCTTACTGCCATTGTTGTTGTTTTTAATGTTTTATTTATTGCTTATTATCAAAGTACGTAAAGTTAATAGCACACACGAAATCATGTGTGAATGGCATACAAAAATGTGATTATTAGCATAAAATAATGTTGTCATTATAAATAATTATACATAGATACATAGATACATAGGTGGTTGGTTAGGTTAAAAAAAATTGAGAAATATTATTTAACCTAACCTACAAAGTCATCAAAAGTAAAGAAAAGCTACTCTACAAAATACACAGGGACTATAAAAAACTCTTAATTAAAATAAATATATCATCGCTTTTAACCTTTATATTATTTTATTGATTGATTCTTATTACTATTCTACTTTTTTTTAACTCTTTCTTTTTTCCTAATTCATTAGTAAATTTCTATTTAAGGGTTAGATTAGTATTTATTATACTGGCAAGTTTTAGGATTTTTTATTATTTTGAAAAGTTTTATGAAAAAAAAAAAAAAAAAAAAAAAATCTTTCCATATCATACTCTCCATCTTTTAAAAGGTTCATTTTATTTTTATCTTTTATAGTTTTATGTATAATTAATTTTACTTTTTTTTTTTTTTTTTTTTATTTCAATTTTGAGTAAATTTTAAATAGGAATTCGGTCATTCATGTAGTATTAACTAATACATACATTCCTATTACCCATTATTAATCTTTTATATGATTTATGATCAATTTCTCATGGTTTAAAAAACATATTTTGATTTTGATTAGAATTATTAATAAAAGAATTTAAAACGCTTTTTTTTTTTTTTTTTTTTTTTTTATCCTAATCTTGAATATTTAAAATTTGAAAAAAAAAAAAGTTTACTTTATTTTCATAATGTCATTTAAATCATTTATTTTCAAATTTAATTTTTTTTTTTCTTTCTTTCGAATATTTTTTTTTTCTCCTTAGAATTTTGTATTAAAGGTTTAGAAATATCATTCATTTTTTCTTTATATATTAAGATGCTTTCAAAATTAATTATTAGTATTATTATTTTTAATATATATATACATAAACAAAAATAGCTTGGTAAATAAGTAAATAATAATATATATATTATAAAAAATTTCAATAGTTATAATTATAATAAGAAAAGTAATACTACATCGAGTTATGTAGTGAAAAATTATCCTATATCAAAAAAAAAAAAAAAAAAAAAAAAAAAATAAAATAAATAATGATATAAACCTTTCTCCTTTTTTACAAATATTATTATTATTTTTTTTAATCAAATAGACCAAACCAGACTGAATATTACACTAGTTGAGTAATTAAATCGTTACAAAAAAAAAAAAAAAAAAAAAAATTAATGAAGAATAGAATCAGGTTGAGGAATAAATGGGATGGAAGACCAAAAATTGGAAAAAAGAAAAAAAGTTATTACTTTAAAAAATAGATAGCCATAAAAAAATAATGACTTTTTTTTTTTTTTTTTTTATAAATTTGGGTAATATTTTATGAAAAGGAATAATAATAATAATAATAATAATAATAATAATAAAAAAAAAAAAGATTTATTTATATATAACGACTTAAAAAATTGGATATCCTGTGAAAAAGGGAAATATAATTTCATTATATACAATTACTACATAGTAGTATATCAAATAAAAAAGGAAATATAGTTAGTTTGTACAAATTAAGACTGTGGAAATGATATTAAAAAAAAAAAAAAAGATAGAAAGTTTATTGCTAATCTTTCATTACCTAACATTTTTGAAACCTTTTTTTTTTTTTTCAAAAGAAAAAAGATAATATAATTATATCTATTATTAAAATAAATTAGTAGGTGGATTCCTTTTTTTTTTTATTATTGATATTAGATAAACTATATATATATGATGCATTATTTTATGTTTGTAAAAAAAAAAAAAAAAAAATAAAAAATAACCTTTTTTACTAATCATAGAACAAATAAAATTTTCAAAATGACCGGAGGACGAGTGAAAGAAAGTAATTTTTAAATTCAAGGATAATGAAAAAAAAAAAAAAAAACGGCAACAACCTAGTTCCATTAAATATATATATCAATGTCATATATATTTTTTTTTATAAATAATAACAATAACAAAATAAAATAACAACAACAACAACAACAACAATAAATAATAAATAATAAATAATAAAAATAAAATTAGTATTAAAAAAGTTTTTTTTTTTTTTAATATTAACAAATTCATTGAACTATATAAAAAAAATTTTTTTTATGGTAAATCGTGCAGTTAATTGATTTTTTTTTCTTTTAAAGAGGGATAATAGGATAATAGGAATAGGAGTGTGAGGTGAGGTAAATAGGTAAAGAAGTATGCTTTATAAACTCTCTATATTTATGTTTAATTTCAATAAATTATAAAATCATCTCTTCCTACAATTAGATAATAATGTAATTGACAAACAGGATTATCCAATTTTATTTTATTTTTTTTTTTTTTAAATAGTATTCATATTTAGGTTTATTGTTGGTAAAAGGTCAATTAAATAATTTAAATGACAACAATTATATCAAGACTTTCATGGTTACTCTAATAAAGAGATAAAAATTATCAATATATATATTTACATGTATTTTAAAATAAATTTAAACACAAATAAATATAATGAATAAAAAAAAATGGGTAGGATGTAGTTTCTAGTCTTTTTTTTTTTTTTTTTAAAAAATAATAGTATAGAGTTGTTGTTGTTGCCTTTAATGAATGTCAGATAGAATCTCCTTCTTTTATCATCATCATCAAAAAAAAAAAAAAAAAAAAAAAAATTAAATGATAGCATAGAAGAAGGAGGTGAAAAGGAAAACAAAACAAACCAAAAACAATATAAAACAAAGAAAAAAATATTAGAATTTTCAATGATTGTTTTGGCAAAGTATTGGCTTTATCTTTAGTATTGAACTTGATACTCTTATATATATATTTTTTTTTTATTTTAAATATGAAAGCATTCTTAATTAATGGTATAAACTATATGAACCATATATATATATATAATTGATTAAAAGTTCAACAGTGAACTATCTGGAATTAAATGTTTTTTTAATTTTTTTTTTTTTTTTTTTGTTTTTTTTTTTTAGTGTTTCTCCCTTTTTTTTCTTAAAAATTATATATTATAACCTTTATATTAGGTAAGGTTACCCATGACTATCGATAACAAAATAATAATAAAAAAAAAAAAAAAAAATAATGTATATAAAAACTATTGGTATAGTTTGATAAACTTTGCCATTTATACTGTAAATGTATTGTATGGAGACAGGATTTATACTTCCCTTCTTACTCCCTCTATCTAATTTTTTTTTTTTTATTTTAAAAAAAAAGAAATAATAAAAGTTTACATTATCAAGTAGAATAATATGGCGTGTGTGTATGTCCATTCAACCCACTCTTTCTCTTTCCTATGGAATTATTAAGATTTCCATTCAAGAAAATGAAAATGGTAATATTAAATCTGGTCATCTGATTATATATACAGAATCCTACAGAACCTTCCTTTGCTCTATCACTACAACATTAGTGTTCTTGATAACCTTTCAATGGTTTTACCTAAACAATGATTTTTAGTAAAAAAAAAAAAAAAAAAAAAAAAGTTGTGAAATCCTCTTATCTATTGGAATATAAAAACTTTGATGAATGTGGTAAAAACTGTTTATTCTATTGAACCTTTATTTTTTGTTTTTATCATTTCTTTTTTTTTTTTTTTTTTTTTTTTTTTTTTTTGTAATGCTTCATCTATAGATTGCCGCCGAAAAAGAAAAAAAAAAAAGAGGGAAATGTTTATAAATTGAATTATTACTTGTCTTTTCCCTTTTCTTTTTCAACAAAATTTATTAAATAAATAATATGGTTTCTTCTATGTATTTTGGAGAAAAGAGTTAAAAAAAAAGGTCAAGAAAGTTAAGTGAGGACAAAGATACTTTGAA
The DNA here is from genome assembly GCA_002104945.1 of Piromyces finnis. Classification (NCBI taxonomy): domain Eukaryota; kingdom Fungi; phylum Neocallimastigomycota; class Neocallimastigomycetes; order Neocallimastigales; family Neocallimastigaceae; genus Piromyces; species Piromyces finnis. The sequence goes on along the minus strand of MCFH01000071.1, from coordinate 178,994 downwards.
TTGTATTGATAAAAGAACAATTTAAAATTTAATGATGATGATGATGATGAAAAAAAAAAAAAAAATAGTTTCGGTATTACTATAATAACGACAGATACAAAGATAGCCGGGGGAGTTATGATTATGTTTAGGAATAATAATCAACTTTATTCTATTTTAATTCTGGTAGTATCCTTCATTATCCCAATCAACTACGAATGAATATATCCAAGGCATTCTTTTTAACCTTTTTTTTTTTTTTTTTTTTTAAATGAAATTTATATAAAAAAAAATAGTATTCAAATTAGGTTTATATTAAAAAAAAAAAATAATTACTGTTGTAGGTAATATATTTTTAAAGATTTTACCTTTTTTTTTTTTTTTTTTTTTTTTTTTTTTTTTTTTTTTTTTTTTTTTTTTTTCATTATTAAAGATTTATTTTTTAATTTTTATTTTAGGTCATAAACATGATTTTTTTTTTTTTTTAGCCTCTTCTAAATAAATAAAATATTGAAAACAACAACGCCAACAAACAACAAATAACAATTAAAAAAATAATTTTAATGATTGCGCAGTAACCATACTAACAAAAAAAAAAAAAAAAAAAAAAAAAGAGAAATGAAATATTTTTATTTATTTTTTTTTTTATTTTCCTATACTATAAATTTTTTAGTCAGTATCATTGAATATTACAAAGTCTCTTTTTTTTATTTTTTATTTTTTTATTTTTTATTGTATTTTATTGTAGCTTATTGGATTGGAATGGAGATGAGAAAAAAAAAAAGTTTTTATTTTTTTATTTTTGAAATGTATAAGGGAAACAATAGCATCATAAAATAAATGAGAAAATAGCATCGTTTATTTATGATGCGAAAACTTTACCTTGAAAATAAAAACGAAAAACAAAAAAAAAAAAAAAGAGAGAATTTTTTTTTTTTTCCCTTTCCTTTCAAATATTAAAATGTTTCTAATTTCCAAGATTAACATTGAATAAAAATTTACTGTAAAAAAAAAAAAAAAAACTTAAAAGTGAAACCAATTTGCCTCGGGGTAAACTACATTTTATAACCATAAAATTATAAAAACTTTTTAGGTGGCAATATTCTACTACATACTTTGTGATATTTTTTTTTTTCAGTAAACTAAAGATTCACATTTTCTACAATTCATCCTCTTCTTTTCGTATTTGGTGTATCCTTCACTGTTGTAAGATCCAAATAACTTAAGTTAAAAAACCTCTTCCTCTTCAAAAATATAGAACTCCTTTTTTTCTTTTCGCAAAAAAAATTATCATAATTAACAAACATTACTTTTTTTAAATATACTTAAAAGAATTTGTATCGTCCTCTTTTACTGCTTTTTACTCTTATAAAATTTGTTATATGTTAATCTCGTTTATTAAAATAATAATTCACACTACTCTTAAATATTATATATAATAAATATTTAAAATACTAAAAAAAATTATATTTTATTTTTAAAATATATTTACTCAAAAAAACATGAACATTAAAAAAATCTTTATTTTTTTTAATTTTATCTTTATTTAAGGTTGTCAAAAATTGTATTAAAACATGTATATTGATATTAATACACTTTTTACTTCTTAGACTTAATCTTTCTGACGTAGAAGTCGAGTTCCTTTCCTTCTAAGATGTAACCATCGGCACGACCGGATTGACCTGGACGGGAGGAGATACAGGCTATTATATTATAAAATATGTATTATTAACATCATTGCACTTTTACCATTTCATTTTTTTTATTTGTCTACTATTATTATTTATGATAATTACCGTAGAGACGACCAGCAGCGAATTGGTCCTTGATGTTAGATTCAATTTCAGCTTGAGCCTTACGGGATTCGTGCTTACGTTGGACCTTGTTGGAGACCTTGGTAGTTTCTTCATCGGCCTTTATTATTCAAAATAAAGGATAAATTCATAATTAATTACACATTCATCATTTTATACAATATATTCATTTTTATAATTTATCTATTTCAACTAAAATTTACCTTCTTCTTTCCGAGAACGACACCGTAGTGGGTTTCGTACCATTGTCTGAATGGAGCAGCATCAATTTGAACAATGGCGTTCTTGACAAGAGTGTTAGTACGGACAAGATCGTTATCAGAGGCGTTGTAGACAACAGCAACAATACGAGTCTTACGGGTAATAGTTTCGGAACCCCAGGAGAAGTTACCGCTATCTAATCTTAAGGCTCTGTACTTAAGATTACCACCTCTAACTCTGATGGTGTGGATCTTCTTGCTTCCGAGCTTAGTTAAAGAGTTTTGACGACCCATTTCGAACTTTCTCTTCTTACGGTATTGGGCGCGCTTGGCACCGGTAGCGTTACGCTTGTGACGACTGTCTCTGCTAATACCTATTTTTAAAATTCATAAAAATGTTAATAAATTGATTCATTTTCATTTTTTATACATTTAAAGAGAGTTTCGTTTTAATATGAATAGAATTATTTACATTTTTCTTTTAATTTTATCCATAATAATAATTTTTATTATTATTTACTCATTAAACATTACATTCTTTTCCCTTTATTATTTATAATGAACATTATACCATTATAAATAATAACGCTACCACCAACATATACCACATTATTTTTTTACAAAACTTTTTTTATTTAAAATTTTTATTCATCCATTCATAATTATAAAAACATAAACATCTCTTTTTTTATTTCATTTAATCCATAAATACAACATATAATATTTACCCATGATTAACTAATTTAAAAAAGAGAAAGATTAAAACTAATTAGTGAAATTTCATTTTTGTTAACTATTCTCTTTTTTTATTTTTACCAATCACAATACACTGCCACAAAAAATTCTGATCGATGATTGACTAAAATTATATAGTCAATTTATTTACAATATATTATCTAATATAATATAATATATTGATCATATATTATATTTTTTTAAAAAAAATTTTTTTTCACCTAAAAAATCGATGTTTTTTGTTGTTGTTACTGGCGGAGTAAGAGGGAAGCCTTTTTCTTTAAAGAATGAAGGAAAAAATAATTAGAAATAAAAAAAGGAAAAAAAAATTTTTTTGGAGATATTTTTTTTAAAAAAAAAAAAAAAAAAAAAAAAAAATTAAAATTAAAAACGTTTTAATTAATAAAAAATAAAATTTTGTAACCTTTTTCTATGCATGAATTTAAAAGCATTAACCATAGTCCTACTTTTTACTTTTCTTGTTTTTGATATGTTTTTACTTCCACTATCCTTTTTTCATTTTCAATTCAAAGATTTTCAAACTTATAAAAAAAATAAACTTTTTTTTTTAATTATCTATTTTATTATTATGATTCTTTGTGTTAAAATTTTAAAAAGTAAAAAAAAAAAAAAATTCTACATTTTGTGAAATTCTAATAAAAAACATGCTGATATGTTTTTTTTTTTTTTTAAAGTAAAATGATAAATAGAATAAATATTTATTTTTATGTTTAAAATAATATAAAATCAGATACTATAGTATGTGTATAAATAAATGGGATTAAAGAAAAAAAAAAGACTAATAATTTAAAAACATTAGATATTATGAAAAAAAAGGGCTATCATGGCTTATTTCATTAATTGATTTATTTGTGTTTTTTGTTTCCTTTTCTTGTTTGAGCGATTCTTTGTTTTCTTGCAGAATTATGACCTTCGGCACTACCCTTTTGAGCAGCACGAATAATGTTTTTAAATGAACCAGCAACCTTTGCTGACTTACGTCTAATTTTTTTAAAAAAAAAAAAAAATTAAAAATTAAAAATGAGTATTGATTATAATTGAATAACAATTAAACTTTTTATATTTATAATTTAAGATTTTATTAAAAACAGAAAAAAAATAATTACTTGTTTCCAACAATCTTAGAGTTTAATGGAATGTAAGCATATGGATCCAATTGGTTCTTCTTTTTGACATCACCAGCAGCATTCTAATTTAAAATAAATTGTAAAAACATATTAGGAATTGATTTGTACTATATGGTTGACTTTATTTTTTTCACTATATAATTAATAATCCAATTACCTTAGCCTTATAGTTTTTACCAAGCATATTAGCAATCTTACCGTTTTCACCCTTACCACGCTTGTTACTCTTTTCTTCGGTGTAGTCATCTTCATCCATAAAGTCATCATCTTCACTTCTTCCACGCTTGGTTTGAGTTTTATTAAACTTAACACGACCAGATGGTGTACGAGTGAATCTATCAGCACTCTTAACACTTTGCATGTAGTAATCTTCTTCGGCAGCTTCTTCCATGTCATTACCATTATTACCTTCTTCATCAGAATCATTAATAATCATCTTACCAGAATCATTACGCTTAAAGATATCCTTCTTATTCTTTCTCTTACTACCATCAATAGTAGATTCTTTTGTACCAATAACCCTAGAAACAATACGTGGATCTAAGAAATCAATAGCATCTTCAGATTCCTTAATCCAAGTACCATCATGCTTTTTAGTTTTATTTGAGGTCTTGAAATGATCTGGAAGGAAACTATCCATATCTTCATCTTCATCATCTGATCCTTCATCACCACTACCTAAATCACTTTCACTATCATACATAGTTTTTTCGTAATTTTCATTAGTTTTTTCTTTGTTCTTATTTTCTTCATCCTTCTTCTCATTGTTACTCTTTCTCTTGGCTCTGTCACGTCTCTTACGAATATTAACAATTAATTTCTTACTGTCTTCTGGAACAAAACCTTCAACAACTTCATAGCTGAACTTTCTAATTAAACGTTCAAAAATGTGACGAACCTTGGTCTTAAAGTGAGACTTTTTATCTTTAGAACAAGATAAAATAGATGTAATCTAATAATTAATATATAAAATATTATTTGTTAGTTTATAATTATTTCCATGAAAATATATTATATTTGTTGATGATTGTTTCCATAAATATATATATATTTATTAGTTAATATTTATTTCCATAATATATATATTATGGGCCATTGATGGTTTTCATAAAATAAGAAAAAAAACATAACCAATTTACAATCAACACCAAATTACTATATTTTTGCAATTAGATATAAATTTCTTTGCTACTTACAATTAATTCAACGAAATCTTCTAAAAGTTCTTGTTCTAAGCAAACAATAGCAACCTTGACAAAACCAAGAACAGCCTTTAAGACTTCACGACTTAAGGAATTCATGAAATACATAACAGTAGTTAAAAGTTCCTTAATTAATTGCTTGTCCATGTCATCTCTAAATTCGTATAATAATCTAGATAAACAACCAATAGTGGCAGCTTGCATGTGTGGTGAAGAACCAGCTAAACCAGCTACTACCATCATAAAGTATTCATTCAAATTAACATTAACCTTCTTGTTGCTTTCATCAATTGAAGAAATATCATTATTTAATCTAGACATATCAAATGAATTGTTTGTAGATGTACTTTGACCTTCACCCATCATACTATTTTGTTCATTTAATTTACCGATTTCAAGCATCTTTTTACCCATAATAACAATACCATCATAGGAAGTATTTCTAGTCTTTTCATTAACTTCCTTAGTACCGAGAATAATTTCGGAAAGAATAATTGGAACAATTTGTAAAAGAATTTCAGATTGCTCTGGATTAATAGCACTGACAGCGCTAATTAAAGTGTTAGTACGTAATTTTTTAACACCACTGTTGGCTGATAACTTCATAATAACTTGTGGATCAATAAGTTGAGAAATAAGTTCTTCAATGTTAATAACCTTTAAGAATTCTGGTTTATCTTTAACATTGGAAATAAGAGTTGATAATGATTTATAGGTCTTCTTTTGAATCATAGAATCAGTATCATTAATTTGACCGATTAAAACCTTGTAATATAAAACAACTGGGTTATTTTCATCAACATTACCTGGTTCCTTCATTTCTGGTAAATGTGGTAAGAAAACTAACATTAAATCAAGAATGTAGTATAATCTATAAGTTTTTTGAAGATCTTGAGCATTATTCTTTTGGCCTTCATTACCATTATTGTTGATTTGTGATTGAAGAAGAGTTTTAACTAAATTCTTAAAGTAGTCAGAAATATCCTTATCATCGGCGATCTTTAAGCAACTACCGATAGTATCTTCATAAGCTAATCTTTCCTTTTCATAGAAAGCACTAACATTACCCTTTTTAATACTTTCTAAAGTTTCTAATGAAACATTAGTAAAAACATTACAAAGAGTAGCTAAGAATTTCGCAACATACTTTTTAATTTCAGTTAAATTATTCTTAGCCTTCCAAACAACTTCATCGGTGACAGCTTCCTTTGGATTATTAATAATATCATAGTTCTTGTTAATTAAGTCTTGAAGACCAGCACAAACTAATGGACGTAATTCTGGTTTGGAAGATAAATTTGGATAGATTTTTTCGATTGGCTGTTGTAAAATCATACCTAAGTGTTGTACAATTAAATGGAAGGATTGCTTAACATCACCTGGCATGGAACCACATAATTCTGGGAAAATTTGCCAAACTTGAGTAGCTAAAGTTTCAAAAAGCTTGGATTCAGTAAATTTACCTTGTTTCCAGTATTCAGCACTCTTGGTGTATAATCTTTTAGCTAATGGTAAGAAATAGACACTATAGAATTTTAATGAATTGTTACCGAATTTAGAAGAACTTTGATTAGCAGCTAAAGCTTTAGTGAAAATAGATAAAAGATATGGTCTGACTGGAGCATCTGGATTTTCTCTTTCAATATTTAATGGAACTAAAGTCTCAAAGTTTTCCATACCAATAGCACGAACTGAGGCCATAATTACACTGTCTAATTCAGATTTGAAAATAAAAGATGAGTTGTAATCGGTATCATCACGAATAGACATGACAACTAATAAAATTTCTTCTAATAATGGAAGTGAATCTTGTTGAAGAACCTATTTTTTTTAATATATCCAAAAGAAATCACAGAATAAAAATAAATTTAGTATAAATATATATTTGATAACAAAATAAATTAATTATGTAACATATAATATATAATATTATATATTTAAAATATTAGAGTTTATAATAAAATTAAACTTTTAAAGCATTCAAATAGTTTACTGTATCCATTAAAATATACATATATATATTCAAATATATTATCATATTCTTCAAAAAAAACTTACATCAAATAAAGCTTCAATAATTAAAAGAATTGAACCCCATGAATTTCTATATTTAATATCACCCAAACTTTTACCAGCCAAATTAATCATTAAAGTTATTGGAGTTTCCTTTTGAATAAGAGTTTGTTCTAAAATTGGCTTAGTCATACCATTTTTAATAATTTCAATGTAACATTCTGCAGCATTCATGAAAATAACAGCCTTTGAACTTTCATTCATTAAAACTGGGAAAGTGACATTAATAAAATTAGAAAGTAACTGTGGATGTTGGGTATAAATGTATTGTTGTTGTTGATGAATCATTTCAGCATCTTCAACCATATCATCATTTGATGTTTGTTCATTAATTAATTCAGCCATACGTAAGAAAGATTGTTTTACTAAATTTAACCATAATGGAGTTAAAATAATATCTTGTTGATTTGGCATAATATTCATTAAAGAATTTATAACATTATCAATTAATTTAACATCTAATTGAACTTGTTCAATAACATTTGGATTATCATTCTTTCCAGCTAATAATAAAACTTCTAAAACTTGGAATACCCATTGAGTAATAATAGTGTTACCTGAGCCAGCATAAACAACTGGTAATTTTAATAAAGTATCAACTAAATTTGAGAGCTTGTGACGATTACGTTCTGAACCACCTTGTAATGCAAGAGCAATAATGATTGATTTTAAAAATCCTAAAACATGGTAAACTTGTTGTTCCTTTTCCTTACGTTTAGCTGGAGCATTAACCATATCTTTTAAAATTTTAATACAAAAATCAGTAACAGTACCAGTGGCTGGATGTTGTACAGATGGTGGTGGTGGATTATATAAAATTTTTCTAATAGCATCTTGAGCTCTCTTTCTAACCTTTGGTCTATCATCAATAGCCAATATAATAATAACTTGGAAGATTCTCTTTGCTGTATCGGAATTCCATATAACAGAATCTTGTGCAATTAAAACACATTCAAAACAACTAATAATAGATCTAGCAAGTGGAGCGTGAGATTGATACTTTTCTAAGACTGAAGAAAGAATGACTGAAATATCTTGGAATTTGACCTTTAAGATTGTGGCTGGAAGTCTTTTATTACCAAAAAAAAAATAAAAGCGAGCATATAATTGATTTACATTTAAATAATTATTTTAATAATTATGATAGATAACAAATTTAAGAATAAAAAAATTAAAATTAATAACTTTTGACTTTTTTTAACTAATGTTTTTGAAAAGAAAAATTTTCGGTGAAAACATAATGAATTGAAAAACTATTTTTATTCTGAATGTCTTAATTTAATAATATTTAAATATATATACCTTGGGAAAACAATGGATAATAAATAAGTAATTGCTGAAATAATATTAAGGTTGTCTAAATCTTTTTGTTGGTCTAAAACAGTCATCTTTTAGATTATAAAAAATATTATTAATACATTACAGTTATATATTTTAGATAAATATATTAAATAATGAATAAAATATATACCAATGCAGCAAAGTATGCTACAGCATTTGGAGTTTGACCTTGTTCTCTAATAGTTTGATCTACAGCTTGTAAAACAAGTGCAGCCTATAATGCATTTTATATTTTAATTTAATATTTTTGATTATTAACCTTTACGTGAAAATTTTCTTTTATAAAAAAAATATATATACAAAATATTTTTTTATCTTTCAAAAAAATAACAACACTAATATTTACTTCTTTTTGATTTTCAAGTGAAGAATTTATTTGTGAACGAATCTTCACAAACATTTCATTAGAGTACATATCTTCTTCCATGTTGAAATGTTAAATAAAAAAAAAAAACAAGTTTATAATAAATAATAAAAAAGTTTCGAAGAAAATTAATTTAAATCCCTATAACTAAATAAATATATTGTTAATTACGCTTCTATTATTAAAAAAAATATATATTAATTTGGTTTAAATTATATATAAATTGGGATTTAAATTAAAAATAATAATGTACTAAATATAATTCTTTTTTAAAAAAAAAAAAATTTAAATATGGTACATTTATATAATTTTTAAAATTTAATCAAAATTTTTCTTCTATTTTTTTTTTTTTTGATAGTTTTAATTGTAAATCTTTAAAAAAAAAAAAATTTAAAATAAAAAGAAATTTGATTGGTCATTAATATATTACAGAATTTAATTTTTAAAATATATATTTATATATAAAGGATTAGATTAATAATTTACATATATAATAATAATTCATTCATTTAATAATTATTTATTTATTTAGTTATTTATTTAGTTATTATTTATGCATGTATTTATTTATTTATTTATTTATTTATTTATTATTTATTTATTTATTTATTTATTTATTTATTTATTTATTTATTTATTTATTTATTTATTTAGTTAGTTAGTTAGCTAGTTAGTTAGTTAGTTAGTTAGTTAGTTTGATTGTTTTTATTATAACTACTTTATTATAGTTAATGCTAAAAAAAAGTAACATTTGTTAATAATTCTCTCATCACAATATTATGCCATTTTATATGATACTTTTTATTGTTTTTATTTCAACCTTATATAATACTTAAGTATTTTTTATTTTGAAATTAAAATATAATATTACAAAGGTTAGGATTTAATGATTTTAAAATAAAAATTAATCTTTTCAAAAAAAAAAGTCTTATTATATAGAAAAAAAAATAATGTATTTAAGTATTTAAGAATTTATGAAAATAATTACATATATCTTTTTCAACTCTATTGCTTTAATAACATTATATTTTAATTGTTTTAATTATAGTATATAACATTAAATTGAATTATATTGAAAAGGTTTTGATTTTCACAATTAATAACTAAAAAAGTAGGTAATAACTATAAATGAACTAATTAGTGTTTTTTTTTTTTATTGGTATTAGATACTATTTATGCCAAAAATGAATATATCTAATGTATAGTTAAAAAACACACTAATTTACATATTCCTATTTTAAAAAAAGGAAAAGTAAAGTAATAAAATAATAATTTTTGTCTTTGATATTTTTATTAATATTTTTTTTTTTACATACCCAACTTTCTCAGTTAAAAATCATAATGTAATAAAAAAATAAATGTTATGTTGACTATTTCTATATTTTTATATTTATCCAATACGATAATGTTTAATATTATAAAAGTTTTTAAATGACATTGTTAATATAACATTAAATTTTAACTCATTTAATATTAATTTTTTTAAAAATCTTTTTATTATTAGGTTTAACATTGAATAATAAAGTAATTAAATATTATTTATTTGATGAAGATATCACAACCGTTACATTATTTATAATATTACTACTTTTAATACTCTTTCTTTTAATACCTCATTCTTTTTTTTGCATAAAAAAATAACCCTTTTAGATAATTTCTTGCGTACACGTTGATTTTTTTTTTTGAAAATGATACAGCAAAAATAGTTCTTGTGTAACATTAAATTTATTGGTTCTAATAATTTATTATTTGAACGGTAAGAAATGTTGGTGTAACCTAAAATAATAATAAAGTTATGATAAAATTGTTATCAAAAAAAGGCAAAAAGAGGTAAATAAATAAATGAATAAATAAATAAATATTATTAAATGGATGAAAAAATAAATAAATATTAATAAATAAATAAATTAATAAATAACTATCAAATAGATAATTAAATAAATATTTTTAAATAAAAGACTAATTATTAAATAAATAAATAAACGAATAAATATTAATAAACTAAATAAATTTATAGATTTTTTTTAAGGAAAAATTTAATAAAAATAAATAATAAATATTAAAATATATTAAATAATCCATTCCAATAATATTATTAATATATTATTTAATTATAAAGTAACGGCCAAAATTATTTTTTTTTTTTATTTTTGAGGTAAAAGGAAGGCAAAAATGAAGTTTTAGAAAAAGAAAAAGAAGTATGAGAAAAAAAAGAAAAAAATAATTATAATTTATTATAGTTTATTATATTAAAAAAAGATTATATTGATTTTACTTTTTAATTGAAGAAAATAATTGCTTAAATGTATGTATGGTTTATAATATAAATCTTTACTCTGTTGTATACTTTTGGTGCATTTTATGTAATATAAATTGTACCTATTTAATAAGAAATAATATACTTGATACATACTATTTTGTTTATGTGTTTATGGGTTTAACAAAGGATAAAGTTTAAAAAAACCAAATTAATATATAATGAAAAATGAAATAATGATAATAATAATAAAAAAACATTATTGATACTTTTTATTATTCTATTCTTATTATTAATTATTATTATTGTCTGGGTTGTTGTCCGTTGTTGACATTGCTATTGTTATATATAAAAAGTTCATTATCATAATCAATTCATTATTGTTAATCCTATCCTACCACCACTCTCCATTCATAAAAGTGCAATTTTTGTGGTGGGAAAATTAATTATTTTTAATTAAATTTTTAATCTCTTTTTTAATTTATAAAATTTTATTTATTATTCAATAAACGAATTTTTTTTTTTTTTTTTTCTTCTTTTTATATTTATAGTTAAATTTAAGAAAAACAACAACAACAACAACAAAAAAAACTATTTATAATTATAAAAAAAATAAAAAAGAAAATGAAAATATATTTATAATTAAAAAATTAAAGATAAAACATAAACGTTGTTGAAAGCAAAAAAATATTTATTTATTATATATTATCTATAAACATATTTTCTTAAAAAAAAAAAGGGAATCATATTTATATATAAATATTAACTGTAACATAAGAATAAACAATTACAAAGGCAAATCTCATATTTATTAGCAAAACAAAACAAAAAAAAAAAATAAAAAGCAAAAAAACTAAGAAAAAACATAATAGTATAAAATATAAAATATTTATTATTTCAGTTATATTTAAAAAGTTAAATAATTTATTAATAACTTCCATATTATAATGAAAACAATAAAGTAAATTCGAAAAATATAAACGATATAAATAACAAGAAAGAAAACAAAAAACAAAAACAAAAACAAATAATCACATACCATTTATATATACATATATCATATATATATATATATATAAAGAATAAGAATAAAAATAGGTATCTATTTATACACACATATATATATATTAATTACAATAATTCAATAATTGAATACTAAGCAAATAAATAAAAGGAAAAAGTAAATAAATAAATAAATAAATAAATAATAATAATAATAATAATAATAATAATAATAAAAACAATACTAATTAAAAAATAACAAATTAAAGTAAAAATAAAAGAAGTTTGAAAAGAAAAATATAGTAATAATATAATAAAAGTAATTTAAAAAAGAAATTTAATTCGTATTTAAGCAAAAACAACAATAATATCAACGAAAATTGAAAATTGAGAATAAAATAAAATAAAAATAAATATATATAATTTTTATATGAAATAATAATTAAATAAAACAGTATCCTATAATTTATTTCTAAAATTTAATATAATTAAAGTAATATGTCAGATGATTTTGAAACAGAGCTCAAAATTAATATTTATGAAGATAAAAATTTAAATAATGTCAATACTACCATTGAAGATAATGAAATCAATGATGATAAAAAGATATATGATAAATATTTGGAAAATAACGGATATAAGAATAAACAACCTTCATTAGAAGTTGAAAATATACAAGTAGAAGGAACATTTTTATTACCAAGAGGAAATGAAATTTTAAAATCAAATTCAGATGACAAATTAGACGAATATTCCAATATGCCTCAAGCTTTTCAAGAACCGAGTGATTTCTTTAATCATATAGAAGATATTGATAATAAGAAATCTTTTAGGCCTCCAAATGAAAAAAGGGATATATTTGGAAAAGATTTCTTTAATTTCAATTTTGAAAGTGATAATCAAAAGGTAAATATACTATAATAATAATAATATAACATAATATGATAATTAGTTTTTTTTATTATTTAGTATATATATAAATATGATACGATATAATATGATATAGCATAATATATATAATATAATATAATTTTATAAATTATTATCATTATCATTATTGTTATTATCATATTTATTATAATTATTGTTATAATTATAATTATTATTATTATTATTTTTATTATCATTATTACTATAATTATAATTATTGTTATTATAATTATTATATATATATATATATTTAAATTATAATTTTACGAATAACCTGAATAGTTATTATTATTTATATAATCAAACAACTTCAATATTTGTATTCATTTATCTAATGCTAAATAATCAAATAATAAATGTAATAAATATACATTTTAACTAGATATTGAAAAAACTTACAGCTGAATTAGTAGATACATATAAACTTTGTAATGATGAATATCAATATACTGTTGAAGCTAATCCAAGAAGAGTTCTAACACAACCATCAGTTCCTACTTATAACAATGGAAATGATAACGAAAATAATGATTTTATATTATATATAAATGATATTATAGGAGAAAAAAATAGACAGTAAATATAAAATGCATATAATTTTACTTTATTATTAAAAAAAAAAAAAAAAAAAAAACATTATAATAGACAAAAAATATTAATTAAATATTTATTTTTAATATAAAAACAAACAAACAAACAATTTTCACTGTAAATTATTTATTACAATTATTATTTTTAAATTAAAATTCGCGTATTAATTTTTAAATAATAAAGATACTTAATTCTCGATTTATTTGGAAAAGGAACTTTTGGTCAAGTAGTAAAATGTAAAAATTTACAAACAGGTGAATTTGTAGCTTTAAAGGTTATTAAAAATAAACCAGCCTATTTAAATCAGTCAAAAATTGAAATTTCAATTTTAGATATGGTATATAGATAAAATATTTATTATTATTATTGTTATTTTTTTTACTATGTTATTAAAATATTTTAAAAAGAATAAAATATTTCTAACTTTTTTTTTTTTTTTATTAATATACAATTTTTTTGTTTTTATATTATAAAATGATCTATATTACGTATATATATATGATATTATTATTAATTTCTAGTTAAACAACTATTATGATAAAGATAATGAACATCACATTGTACGAGTTACAGATAGTTTTATGTTTAAGAATCATCTTTGTATTGTTTTTGAAGAACTCAATAAAAATTTATATGAAGTGTTAAAACAACAAAATTATTATGGTTTATCTACCAAATTAAATTGCATATATATATCACAAATATTGGATTGTCTTTCTTTATTAAGAAAAGCTAGAGTAATACATTGTGATTTAAAACCAGAGGTAAATTAACTACAAAATTGATCATTACATATTAACTATTTTATATTTAAAATTGGAAAAAATATATTATTTTTTAATAATTGATTCATCTCTTTGTTTTATAAAATAATAAAAATAATAATAACCAACAACAATTTTTATTCATTTTTTTTTCAAAATTAATTAGAATATTCTTATTGACAAGTAAGCATTTAGAGTATATTATTACCATTTTACTAATTAATTAGCATATTCGAATTCTAAACTTTTTTTTTTTTTTTAATCTTTCAGTAAAAACTCACAATTTATTAAAGTTATTGATTTTGGATCAGCATGCTATGGAAACCATCTTGGCGGAAGTTATATCCAATCACGTTTTTATCGTTCAATAGAAGTTCTTTTAGGATACCCGTATGTTTTTTTTTTTTATAGAAAATATTAATTATTTTTATTATTAAAACTATTTTTATATACTTTTTTTTTTCTTATAAAAGATATACAAATGCAATTGATATGTGGTCATTGGGTTGTATAACAGCAGAACTTTTTATTGGTTTACCATTATTTCCAGGAACTTCAGAATATGAACAAGTTCAATTAATTGTTAATTTATTTGGGTAATTTATATTGCTTTTATTACATTTTAAATATTTAAATCTGGTGAAGAAACTGCCTTATAACAATTCTTTTTTATAAAATATTAATTAAAACAGAGTTCCACCAACTTATTTAATTGAAAAAAGTAAAAGTGGTAAAAAGTTTTTCGAAAGAGTTGGTATTCAGAAAGGTCAGCCGATTTATAAATTTAAAGAAAAGTATTCAAAGGTATGAATTTAGAGAATTATTTGAATTCATTATATATATATATATATATATAATATAATATATAATATATATTTAAAATATTAAAATTTTAAAATTATTATAATTAACTAAAAGAAAATGGAAAAAGAGTCCAATTATACTAATAAAGGAAAAACTATAGAAGAAGTGATGCAATTAGGTTTAAGTCAAAGAAGAAATATACCGAAAGAAGATATGGAAAGAGGTTTGTATTTTATTATATAATAATAAAAAATCACTTTTATTACTATTAAATGTTAATTAATAAGAAATTATTATTATTATTATTTATTATTTATTAATTGAATATTTTATTTTGTTTTTATATATATTTATTATTATAATTATTTTTTTTTAAAATTAAATATAATTGTAATCAAAATTTTAAATAACCATAAAATAAAAATTATTTAATATAAAAAGATATTTCAAGGTTACCAGCTTTAATAGACTTTTTAAGAGGTTTATTAAACTTAGATCCTCAAAAAAGATGGACACCAGATCAAGCAATGAAGCATCCATTTTTAACTGGTGAAGAATTTACTGGCCCATATATACCAGCAGAAAAAGAACCTGTTTTACCTAATCCAAATAAGAACAATCTTAGTTTATCACCAAATTCTTTATCTTCTTCCAGTAATAATACCCATCGTCATCATCATCATAGAGAAACAAGTTCTAATGCTTCTAGCAATAATTCAAATACTGAGTCAAGAGTAAGTAGAATTGAGAAAAAATTAAAATCCCGATCATTGAAGAGTATTCCAAAAATTAAAGATTTACATCCTAAGATTCAAAAATTCATCTCCAAGTATTCTAATAGTAGTGAAAATAAAATGAATACTTTAAAATCAAAGGAAAGTATTGAAAAAGAAAAGAATGGAATATTTAGAATAAAGAAAATTGATAAAAATAATAAATTAGTTCTTGTTAGTAATAAAAAGGTTTCAAAAGAATCTATTACCAACAACCATTTTGAAGGTAGTGATTCTTCTGATGAAGAAGACTTTATTAATAATGATAGTGAGGGTGAAGAAGAAGAAAAAGAAGAAGAAGAAGAAGTAGAAGAAGAATTAGATATGGATGAAAAAGAAGAAATACAAGAACCAACCAATCTTTTACAAGTTGATTTCAGTAAAGTTACATTGGATGATAGAAATAGTGTTCATAATATAGCAATGAATCAAATTCCACCTCCAGTACCTGAAAAGGACAATATTCAGTATAAACCAATGAGAAAATCATTTTCAAATGAGTATCAGAAACAATATAAAAATAATTCATTTAGACCAGCCCTTCCATTGAAAGATAATATTAAAACAGATCTACCATTATTACCCAAGAATAACGCTATTTCTAGTCATCATCAGAGCATATCCAAAAGCAGTGAAACTGCAAGTAAAGATGAAAAAACTTCACGGACTAATATTAATCTTGATAATTTTGCTCATATCAAAGAATTAGATAGCCATCAACTTAGTCGTCTTAGTATTTCAATGGAAAGCTTTAATTTAGATAACCAAAAATACAATGAATCCACAGAGAGCGTTATCACGGATAGTAAGGATCATCTTTCGGTTGATCCTAGTCATAGTCTTAATCGTAGAAGAAAGAGTGATAATGAATTGAGACTTTCTAGTTACGGTGGTCTCAATTTTGATGGTCATCATGAAAAGAATGGCTATTATTTCAATGATGTTAACAAGGTCACCCTTACTCGTCAATATTCCTTACTTTCAAATACTTCATCCCTTCATTCCTTCCCTTCACTTCCAAGAATACCTAATGGTAGTTTAGGTTTAGATATTGATATGAATGCTGAATTTGATAACTACAGCAGTCAAAGACCAACAACTACTGAATCTAATCTTCAAGTAATGGATGAACCCAAGAATTATCATCCTTCTGATAATATTGGTGTAGATAGTCATGAAACCAAAATTTTGATTGATAGTAATAATGATACCACAGATACCAATAATTTATTGATTCAAAAGAAACAAAATGGTATTGAATTAGGTGAACCACAAGGCCATCCATCCAATGCCGTGTCTTATTACAATGATAACAAGATATTCAATACAAAGATTTACAATGAAGAAATTTATCATGGTAAGGTGTGCGAAGAAGAAGAAGAAAAAGAAGAAAGATATCCTACAAATGATCAAGATCATAATGTCTATCCTAATAAAACATCTGAGTATTTCAATTATACTGATCCAACCCTCCAAAATTTCTTTGGTACTAATTATGATGAGGAAGGAAATGATAAAACCAATGATATGTTGGTAAATAATATTAGTATGTATCCAGGTATTAACTTTAATGAAGTAAATGATGATTTAATTGAAATGGAAGAAGGTCGTAGTCGTCATTATTCATTAGAAAAGAAAAAACAATTAAACAGTAGTAATAACAGTAACAGTAAATATGATCGTCATAATCTTCCTCTTTACTCTGAAGAAGGTCATTACGACAAACCGGAAATTCAACAGAGAGTGTTATCTAATTTCAATGATAATGATTCCTTTTATCATGAAAAAATTTACACTAGTTCTATGGATAATTATCCAATGCAAACTAATCGTACCAATTCTATTTATGATAATACCAATCATACCACTTTTGATCATAATTCCATAAGTTATAATGATTATTCAGATTATTATAATAAGAACTCTTCTGATTCAGAAAACATTATTTTAACTATTGATCAACAACAGCAACAGCAACAGGCTGAAGAAGAAGAAGAACCTATAAATGATCATCAAAAAAGGCGTTCATCGTTCAATCCATCTTTAGATGATCCTTATCACTATACAGAGCTTTCTAGAAATCGGTCAAATACTATTAATACTGCAAATACAATTCTCACTACAACATCAGATTCCAATTATAATTTAGATGTTCCACTTCCGCAGAATGGTTCTGATGATTCTTTCAGCAAATTAATAAATTCCGAGCCTCAAGAATTTATGAATGATGATTCACAAGATCAACAGAAAAATTTATCAAATTATCATGAAGGTACCATTTTAACTCAAGCCACTTTAGACCAAACCAAATCGAATGATGGTCAATACTATGATCCTACGGATCAAAAAGTTTCTCTTCATGAAGACATAAAGAATAGTGAAATTAGTCAACCCATTTCTCCAATTATTATTAGTCAACCTACCACATCGCTTATTTCCTTAAATGCCTATCGTTTACCTCTTAATGCTCCTGTCGTTCGATCTAGATCCTCTTCCATTGTAAGACATAAGTACAATAATCTCATTAGTAGTCATGATAATGTCTATGATAATAATTTGGCCAATAATGTTTTTACTTTTGATTATCCTACCACCGTTAATAACTCCTCATTTAATAGTCAGCTTCACTATAGTAATAGTAATAATTCCATGTTTTATTCTCAAGCCGAAGGAAGTCATGAAGCCTTATATAATGAGAGTTTCTCACGCGATACTGGTGGTGACCATAGTACAATTAAAGAAAAGAAGAGTATAGTGAATAGTGGTAGTGGTGTTATGAATCATGAGGATCCCGCCGGTGACACTAGCCATTTTTATAGTGATATTTATGAATCTATGTATATTAACAACAAGGATGTTTATACCACCACCAAGGATCAAACGGATTTCAAGATTGATATTGAAACTCAAGATTCTCGAAAAGTCCTTGGAACCCATCCTTCAAATTCTACTCCGGTTACACCTTCTCGTCCACCATTATCCACAGCTAATACTACCACATCCACACCTTATGAAGAAAACAATAAAAAATATGATACCATTCTTCCTTCGACCAAATCTCACGAATCGTTTACCCTCTCAAAAGGATCCAATAGTTATTATTCTATGAGTAAGAAAACGTCTTATGACAACATGCATCATTCTTCCTCAAATAATCTAGATTATTCCTATGATATGGATTACAAGTTAGATTTTAGTAATACCGTATTAGATCCTGAACTTTCTGGGATTAAAGAATCCAAGAGTTCATCACGTTTACCTGTATATCCATTAGAAGGTGAAAGAGGTGATATTATTATGGGTCATAAAAGTTATCCATCCTCGATTCACGATGTATCTATTTACAACAATAATACCACTATTAATGTTGATCTAGGCAAAATTGGCGATACCAGTGATACTAATACTAATAATGAGGTGTTGAATTCCGACCTAAATGAACATCGTATTCGACAAAATCCAAGTGTTTTTTTCAGTCAACCCGTTTCAGCAACAGCAGATCATGGTATGGGTATTTCCATTGCCAATAAAGATAGTCATATTGAAATTGATATGAATAATGAAAGTTTTGAACGCTATAAGCTATCATCTCCAACAATTCCATCTTCCTATCCAAATGAAACCCTTCATTATAATAATATTGATGTGGATGTCACTCCAACAAACCATCTTTCCCTTAAACGTAACAATACCAGTAATACCAATACCTCTTCTTCTGCCTATGGATATAATAAACGTTCCAGTAGTTCTGTTTTCCTTCCCACCTATAATATTTTGAGTACGCCTATTCTTCCATATCAATTAGATTCCGCCTCCATTTTTAGTAGTTCTGAAATTTCTTCAAATCCATCGCCACCCATGAATTCCACCACTATTAATATCGATGATAATAATAATGGTACTAACGGCGGTAGTACTAACCCTCCAAGTCTTCCACGTTCCTATAGTACTGGAAATGCAACTCTGATGAATTCCACTTCTCAACCTCTACCCCCACCACCACCAGATACAATAAATCGTAGAGTATCCTTGACGTGTTCCTCTATTTCCTCAAATTCAATTAATTTCTATCCTTCCAATCCATCGAATAATAACATTATGCCTACCACCACTCCTTCAAATCCTCCTTCCAAGACGACAACAAACTATACCAAAACAAATCCCGTCAATACCAATAAGGATTTATTTGAAAAACCTCGAGAACGGTCAAAATCTTATCAGTATAACCCAACCTATCATTCTAAGGAAGATCAAAATTATAGTTATCCATTACCACCACTTCCAATTCATCATTCCTCTGCGGATTCTATCCATTCTTTGTCGTCAACAACACATCCACCACCAGTTCATCCTTCTTCTTCTTCTTCTTCTTCTAATAACATAGAAGTTTCTTATCCTACATCCTCTATTCCAAGTCTAGATCGAAATTCAAGTTTTCGTCAATCTCATCCAATGATTAATTATAACAATACCTTCTTTGGCCTTCCACCAGAACAACGTTTTGTTTCCTCATCGAATTCAGCTGGCCTTCCCCCACCACCCCCACCATCATCATCATCAGTACTTCGTCCCATGACATCATCTCAAGATCTTCATTCCTCTGCCAATACCAGCTCCAGTAGTATTCATCATTATCAAGATAATAGTGTTTTACCAACACATTATACTTCCTTTGGCAATTCAAATACTAATTTCATTCAGCAAGCACCACCACCTCTTACATCATCTCAAGGAACAACAGATACTAATTATTCTCAAAACTACTATATTCCTACACTACCTCCTCCCCAAGTTCAACAAGATCTTGATAATACTAATGATGATAATACCGATCTTGATTTAAATATTCAGATTGGTCAATGAGAACTTTTTATGCTTCAAAATATTAACCAACTGTTATACCAAATAATCAGTCAATAACAACAGCTCAAAAAACCAAATAATAATAATAATAATAATAATAATAATAATAATAATAATAATAATAATAATAATAATAATAATAATAATAATAATAATAATAATAATAATAATAATAATAATAATAATAATAATAATAATAATAATAATAATAATAATAATAATAATAATAATAATAATAATAATAATAATAATAATAATAATATAAAAAAAAATTGTTAAGAAAAACAAGAAAAGCAAAAGCAAAAGTAAAAGAAAAAATAAAAACAAAACAAAAATAAAAACAAAAACAAAAATAAAAACAAAAACAAACAAACAAACAAACAAACAAACAAACAAACAAAAAAAAAAAAAACGATTATATCAATAACAACAACAACAGCAACAAAAAAAAAAATACTAAAATTATTTTATCATCCTTTTCCACGAATATTATATATAATTTTATATATTTGCTTTAATAAAGTAGGCAATTTATTTTTATTTTTATTTTTATTTATTTTTTTTTTTTTATATTTTTATTTTATAATATATAAAAAAAACTATCTTTCCCTCTTTCTTTCCTAATAATGAAACCTTTTATTAAATTAAAATTCAATATATACTTTTATGTAGTAATTATACTTTTTTTTTTTTTTTTAAAAAAAAAAAAAAATTCTTATTCTACCTTAAAAATATACCTTTTTTTTTTTATTTTATATTCTTTATCAATGGTTTTATATATATATATATATAATACAAAATTACATAGATTTAAAAATTAATGGTAAAAAAAAAAAAAGGAATAATTAATAAAATTAAAAAATAGTAATGACAAGTATTAATGAACATTCGTTAAAAAATAAATAAATAAAAAGAATAAACAAACATATATAAAAAACAAAAAAAAAAAAAAAAACAAAAAAAAAAAACAAATTTTTATTCGTAGAAACAAAAATGATACTATTTCTTTTTTTTTTTTTTTTTTTTTTTTAAATAAACAACAGACATAAACTTTAAAATAAAATCAATACTTTTTTTTTTTAACATTGTATAAATAAAATATTTATTTTATAGTTTTTCTTTTCTCTTCTTTTTTTTTTTGTTTGTTTGTACATTTTATAAACAAGTAGATTACTATTATAAATTTAAAATGAATTAATCTTTTTTTTTTTTCTTTCCATTGACTATTGTATTGATAAGGCAAAGTTAAAAAGTTAGATACAAAAACATGAAAGAGTAAAGTAAAATAAAACAAAAATCTTTGATAATATTTATGAATTTTAAATTCATTAATTTTATTGATACTTTTCCTTCTTCTTATTCTAAAACAAACATTCATTCAATAAACCACTTTTTTTTTTTTTTCAAATATTTTATCATTAATTATAATCATACTTGGCATAATCAAAGCCAAATATAATTACTTGAATATTATTATATTAGTATTATATTCTTTATGTACATGACTTTCAAGTAGCTTCATATTTATATTTAATAAGAATAATTGAATATTTACTATTTTTGATTTCATTTCAACTTTTTTTTTTTTTGTTTCTTTCTTTTCAGTGTTAGTCTCGACATTAGAAAACGCTTGCCATGTAACTGTTTTTTGTAAATTAAAATCTTTTTAATTAATAAATAAAGATATATTATAATTTATTGTTAATATATTTAAAATTATAATAATTGTATATATTTAACATATATTACAATATATTTTTATAAAACTGGAGCAATTTATTAAAGAAAATATATTCTATCCATATATCCATGTATAATCATAATAAGTGATAATTAAATTACTCAATATAATTTAATAGCATTATACATTATATTACAATTAAATTGAAATTTAATTTTTTTGAACATTTTCCTTTTTTGGATAAAATTAAAAAATAGATTAAAATTTAATTTAATAAAAAAATTAATTAATTAATAATAAATGAAAAAAAAAAAAGTCAAAAAGGTAAAAAAGACAATGAGCCATGAAGTAAAAAACGAAAAATGATATAAAAAAGATGGTATAAATTAGTATAATATCAAAAATAACAACATTACCAACATCACCAATACTGTTAAATCATTATAATTAACAAGAATATTATTAAAATCAACCATAATTATAGAAGAAAAAAAGGAAGCCCCCATTAAATAATTTATAATTGGTAGTGCTATTCAATCTATTTATATTTATCTACTATTTTATATATACAATGATATGTATTATATATTTTGATAATGATTTAAAATTTGAATATTATTACTTTTTTTGTAAATAATATCTATAATAAGATAATAAAACGTTTAAAGAAAAGTATTATTATCATATCATTACAACATACACATCATAATCAATAATGATTTATAGCTATAAGAATAAAAAAAAAATCAAACTTTTTATTCATTTATTATTAACTTCAATGTTTCCTTTTTTTTTTGTAAAATGCAATAGAATTTAATTATTTTTTGTATTTATTTATTGAATTTTTTTTTCTGTATTGTTGTCTTTTTTTTTTTTTTTTTTATAGAATGATGTTGATTATTATAATTTTATTTTAAAAGTGGAAAAATGATTTATATTATGCAATGAAAACTTTATTAATCTTATATAGATAATTAATATAATATATATAATAATGAGATTAAACAAAAGGAAAATGGGAATAAACTTTATTTTTTTATTATACACTTTGACAATATCAATTTTTCTTAATATTAATGTTTCATGTTATGTATCTATAAACTTTAATACTTTTTTTTTTTTTTAAAAAAGATCATACTATAGTTAATAAGAGCAGTAGCAACAAATAAAAAGCATTCCTATTAATAATAATAATAATAAAATGTACTTTTTTTTTATCAAATAATAAATTAAAAATTAATAAAAACTTTGATTCAATAATGAAAATGTTACATTTTGTATTATATAAAAAAAAAAAATCTATTGCCAATAAATATTCAGATTTTTTCATTTATCTAAAATTGTTTCTTTATTAAATTGTTATTTTTTTTTATCAGTTATTCAATTATACATTGTCATAAACTTATTCATAATTTATCATAGAATTTTTTATTTATTTATTTATTTATATATATATATATTTAATTAATATATAAAAATATATAAAATTTAATGCATTACCATACTATACTATTCAGTTTGTGTTATTATTTTTTTTTTTTCTACATGATACTATTTAAAAATATTATAAATGGTATAGTGTATGTATTTTAGAATGAATGTGTAGGTATTGTATGCCTTATTAATCTATCTGATTAAAATAATTAAATTTGGATGAATTAAAATGACTATTTCAATATATATACATTTTACTATAAATATACTTTATAGAATAAAAATAATTTATTTTAAAAATAACTTTTTTTTTTTCACTGATAATGTAATTGTAAATGTAAATAATAATAATAAAGTTTATTATTAAAAACATTAACAATCCTTCATGATGATAATAAAACAAAAAAATAATGTTAAAATGAAATGACATATTATGATGTACATTTATATTAATTAAAATTAAACCATTCTTTTTTTTTATTTTTATGCACAAATTATAATGCAAATACTTTTTTTTTTTTTTTTTTAAAAAAGTTCAATATTAATTCAGTAATTTTGTTAATATCAACCATTTTAGTTTTATTTATGATTAAAAAAAAGCTTTAAAATTATAAAGTACATTAATAATAAAACAAACAAATAAAGAGATAATAAAGCAAATAAATACTTTATCATGAAATGAACAATTGTATAGGTATTTTATAATTTTATAATTTTTTTTATGATATTTATTTATAATAAAAAAAATTTAATAAATTAAAGTTTTTTTGTGAAAAACCATATTTTAATAATAATAATAATAATAATAATAATAAAAGTAGGAATGAATTGAATAATAATAATAATAATAATAATAATAATAATAATAAAAACCTAATATTTAATTAATTAAAATATATATTGATATAAAAAATATAATATTTATAATTATATTTTATTTTATCTAATTTATTATGTATATATAAAAACTATTTCTAAATAAAATATTATAAATGACATAGGGTAGTTTTTTCCTTTTTTTTTTTTTTTTTTTTTTTTTTACAACAACAACAACAACAACAACAATAATAATAATATTTAAAAAAATGAATATATAATATTATTTATTTTATTAATATGAAAATAACATATTTCTAATAAAAAAAAAGAGTTTTTATACCATATTTAAATATATTCATTTACAAATAATAATTAAAAAAAAAAGAAAAAACTTTCTTTTTATATTAAATAGTCATTGTTATTATATAAATGTCAATGTAAATAGACTTTAAATTATAAAACGAAAACCTATTTTAAAACCAACCAACCAAAATAAAACTAATAATAATATAGCACTATTAAGCACTATTAAGCAAATATATATATATATATATTTTTTAAAAAAGTTAAAAACTATTTCTTTTGAATTAAAATTCAATTAAATTCAAATTTCAAAATCAAAATTTCAAATAAATATTTTTGAACGTAAAAAAAAAAGTTAAAACGCATATTTATATTATATAAAAAAATACAAAATAAAATAAAAGCAAAACAAAAAACAAAGTAAAAATAAAAAAAAGAAAGCAATAAATATTTTAAATTTTTAAATTTTTAAAAAGCAATTTATAACACAACATATTATCCATTATATAAAAATTTTTTTTATATTCTATTTTTATAATAAATACATTATATCTTCTATAAAATATTTTATATTATTATATCGTTATACATAACTGTTTTTTTTATAATTATTTTTTTTCTTATTTCATTTCATTTTTTTTTTTTTTTTTTTTTTTTAAAAAAAAAACATTTTCTTTATTCGTATATATAAGTATATATAAGTGTATATAGTAAAAATAATATATCATAAATATATATAAATACAAATTTAAATTTTATAGCAACAACAACAACAACCTGAAAAAAAATACTATATTAAAATAAATTATTACTCAAATTCGATAATAAATAATTTTTTTATTATACATATACGTATATAGTACTATAATACCACGTCTGTCAATTTAATAGAAAATAATTTATTACTTCAAAATATAATAGAAAAAAAAAAAAAAACTTTGAAAAGAAAATTATAAAGCTATAAATATAAAAAAATTAATATATAATTATTTACAAAAAGTAATTATAAAGAAATAAAAAAAAAAAAAAGAAAAAACTTTGAGAAATTTGTAAAAATTTCAATTTGAATTCTTTCACGAAACAATATATATACATAGAAATAATATTATATTACACAATGGAATTTCTTCATAATGAGGTAATTTATCTTTTATGTTGTTGAAAAACAAAAAAATCAAACAATTATAATAGGCGTATATTTTTATACTAATACTATTCTTTTTATTTATTGTAGAATGATGTTAAATTTAACATTTTATGTTCTTGTTCACACTGTTTAATATTTATTTTATCTAATGTAAGTATATATTCTTTCATAAAAACTTTTTTTATAGTTGATAATATTATTAATATATATTCATATTCATATTCATATTAACATTATTATTATTATTATTATTATTATTATTGTTACTATGCATATTCATTCGTAATAGAGTACAGACAATCATCATGATGAAAATATTAGTTTAGATATTGAAACAGAATGTAATGGGGATAATACCACTGAAAAGAAAGAATTGGTTATATTACAAAAAAGGGATAATGTATATAAAGATTTTGTTAATATATTAATACCAGTAGAACACTTAACCAATCTTCAAAAAATTTTTGAAAAAACTTCTTGTGTCAATAAAAATAGGTAATGAAAATTATTAATAATAGCAACAACAATAGCTAGTAGTAGTAATAATAATGGAAATAGTGATAGTAATAGTAACTATAATGGTGGTGATAAATTACAACAACAATAGCAACAACATCAATAACAATAATAATAATTAGTGAATAACTAAATATCTAAATTCAAATATAATTATAAAGTTTTTTTTTTTTAGAAAAAAGAAATTTAAAATGATTAAAAAAAAAAAAAGTCTATAAAATAGGAATTAACAAATAATATATGCTTTTTATATTCATTAATATATCGTTATATGTAGATGTTGTAGATATTATGAATTATTAATCATTGAATCCTTAAAGTCATTAAAAGATATTGAAATCAATCCAATTATTAATGAAATAAACAACAACAACAACAATAATAATAATGGATTACGAAGAAGAACAAGAAGAGCACGTTCAAGTGAATTAAATGTAAGTAATCCATTATTTAATTTATCATTTTATTTAAGACTTTAGAACCAAAAAATAAAAACAAAATGAAAAAATTAACATTTTATACTATTTTTATTAAAATTATTTTAATTGATAAAAAAAAAAAAGTTATCACGTTCTTTGGATTATCAAAGAAGATTAGAAATTAAAAAAAATTATAATTGTATCGAACAATGTTTTGAAACACTTATTGTATTAATGGTTACACTTACAAAATGGCATTGGATTAATGATTTATACATTCGAATTTATCGTTCCTTGGAACAATCAAAAATATACGATATTATGGGTAAATTATGTAATATACCGTTATTAGAGATAACATGTAATCCAACATTATACCGTAGTCTTTTTAAACTTTACAAGTATTTAATTTTATATGGATTTGTTCAACCTTGGGAAAAACATCAAGAACTTTCAGATCATGCTCATAAACTTATTAATTCAGCAAGAGAATTTTTAAGTATGATGGGTCCAGTAGATGAAAAAAATATTAGTAAAGATGGACTTATTTCTATTTCACAATATATTATTAATGAATGGGATGCTCAATCTAATTAAAAAAAAAGAGGGATAAAGGAATAATTAATATTATTAAGAAGAAAAAGAAGAAGAAGAAAGAAAGAAACAAAACAAACAAAAAAATAATAGATAGAAAAATAACAAAAGAGCAAAAAAAAATTTATTAATTATTTATTCATTTTTTTTTCTAAAGAAAATCTTTATTCATTATAATAAAAAATGTATTATTATTATTATTATTATTATTATTATTATTTTAAAAAAATTTTTTTTTAAAAAAATCTTATTGCATAATGAATGTAATAATCATCATATCTATATTATTTATTGAAAATATTTTTTTTTTTTTACCTTTTTTATATATAAAAAAGAGTAAAGCAACATGAAAACAAACAAACTTTTATGCAAGTTAAAGTAATTTAATTAGATATTTTTATTATAATTTACTTAATAATATTATCTATAGTCAATATCAATGGATTGAAAAAAAAGTAACATAAAATATTTTATGTTTTATTTTTTTTTCTAAAGAAAATCTCAATAATTATCAATAATTATGAATATATCTATTAATAAGGATCAATATTGAAAACTCAAAAAAAAAAAAAGAGTTTTAAAATACGAATAGGGTTATATTTATTTGATCTTTTTTTGTATATAATTTTTTTTAAATAAAATAATTTAACTATTTAAAAAAAAAGAAAAACAATTTATTTTATATTTCTGTTAAAATATTTATTTTTTATTTTAACGATACTGAAATTAAAGTAGAATTAATAATATAAATGAATGAATAAATGAATGAATTAATAAAAAAAGAGAAAATTAACTTTTAATTATTATTATTATCGTTTTTTATTTTCTTTAACACTTATTATAGAAATTTTTATTAATAAATAAAGTCTTCCATAATAACATGTTTTTTTTTTTTTTTTATTTTTTTTTGAATCATGGCATTTTAACTATAATAATCTTTAAATTCTTTTTTTTTTTAAATTATTTAATATCTTTACTTAACAGTAATAATAATAATAACTACGCTTTAATCCTTCTTTTTAATTAAGGATCAAAGAATTTTAACTTGTTGCTATTTATTTAAGTAATAGAGTGTGTGATCAAACTTTTTTTTTTTTCATTTAATGTTATAAAAAAAACTCTAAGTCTATTAATAACATTTAATTGTATAATTTCTTGAAAATGGGAAAGAAATATGTAAAAAAATAAAAGATATATATATATATATATATAATATTTTTATAATTAGAATAATAATAATAATAATAATAATAATTATTATTATTATTATTTATTTTTTATATATATTTAAACTGTATTAAAATTAAAATACACAAATGATTAAATAAAAAGGAAAATATTATAGTTTGTATTGTATAATTTTATATAATATATATTTAGATATTTTTTTTTTGCCTTTCTAAGTAGATCAAATTTTTTTTTTTTTTCATCTTTTTTTTTTTAAACTTTTTAAAATTTTATAAAAAAAAAGTTTGTTAAAAAAAAGAAAAAAATTATATACATATTTATAATTTATAATTTATATATAATTAACTATTTTAAAGTTTTAGTTGAATATCAGTTAAAATAAAAAAAAATATGGCAATAGTTTCTTTTTTGACAGCTTTTTTTTTTTTTTTTTTAATAATTTAATTTTTTAAAAAATGGAAATTTTGAATTTACAATAATTCTTTTTTTTTTTTTTTATTTTATCTATCATGCTTTTAATCAAAAATTAGATAAAACATTAAAAAAAAAGGAAAAATCTAACAGTTTTTATAATAACATATGATGTATTATGTACTCTTTATTTATAATAATAATAATAATAATAATAATAATAATAATAATAATAATAATAATAATAATAATAATAATAATAATAATAATAATAATAATAATAATAATAATAATAATTAGAATAATAATAATAATAATAATAATTAGAATAATAATAATAATAATAATAATAATAATAATAATTAGAATAATAATAATAATAATAATAATAATAATAATAATTAGAATAATAATAATAATAATAATAATAATAATAATAATAATAATAATAATAATTAGAATAATAATAATAATAATAATAATAATAATAATATAATAATAATAATAATAATAATAATAATAATAATAATAATAATAATAATATAATAATAATAATAATAAAATAATAATAATAATAATAATAATAATAATAATAATATAATAATAATAATAATAATAATAATAATAATAATAATAATAATAATAATAATAATAATAATAATAATAATAATAATAATAATAATAATAATAATAATAAATAAATAATAATAATTAGAATAATAATAATACCTTTTTTTTTTTTATGATCTATTATAAATATTTTTTTTATAAATATATTTAAAAAGAATTGTTATTTTTAATTTTATATATAAATAAATAGTAATAATAATATTTAATAAATAATATTACATATAACATCTATAATAAATGGTATTAATACATAAATATTTTTTTTCCTCACAAAATATAGAGTGCTATAAATAATAAAAGGTCAATAATAAATATTTTGAAAATACTCTATAAATACAAAGGATTTCCATAAACTAGAATAGAAATGCTTATTTATTATATATTTATTATATATATAATTATAAAATAATTATAGTAATCATCGTTTAAAAACAAAAGTTTTTTTTTTTTTAAAATGAATTTTACAGATTAAATTCATTCATTTATTGGCTACCAAAAAAATTTATTTTTAATATAATTTTAATTTATAAAAAAATTGGATAAAAATGAGACAATTTAAAAAAAAAAAAAACTTTTAAAAGCATGTTAGGAAATGAGATACATTTTGTTAATTTTTATAGCATTTAAATCTTATTTTATAATAATAATTATTATTTTTATTATTTCTATTTCTACAATACATGCATGCAGTTCGTAATTAAATAATAATTTCATATGAAATTCAAATCGCTGAAACTTTATTATAAATATATTATGTTAATATTAAATAATGGTGGATGGAATAGTCGATTTGAATTAGAATAACCAATGCTTTTATTTAAAAAACCTTTAATTTTCATATAAAGATACATAAATTCATATTTAATTTATTAGTATTATAATTTATTAAAAGTTAATTAGTTTTTTTTTTTTAAAAGTATTATAAATATAATATATATAAATAATAAGAATAATAATAATGATCCTATTAAACATTATTAGATATTAGAATAATATTTTTTTTAAATAAAATATCATTATTGTTTATTTGAATAATAGAGTTAAACTATTTAAATAATAAATGCTTTTTTTAAAGTATAAATATTAAATATTTTTTTCTATTTTAATTTCTTTTTTTTCTTTTTTCTTTTTTTTCTTCTGGATAAAAAGTAGTAGTATTATATCTGGGAATAAAATTGAGACATAAAAAAAGTTATATATAATATATACATAGTATATATATACTTTTTTCAAATCAAAAAAAATTTGATTGATTCAAATTATTACCTTGTAATTATTTTTTTCTTTTTTTTTTTTTTTTTTTTTTTTTTTTGCAATCTAAATAGTTCCAACTTATTAGGTAGTATTATACCAATTTGTTTCATGTCAAAAATAAAGAAGCAATAATATAATATATCATTTTACAGTTTTTTTTTTAAAAAAACAAACAAACAATTTATACATAAATATATATATAAATTATAAATCATCATCAGTATATTATATTTTATTATTTTAAATTCTATTAAAGAAAACATTATTAAAACTCTTCATTGAAAAACACTTATT
The DNA here is from genome assembly GCA_002104945.1 of Piromyces finnis. Lineage (NCBI taxonomy): Eukaryota > Fungi > Neocallimastigomycota > Neocallimastigomycetes > Neocallimastigales > Neocallimastigaceae > Piromyces > Piromyces finnis. Next base: position 147,464 of record MCFH01000071.1, on the reverse strand, counting down.
TATTTATATCATTCACAGTTAAAAACAGGATCTTTTTAATTTTTATTTTAAAAAATAATAAAAGTGAAAGAAAAAAAAAGAGGGATATTACAAAAGAAGGAAAGAAAAAAAAAAAAATTCAAACTCTTATAACGTAATATTATATTTATCTATTAATATATTTATTTATATATATACATATAAAAAAAAAGAAATAATATAAAAAATGATAACTCATGAAGTAAAAAAAACTGATACTTTAGAAGGCATTTCATTACGGTATAATGTTTCAATTGCAAAGATAAAAAAAGTTAATAAAATATATAGTAAAGATGTACTTTTATGTATGGACAAGATTTTAATTCCAGAAAAGAATGATATCCTTTCACCAAAAGAGAATCACAAAAGTAAGTTATTATTACATATTTATATAAAAAAAATTAGAAAACTATTTTTAATGAAAAACAATTGGATTAATTGTAAAAGGATAAAAGAAAATATGAAATATACAATAATATATCATAATATATATATCATTTTTTAATCTTTTGATAATGTTAATTTGATTTTTTTTTATTATTAAAACATAAACATTAAAAAAGATTGTACTAATAATTATCAACTTTTTTATATTATTTAAATTATTATTGCTACTAATAACCTATTATTCCATTTATCTATTCATATCTATATATTATTTATATCTATATTTTGTATATATTATGTTTTTATTATTATATTATTTTATTATTATTTTATATATATATTTTGCTTTCAATTAAAATGATGATCATGAATATTTTATGAATTTATAAAAAATATATATGAGTAGACATAAATATTACAACTATTCCAAATAATTCAAATACATATTATAATAATGGAAATAGTCAGCATAATTCTATTATTAATACGACGACGACGACGACTCATAATTCAAATTCCATAAATAATTATTCAACAGGATCACCTAGTTCAAGTATCATATTTGACCAAGGCAATTCTTTAAGTTCTCGCTCATCTTCCCTTAGAAAAGAATTTAAGCAATCTACCTCTGAAATATCTTCCTTGAATGAATTTTTTGAAAATTTTGATAAAACAATCATGGATACAGTTAATAAAAGTAATATTAGTCTTCCTTTACTTATTAAATCACAATTAGAAGTATATCAAAACATTCCAACTTATGATCCTAATAATGATATTAAAAGTAAGTAATAAACTAACTATATAATAGTACTAATAATGATATTCTATACTAATTATTATAAAAAAAAACTGTTTTTTTTATCTATTATAATAATACTTTTTTTTATTTGAATTACTATATATTAAAAAAAAAAAAAAAAAAAAAAATGGAATTTTGTATAATGAATAAATTTATTTTATATATGTTTTCTATCAATAATAAAAAAAGAAAATATACCTTTATCCAACAACAACAACAACAACAACAATAATAATACCGATACCAATAATGCTAATACTACTACCACTACTACCACCATCACCACCACCACCACCACTACTATTAATAATAATAACAATAATGGTAATATACAAAAAAGCTATTCAGTGGGATGTTTTGATAATAATAATAATAATTGTCCTATTCACTCCTATTCAACCGATGATACCATCATTCATGGGCATGATAAAAAAGATCTGATGAAAAAACTCTATCGTAATTCCAATTCAAATAATAATTATCCACCTTCATGTTCCTATGATAACTATGATGGGTATAAAGCTCAAGAATATGGCATTCATACTCCTCCTGAATCCTCCTCTTCTGGTAAATCATTTTTAAAGAATGAACAGGAAAAAATAAATAAAGTTTTTGAAAAATTATCAATTTCAATAGATATGAATGGTATTCATAAAATAATGAGTCGTCTTTCATCACGAGAATTCAATTCAACACCATCTGCCGATACAGAATCTTTACATTCTTCATCTTTTAACCATTCTAATGGTTATTTAGAATCCGCAAAAATCGTTTAATGTAATCATTGAAAAAAAAGTTTTTTTTTTTTTTTATTTTTTGTTTTCTCTTTGAAAACCTTTTCCAAATAAAAATAAATAATATGATGATAAAATAAAAAAAAAAAAAAAAAAATAAAAAAAAAAACTCAAAATCTCAATAATTTATAACCACAATATTCTTATATAGCATTTAAATTTAATTTAACAAACATAGCATAGGAAATAATTAACAATAATAAAAATAATAAATCCTATTTAAAAAAAAAAAGTAATATACCTATAATAATTAAAAAGTATAATAATAAAATCAAAAACTTGAATTTCTTTTTTATAAAATAAAAAAATGTTGATGCTTATTAAAGAATTATGCAAAATTCAATCAATTATTTATATATTTTTATTATTATTTCATTACCTATTGTTATTGTCATTACTATTATTATTTTTATTTTATTCTAATCCGATTCTCTCACTATTATCTTTCTTATATATCTTTTCCCACTTTTTTATTAGATGAAAATAAAATCTTATTCAAAGAATAGTAATAATAAGAAATAGTAGTTATTAAAAAAAAAAAAAAGTATTTTTAAGTATAAACTATTTTAAACATCCCATTCTGATATTTATAAAAAAAGAAAACTTTTTCCAACTTTCTTGCTTTCCTTTCAATAAAAATAAATTTAATTTCAAAAATTACCTTTTTTATATATATATATTGTAATAATAGTACTCTATGAATATTTCATATTTTTTTTTAAGAGTTTCTATTATTATTTTTCTGTTTAGAAACACTTTTTGTAAATAAATAAGCAAAAATTAATAATAATAAAAAAAAAGGAATCATTTAGAAATATTATTGATAAATATTTCTTTTTTTATTTATTTTTTTTTTTAAAAAAAGTTTAAAATTTTTTTTATCATATTATTCCTTGCTATTAGTATATTTAATAGTAGTAGTGGTAGTAGTAATAGTAGAGATATAATAGATTTTAAATAGATTTCGTAAAGAATAAAATAAATAATGGAGTTGACTAACTTTTTTAAAAAAAACTGATATATTCTAATTGTATTTTTTTTTCTTAGTAAATAAAAAAAGTAAAAATTTATTTCTATGTATTATGTGTAAGTGTGTGTGTGTATTTTTTTTATTTATATTTTTATAGATAGGTTTTAATTATGGAATTGCGTTTTTTTTTTTATTTCGTTTTTATTTTCATTTTTTCCCCTTTTTATCATTTCATTTAACGTTTTATTTTTATTTATTTTTATTTTTTTTTATTTCCCCATTTAATTAATTGGCATAGCCTTTTGCTCTCTCATTCTAATTCTGTCAATAACTTGTTCTAAACCTTTACGTCCATTGGCAGCATTGGCTTTGAAAGTTTTAACTATACATTTAAAAATATAATTATATATTTATATTAATAATGAATATAAATTTTTAACAATTGAGATTATTATATAGAGAATCAATTTATTAATATATTAATATATAGGAATGATTTTTTTTTTAGAGTCATTTCTTTATGTTTACCTGTAAATTCTTCAGTATATTTTGCAATACCAGATAAGACACCTTTAGCAGAAATTTTAGCTTGTTGAATAAATAAAGTATTGTTTTCTGGATCTTCTGGATTCTTTTTAAGGGTTAATCCTTCTTCAATTAAGATTAAATTAGAAAAAGATAAGTTGACAGTTTCAGCGTGTAAAACATTAGTTTTTGGGTCAAGAGTTGAAACTTCATGGAAATAAGCAACATCAGAACTATTAAAGATTTTTTGTAAAATTCTTGGAATCTTTTGTTTTCCTGATAATAATCTTTCAGAGTGAAGTATACCATTTTCATCAACATATCTATTAATAGTATCTACACTAACAATATGTGCAGAGTGATCATTTGGATATTTTTCCCAGTGAGCTTCAGTAACTTGAGACCATGGGTGTGGAATCTTGTGTACAATTTCGAAAATTTTCATTTTTTATATTTATTATATTATGAAAAATAAATAAAAAATTGGTTGTGTATGCTTTTTTTTTTTTTGTTACTATTCAGTTGTTAATTTAAAAATGAATTTTTATTTCCTTTTTTTTTTTAAAGATAAATAGTTTCCTTTTTTTTTTAATTTTTATTTTATTTATTCGTACTATGGTAAAAAAGAAAGGTTTCCTTTTTCTTTATTTTTTTTTGATATTTCCAAGTTTCGTTTGGGTATTTTTTTTATTAAAAATTTGTTAAAAATTTATTTTAAAATTTAAACTTTTCTTATTAAAAATATCAAAAAAAATTAAAGAATTTTATAATAAAAATCTTTTTTTTTTAAAGGTTCATTCGTTCAATTTCCTGTTTGAATGGTCACTTTTTTTTTTTTTTTAATCTTTACAGATTTAAATATAAAAAAAAAAAATTCGTAATAAAGTAATAAATAAAAATTTTTTTTTTTTAATTTCTTTTTTTCTGGATTTTTTTTTTTTTTTTGAGAAAACGATCTATATTAGATAATATATGTTACAATATAATAAATAACATATTAGAATATATTACAAATAAATTCTATTCATTTATCAAACTAATAAAAATTAAAAATTTAAATTTTATTTAAAAATAGAAATTAAATAAAAACCAATTTTAACCAATCAAATTATATTGATATTGTATATTAACATATATTATCATTATACTCCTAATATATACAAAATAGGTTTTAGAGATTTATTGTCAATTTAAATTTTATATATTAATATATATTTAATATATGCATAGAATGTAATATATTTATATTAAAAATCGTATTAGTAATAACAAAAAGTCTACCATAAAATAAATGCATAGAAATAATATATATTAAATAAATATCCTATACTAATTAAATGAATAAATATCCATTTTAAATAAATTTATGGATGGGTAGAAGTGTTGAATGTCATATGAAAATTCCAATAAAATGGAATATATAATTTAAACTAATTAATCCTTTATTTAAATTATATATTATTCATTCATTTACTAACCAATATTAAATTAAGTGAATAAATTAAATAATTACCAAGGGATTAAATGTCAAAAGGTTAAAGAGGAGTGTTGTAAAGAAAAAAACTTTTGTAATGAAAGAACATTTATGAATAAAGGACTTTTGTAATTGAAAGGATGAAAGAGCTTTATAATGAAAAGAACTATTGTATAATAAAAAAGATTGAAAGCCACCTTTAATCCATTTATATATTTTTATTCTTTAGAAAAGATTAAAATAGAATATTTCTGTCATTTTATTTTGTAATGATTTCTTGTCATTATTATTACTGATTTATCTTTTAATTTTTTTAAGATATTGATTTTATAAAGTCAATGAAAAAATGTTGCAATAGGTAAATAAAATAACCTTGTATACTATAGTTCTACTATTGTTTATGAGAAATAGATTAGTAGAGTTCACTTTGTATATCATAAGATTTAATATTACATTGAATACACTGAGTACTTATCCAGACATAAAGATAAACCTTTTTATTTTGTTTATTTAATTAGATTATAAGTGTTTAGTGTTAAGTTTTACTTTTAAATGGAAAAAAAGTAAAAAAAAAAAAAGTATTCATAATTTTCATTATTAAAAATAATATTTACCCAACATTCATGCCATAAAAAATTTTAAGAATGAAGAAAATTGTGGTAAATTTAAATAAAAATAAATGAATATAACAAATAAATGACTATAAATATATTAATGAATAAAATAAATATAAAATGAATAAAACAAATAAATGACTATAAATATATTAATGAATAAAATAAATATAAAATGAATAAAACAAATAAATGACTATAAATATATTAATGAATAAAATAAATATAAAATGAATAAAACAAATAAATGACTATAAATATATTAATGAATAAAATAAATATAAAATGAATAAATGACTATAAATATATTAATGAATAAAATAAATATAAAATGAATAAATGACTATAAATATATTAATGAATAAAATAAATATAAAATGAATAAATAGCTATAAATATATTAATGAATAAAATAAATGAATAAAACAAATAAATGACTATAAATATATTAATGAATAAAATAAATGAATAAAACAAATAAATGACTATAAATATATTAATGAATAAAATAAATATAAAATGAATAAATAGCTATAAATATATTAATGAATAAAATAAATGAATAAAACAAATAAATGACTATAAATATATTAATGAATAAAATAAATATAAAATGAATAAATAGCTATAAATATATTAATGAATAAAATAAATGAATAAAACAAATAAATGACTATAAATATATTAATGAATAAAATAAATATAAATAAGGTATAATTTCAATGACGGTAAAAGTTATAATGAATTACAGAAAGATAAACTGAATGTGAATTGAATTTTCTTTTTACCTTAATGGAAAGAAAATATTATACGAAATAAAAATGGTTTTAAAGATGAATACCTAATTAGATGCTGAATGAATATCATATAAAGATATAAATATTTTTGTTTTCATCTTATGTAGGAATACTTATTCTAATATTCTTACATAAGATACAAACAAAATCATTACTAATAAAATATTTATTAATTCATTTTTTTATAATAATATGATAATTTATATTTTTAATTGGGGATGATGAAGAAATTGATTATTTCAACCATTTTTACATAGGATATTATGTGTATAATGGTATTTTACAACTATAGTATTACATTCACACATCATAAATAATAATAATAAAATAATAAAAAACTTTATAATAATAATGAAAGGAATAAATTCATGAAATAAACCATCTTTAGTTAAAACTATTCTCTAAGGTTTCTTTATAAATCTTTTCTAAACTTCACAGAATTACAATTACAATTACAATTACATTTGTAATTACATTATTTAAAATGTAGTAAAAATTAATTTTTGCCAAAAATTATTAAATAATTAAATAAAAGAAATTAGGTTTATGAAATCTCTTAATTTCAACTTTGTAAAAATAATAAATAATAATAATAATCTGTAATCATTTCATCTTCATAATAATAAAAGAAATAAAGAAATAGTAGCAATAGAAATAATAACAATATCAATCATATTTTAATAATAATAATAAAAGAATTGTCAATTTAACACACTTTTTTTTTTTTTTTTTGTGAAATTGAGTTTCAAATTCTATTGAAAATTACTATCAAATTTCAAAAGTTTATTTTTTTTAAAAAAAATTAAAAATTATACATTTTCTCATTCACCTCATCCCAAAAACACACCTATAGACACATACATATCGACACACACACACACACATATATATATATATATACATATATTCCTACACCTTAAAATAATTTAAAATTATATATATATATATATATATATATTTTATATAAATTTTTGAATTTTATCATTATTCCTTTTAAAATAAAAAAAATATTTACTATTTAAATTTTATTTTTTGTACAATAAAAACAAAAACTATAAATATAACATATACCTATTTTTTCTCTCCTTTTTTTGTTTGTTTGTTTAAACACTAAAAATAATACATTTGCCTATGTCAAAAAATAATGAAAGTAGTGCTTCAAACCTAAATTCAATAAATATTAAAAGTCAAATGATGAGTAATGATGGAAAAAATATTTTACCAACAATGGACATGAATAATCCGTTAAATTTAAATTTGGATAATATTTTATTGGCAAATCCAAACTATAAATATTTATCAGAAATTCAACAAATGATGTTTGTTTTTGGCGAACAGGATCCTTTATTGGAAACCATTCAACTTATAGAAGATATTGTACGTACTCAAATTATAAATATTCTTATAGGCGCTGTAGCTCATCTTAATAAAAGAGGTTCTCGTTATTTAACAGTAGAAGATTTAATTTTTTTGGTTCGTCGTGATCCTCAAAAAGTTAATCGTTTGAGAACTTATTTATCATGGAAAGATATTAGAAGAAATGTCAAGGATAAAGATGGAAGAACAAATGATTATGCAGAAGATATTATTGCTGAAGAAGCTTCACAACCAAATGCTCCAGAAAAAGCAGTAAGAGTTAAAAAAAATAAAATTGATTTTTCATGGGACACTTTGAGTGTTTATAAATCTGTTTTATACGATGATGATGAAGATGAAGAAGAGGATGAAGATGATATTGAAAATAATGAAGATCAACTTAGACGTTTAAAAATGGCAGATGAAGCCACAAAATATATGACAAATACAGAATATATTAATTACTCAACTTGTCGACAAGCTAGTTTTGTATATAAAAAGAGTAGAAAGTTTAGAGAATGGTGTCATATGGCACAACACTACGATAATAAACCAAATCCAGATGTTATTGATATTCTTGGTTTTTTAAGTTATGAAATTGTTAGTAAATTAACAGAAACAGCTATTGCTGTGAAAAATAGATGGGATAATCTTGAAAGAAATGAAAAGGCTGGTAGTAGTAGTCTTTTTGCTGATCTTAATTCTGATCAAAATAATTCTACTGGTTTAGGAAATATGGATCAAGAATCCTATAATTCCTATTTATTTGGAAGATCGTCAAAAGAAAGCACTCAAATCCTACCAATCCATGTTTATGAAGCTTTCAGAATATTAAATATGCAAGATCCTCCATTAAATAATTTTGATGGAAGTTTCCTATCATCTAAATATACCATTATGTAATTTTTTTTTTTTTTTTTTTTTTTTTTGGCTTTATTATTATTATTAGTATTTTTAATTTTTAAATAATAATAATAATAATAATAATAATAATAATAATAATAATAATAAAAAAGATATATACATATATATTTTTATTAATAATTATGATATTTATATTTTATTATCGGTATAATTTATCATATTGTAAATATTGTTATTATGTAGTAAAAAAAAAAAAAAAATAATATAAAAATATAAAAACGAATAAATAATAATTAATAAAAAAAAATAGTAATTTTTAAAGCTATTAATATTTGTAAAATAATAATAATGATAATTATTACATTTTTGTTTTTTTAAGATACAAAGAATAAAGGTAAAAAAAAAAAGTGTGTATAAGAGGCCATTTTATGTTTATTGGGTTTCTTTTTATTTTTATAAAAAATGAAAATTTTTATAGGAAAATAATTTTTTTTTTTTTTTTTTTACTATAAAATTCTTTAAATAGTAATAAAAATGGAGGAAAAGAAAGGAAAAGAATTAATAGAAATTCCTGGTTTTGACCCAAGATATAATAGACATTTTAAAATACCTATAATATACCATGATGAAAATTTTATAATTGTGAATAAACCGTAATACTATTTTTTTTTTTTTTTCAAAAGATTAAATTATTATATAAATCTTATTTATCGACACAACAAATCATTATATATAATTAGTTGTGTTCTTTTTTAAAATTGTTTAACTCCAATTTCATTCTAAAATAGTGATACATTTTAAAATATTAATTAGATATGATATTCGTATTGATGGAGAAATTAAGGAATGTCAAACAGAAGAATCATTAATATTATCAAAATATCCTGAATATAAAGGAAAATTAAAGTTAATTCATCAATTAGATTATGCCACTTCAGGAATTCATTGTTGGGCTCTAAATAAAAATGCAGCAAGAAAATCGTAAATATATTCGGTGTTTTTTTTTTAAATAGAAAATATATTATTATTATTATTATTATTATTATTATAATTGATGTTTATTTTATTATTTTAATGTAATTTATTAAAATTTCCAATTCTTTTATTTCAATTAATTTTAAATCAACGGATTATAACAGTACAAAATCATTTAGTCAACACCGTGTAAAAAAAACATATGTTGCAGTTGTTAGAGGACATATAGAAAAAGACAAGTAATTAAAAATATATATATATATATATATAAATTTCTAATTTGAAATCCAAAGATTTCAAAATCGATAAATCATAAAAATTATTAATTTTTTTTTTTTTTAAAAATCTCTTTAAATTTATTATTATTATTATTATTATTATCTTTTAAAAAAAGATTTGAAATTGAAAAACCCATAGCTAAAGATCCTAACCATGAACGAAGAATGATGATAGGAACCGAAGAAAATCCAGGAAAGGTATTTTTTTTTTTTAAAAAGATAAATATAAAAAATTTTTAATTGTTATTCTATAAATATCAGTGATTTCATTTACTATTTATAATAAAATATATTCATAAATATATATTTTTATCATCATCATCATCATCATCTTTTTATTATTAAAAGGAAGCAAAAACAATAGTGGAAGTTGTTAAAAGAGGAGTATTTCACCCAATTCTTTGTGACTCACTCGATAATAATAATGAGACAAAAGATAAGGAAAAAGATTTAGTCATGGAAGCAACCTTAGTTAAATTATACCCACATACTGGAAGAACACATCAATTACGTGTTCATTTACAAAGTATAGGCCATCCAATTATCGGTGATTATAATTATGAGGAACCTTTTACAGATCATGAACGTATGATGCTTCATGCCTGGAAAATTAATATGCCTTTAAGTGCCAAGCATGATAATAACCTTACCTGTAAAAAAGTTAAAGGAATAGTGAAGAAAATAAAAATTGATCATGAATCTGAAGGCAAGGATGAATCAAAGGCTCATCAAGAAGGTTTAAAATTTCCAATAATGAAAAATAAAAATGATATAGAAGATATTATTCTTGAAACAGAAAATCCATTTGAAAATTTAATTTTAGATCAATAATTTATTGTAAAAAAAAAAAAGTAACAATTCTATACCTTGAAAATTATACAGCTTAATCTATATAACATAACATATATTATTTTATGCATATCATGCATATCTATTTAAGAATTCAAAAAAGTTTTTTTTTTTTTTTTTTTTTTTTTTTAGATTTCAATGACTAAAATTTTATAGAATAACAATAAAATAGACAAAAAGATATTTATTAGAGAAGTCATATTTATTTAATAAAATATTTTTGTAGAATTATAGTTTTTTTTTTTTTTTTTTTTTTATAACTAAAATCAAAATCAATTTTTTTTTTTTTCTTTTTCTTTTTTTTTTTTTTTACTTTATTAAAATGTGAATATAGTGAATATATATAATGTAGTTTTCATATATAGAACAATTTGAAAACTTTAAAGTGTAGAAAAAAAGGTTCACCATTTAATTAATATTGATAGATGGATAGATATATTTTAAGAAAATATATATATATATATATATTTTAGTAAAAGTAAAAATTAATCTCATGATGTATTAACTGTGTGTACGGAACACCAAAGTAGGTTTCATTGTCCTATTGGCACAATGTCGGCGTTCTAGATGATGCTAAGTATGTTTTGCTAAACTTTTCAAAAAGTAGATTCATAGGACTACTAATAATAGGGATTGTTTCAATAAGAAAATGCCATGGGATCTTCAACCTATGGAGCACGAAACCTTGATAAACTGTAAAGTTGTTCATTCCAACGACCTTTATTCTGTCTCTTCGATTTGTCGCTAAAGTTCCATCAAGAAGGAACGCAAAAAATAAAATTATAAAATGATTTATCTTCCATTCCTAGGAGGTAAGCAATAAGATAATACTTATTATATGTATATTGTTGACCATTTTCTTGGGTGTGTTATTTTATTAATAATTATAGTGGAAAAATTAATGATTCAGTCTTATTTGCTCTGCATATAATATGAAAGCTGTATATTTATTATTAATAATAATTTCAAACAATAAAATATTATAATGAGAAAAATAGAATTATAAAAAGAATTTACTACTTATCTCCCGTGTCAAGGGTGTCTGAAAGCTTGAATAGCCTTTGCAGAAATTTATAATACTTTATAATGTGAAGTATTAAATATCAGACATTCAACTTTGGATCACACATGAGCTTTTTTCTATTTGCCCAGTGTCATAAGCATTGATATCAAAAACTCTAAATAACACATTTCTATGAGAAAGATATTTTAATATATATGATCTTCTAATGGTTATTTGATTTTACGTTACAATTCATATCATAACTATTTTATAATGAAACATTAATTTTTTTTAGTATTGATAAAATATATAATTTGATTTTTTTTTATTAAAATACATTATATAATAAAAATTAAATATATAAAAATTATTTTGAAACACAATTTAATAAAAGAGAACTATATAATGACCGAAAGGCTTCTAAATTTTCTTATTTCTTGACGATAATCCCTTATAGAATATTATTATCATCATTTGATTCTGTGTCAGAATTTCATACCTTATCCTTTTAACATCGATACTCTCAGCAATGATTGATCTAATAAAGAACTTATATAAATCGATCATTGTATAAAAATTGTATTTATTTTCAATTAAATATATATAATAATATAATAAGATAATAATAATTTTGTTGAGGGTCATTTGAGTTGGCTTAATAAAAAAATTGTAATTTTTGAAATGGTTTTATTTTATTCCATTCTTAAATGGTAAGAAAATAAATGTATCCACAAGATATAATAATAATAATAATAATAATAATAATAATAATAATAATAATAATAATAATAATAATAATAATAATATAATAATAATAATAATAATAATAATAATAATAATAATAATAATAATAATAATAATAATAATAATAATAATAATAATAATAATAATAATAATAATAATAATAATAATAATAATAATAATAATAATAATAATAATAATATATACTTCTATATAATATACTTTAATATATAACACATGATGTTAACTAACGAAAAAAAAAAAGTCTAATAGAAAAGAAGTTGACTTTTGGATTTAACAAATATATATTTTTTCTAAGTTTTCTATAAAAGGATTATTTTATTTCGAATAGTTTGTTTTATTTTTCATTTTTAAGGTGTTTATAAGAAATTTTGTAGTTTTTTCTATTTTATTGTTGTTATTATTCTTAAAAAATTATACTAATTCATTTATCCTATATTTATTGAAATCATATAAAAATAAAACACCATTATCTAGTGACACTATAAAAGATTCAATTAATAAAGAAAAAAATAAAATTGTGATTGAGGAAAAATGGTTTGAAAAAGCAAAAGATAATATTAATCTTATTGAATTATTATTTAATCATGATGGAAGTATTATTGATGTTGTTTCAAAAAGAATAAATCAATTTCAATTCTTAGAAAAAGCAATCGCTAGTAATAAATATAATTTCACTAAAAATTTATTAAGTTGTTTATCTTTTGGTTTTAAAGATTTAAAATTTGAATCAAGCTTATTAAAAGCTTGTGAAACTAATAACACTGAAATGTTGAAATTAATTGTTGATTCTACTCTTAAAGAATCATCATCTGAAAAATGTGATTTTCGATACATTAATTTAATTATTAATTTCATCATAAAATTTAATAATTTTACTTCTTTAAAATACATTATAGAAAATAACTACAAATCCGTTATTAATATAAATGAAAAAGATATTAATGAAGAATATCCTATTATTAAAGCTTTTTATAAATCTGATGCAGAAATATTTGAATATTTATTAAGTCAAGGGGGTAATTATAAAATAAAAAATAATAATGGTGATTCTTTACTCTCCATGGCTATTAAAAAGAAAAAATATAATATAATTCAATGTTTACTCCGTCAGCATATTGATATCAATGAAAAAGATATCAATGGAAAGTATCCTTTTATACAAGCAATTAAATTAAATGATATCAAAAGTGTTCAGTTATTAATGGAATATGGAATAGATAATAATATTGATTTAGACGTCAAAAATATTAATGGTAGTCCACCACTCATTCTTTCTTATCGATTAAAATTTATGGATATTTTTTATTATTTACTAAAATAAAATATTTTGATGTTAATGATAAGGATTCAAATGGGAACAATTTACTTTATTATACCGTTCTTAAAGACGATGTAGAAACTACCAAATTATTAATTAAAGCAGGTGCAGATATATATTAAAATATAAATTAGGTGATTCCATTTTTAATATATAAAAATAGTCAAACGATGGTGTTAGAACTATTAAATCATTCCAATTTATTATTGAATGAACCAAACACCCGAAATGAAACACCACTTATTATTGCAATCAAATACTATAAAGAAAATACTAAAAGTAATCATAATAGTAGTAATTATGACGGTTATCGTATTAGCCCTGAAAGTAATAATGATTATAAAGATAAATATAATTATAACAAGATTATTTACTTTCTTATTGAAAATGGTGCAAATATTAATTATGTTAATAATTTTAGAAATGAAGAGTATGATATAGTAAAACTTTTAATTGAAAATGGTGCAAATGTAAATCAGAACTTTGGAGAGAAAAAAGGTTCTTTATTGATGTATGCTATTACTTATGATAATAATAATTATTATATAGAATGCAGAAATAAAATAATAAAGTTATTAATTGATAGTAATGCTGAAATTGATTATAAAGATATGGATGGAAATACTGCTTTAACTTATGCTCTTCAAAGTAACAATAATGAAATCGTTAATTATTTAATTGTTTGTGGAGCAGATTTAAGTATTCTTATAGGAAAAGATAATATTGGTAAGATTGTGGAAAATGAAATTTATAAAAGAATTTTAAAATTTTTACAATAAAATATAAGTAAATGAATAAATTAAAAAAACCTATAAATATATAAATATATACTACAAATTTTTTTCATTACAAAAAACTTATTAAAAAAATAAAGTTCAGTAATACACAATATTGAATTTATATATATACATTTAGTATCTCATATTTAATTTATTATTCTGTCTATAATTTATTTTATTAACCTATTGTATATTCTTATAATAGATCCAAGAATTTTTCCTTTTTTGCAGGTATCTATACTGTTTAACAAGTAAAATGTTTTATTAAAGGAAGAAAATTAAACTGTATTATTAAAGATCTTGCTCCTCATCTTCTTTTGATGTGCAATTTTATAGTTTATTGAGTCCCATATATACTTTCTTACTAAAATAGTCTCCATTATTAGTAACTCTTTGAGGCTACTTTTTGATAAGTTTAGAAACGCAAATTATATTAATTTTATTTAATTATACTATTATCTAATTATTTTTAGTAGTTAGCTAAGTATTACTTTTTTTTTTTTTATAAACAATAGTGTATATAAAAGATGAAATAAAATAAAAAATATTATAGTAAAATATTCATTTCCTTATAAAAGTTCATTAAAATTTGAATTTTATTATGTTTAATTTTTTTTTTCTTTTTCTATCTGAAGGCTAAGTAGATGATTCTATAGTGATTTTAAATAATTTAAAATTATAATTCTTAATGTATTGAAATTTATTATTATTAAATATTATTATTAAATATTATTATTGAAAATAATGAGATTAGCTTTTATAATTATAAAAGAAAAAGAGAGAGAAAGAAAATATCAATTTTGTTATTAATTCTAAAAAGGGATATAAAGAAATTGTTTTAGAAAATGCTAAAAATAATTTTGACATTTGACATTTTTTTTTAAAATTCCCTAAGCATTTTTTTTCAATATTATTATCTGTGGCGTATTTAGAATTAAAAATTTATTAATTATTAAAGTTTATTCTTAATTTAACAATATAAACTTTAATTAATATAAAATTCTAATTTAAAAAGATTTATTTATGGCTTATATAAAATAAAAGAATTTCACAAGGTTATTTTTACACTAAATAATATAATATATTATATTATATATTGTTATTATATAATTTACTACAATATTATTCGTTGAAATATATTAAATTTATATAATCTTAGTATTTCATTGTATTAAAGCCACAATTTGTAAATTCTATAATTTTAAAAGAAATTTTCGATTAATTAATATAATTTATACACTATTTTTGTTTTTGATATATATTATAATATATTATAATATATTATGTGATTATATTGAAATAACAAAATAAAAAGAAAAATAAAAAAGAGCAATGTTAGTTTTGTAAAAAGCATTGCTTTTGTCAATTTTAAATGATTAATTAAATAGTTAATTATAGTAATTATAATAATTAATTATCATAAAACGTCTTCTTTCTTTTATTTTTCTTTAGAAGGAAAAAATATATAAATAATAAACTTTTATTAAGAAAAAATAGATAAAATAATAATAAAAATTTCAAACAATTTAAAATTAAAATTAAAAAAAAAAAAAAAAAAATTAATAGCTTGGATCGAAAAAAAAAAATCAATTAATCATTTCAATAAAAAAAGAAATAAATACAAATCTATTATTATTTAAAAAAAAAAATACACTAATACAACATTTCATTATATTTCTGGATATTAAAATAGAATCACAATGTCATCTCCAACAAAGATTAATGAAAATAATGATTATATTTTTAATTCCAAAAATCAAAACATTGAATTGAAGGATAAATCCAGCAATAATACTGAATCAAAATGTGAAGCTGAAAAAGAATATATTGAATTGAAAGTTATTGACACTTTACCAGAAGATAATAATGATAACAATAATAATATTTTAATACCTAGTGATAATAACAATAAGAAAAAAAAGAAAAACATTATTCTAAAAACAGTACTAGGTATAGTGACTGGTATCATTATATTAATTTTAGTAATTCTTATTGGTTTCTTAATTTATTTAAGAATATATAGTCATGCAACAGAAAATGCATTATCATTTATGAATGATAAAGATGAAGTAACAGTAAAAAAAATTGACACAGGTTATTTCTTTGATGGTCCAGGTACTGAAAATGCACTTATTTTCTATCCAGGTGGTAAAGTAGAAGAAACAGCCTATGCTGAAATTTTACATGGTATTGCTAAACAAGGTATTGATTGTTTCTTAGTAAAAATGCCATTTCGTATGGCTCTCTTTTCAATTAATAAAGCAAATAAAGTTATAGAAAATAATAGTGATAAAGGATATAAGAATTGGTATATAGCTGGTCATTCTCTTGGAGGGGCTATGGCAGGTTATTTTGTTAATAGTTATAGTGAAAAAGTTAATGGTTTTGCTTTACTTGCTGCCTATAGTACTAAACCTATCCCAGAAAGTGTTCATGTATTGTCAATAGTTGCTTCGAATGATAAAGTATTACAATGGGAAAAATATAATGATTATAAAAAGAATTTGCCAAGTAATAACTTTAATGAAATAATCATTCAAGGTGGTAATCATGGTCAATTTGGTGATTATGGAAAACAAAAAGGAGATGGAGAGGCCACTATATCCTTAGAAGAACAACATAAACAAATTATTGAAGCCATAATAAAAGAATTTAAGTAAAAAACAAAAATATTGAAATTTTTTCTAAATAAAATCTATTACTATATAATAAAGAATAATTGTATCATATTAGTTTAATATAAATTATAACATTTTTTATCTATAATTCTATAATAATAATAATAATAATAATAATAATAATAATAATAATAATAATAATAATAATAATAATAATAATAATAGAAATATCTTTAATTGATAGAGGTATTGGTATAGTTAATCCTTATAACTATTAAATATCATTAATATGCAATTTATATTAATATTTAAAAAGTTTTTATAATCATTAATCAATTAATACATTAGAATTTTTTTTAAAACTTAACCATCATATTTAGCTTCGAATTTTTTCTTCACTAGAGAATTATCATTGTTAAATATTTTAACATTATCATCTTTTTTCATATATATATCTAAAATAAGAAATAAATAAATAAATAAATAAATAAACAAACAAACTCAAAAAAAGTAAATCATAAGTATCAAAAAGTAAATCATAAGTATCATTCTTCGTATCTATTCTAAATTATCAAATTTTAATTAAAATCATTAATTAAAATTATTAATTACATAAAAAAAATTTTTTTTAAATGTCTAATAATAATAATTTTTAATAAGTGAGAGTAATTTTGTTTTTATATCAATATATATTTATAATGTAACTATAATTAATAATTAATTATATACTTTTCTATCAAAATATATAATTAAAAGTATCGTGTAATGTGTATTATGTTGTGTATTATATATTATATTCAAGGTTCTTTTATATAATTTTTTTTTATCCAGTCATTTTAGAAAATTTACAAAAACTATTTTGTTTAATTATTAATAATAATTAATACAATTATTGGTTTTTTATACCAAATTTAAATGGTATTTTTCTAAACAAAAAAGTTTTATTAAAAAAAGTTTTCGAATTATTAAATAATTATATTTTATTCAATCTTATAATATTGTATTAATTATTTTTTTTTTTTTTTTTTTTTTTTTGAGATAAAATAAAAATAACTATATTAAATACATTCTAGATGTTAAAGATATCATAATATTTAATCATTATAAATATTTAAAGATATCTTTAATACTTTTTTTTTTTTTTTTTTTTTTTTTGATATGAATACGTTGAATAATTTTTTAAAAATATTGAAATTAAAATTTATATTTAAACTTAACAGTATTTTAATTTATATTTGATTAACTAATATTAAGAGTTATAATTATATATAAAATATATGTCATTTTTTCTTTTTATCCTTAATATTAAAAGGTAATATTAGTTCTTATATGTATTTTTGTGGAAAATAGACATATACTGAAATATTAACATTAATAAACCTGAATAAGTTGACTTCAATAATCCATTGATCAAAATAAAAAAAAATGAAAGTCTGAAAAATTTTAATTTAATTAAATAATAAAATAAGAAGTTTCTAAAATTAAAAAAATTAAAAAAAAAAAAATCCATAGAATATTCTATATATTCTATAATGAAACTTTTTTTGAGTTGAAATTGATGATAAATACTTTTGTTTCAGTATTAGATAATTATTAATTCAATATGATTTCCTTTGTAATAATATTGCTTTTATTTTTAACTAATTAGGATTTTTATCAAAATAAAAGTTTCATTATCAAGGTATATAGATGAATATATGAATGTGCTTATGTAAAATAGTGTACTTTTACATTAGTATAAAAAAATTCCTTTTTTTTTTTATATTATATACAGTAGGGTAAAATTTTTTTCCTTTAATGAGTTTTTCATTTAAATATTGCCATTATAAACAATGCCATTGTTTATAATTAGAGCAAATATATAATATGTCAAAAATTCTTTTTCTCAGTTATATGAGAATGTAGTGTGTATAACATTTTCGTAGATTATGATGATAAATGAGGCCTTTACTCGCTGTTTTTTTGATATTATGTATCTACATATCCACATTCTTTAATTTATCAATGTATATTTTTTCACATTAAGTTCATTTTCAATTAATAATAATAATAATAATAATAATAATAATAATAATAATAATAATAATAATAATAATAATAATAAATAATAATAAAATAATAAAAAAAAAAAAAATAATAATAATAATAATAATAATAATAATAATATAATAATAATAATAATAATAATAATAATAATAATAATAATAATAAAATAATAATAATAATAATAATAATAATAATAATAATAATAATAATAATAATAATAATAATAATAATAATAAATAATAATAATAATAATAATAATAATAATAATAATAATAATAATAATAATAATAATAATAATATAATAATAATAATAATAATAATAATAATAATAATAATAATAATAATAATAATAATAATAATAATAATAATAATAAAATAATAATAATAATAATAATAATAACAACAACAACAATAATAACAACAACAACAACAGTAATAATATCATTATATGAAGAATAAAGTTTAATAATTGGTATATTTGTAATAATAAAACAATATTTATTATATATTAACATATAGGATTCATTCTATTAATAATATGATAACTAAAAATAATAACTTTATATATATTTTATTATAAAAAAAATAAAATGTGATTTTTACATAAAAAAACAATATATTTTTTCAGGACTAGTTTTTACATTAATATTAGAAATTTACAATATAGAAGGTAACATACAACAAATAACAACAACAATAAGTCGAACTGGATGATTTCTTATTGAAAATTAAGACAAAATAGAATTTCATTTGTTTTTTCTTCAATGTTATCTTAATTAAAAAATATTATTACTATTTATTATTTATTATTTATTATTTTCTATTAGTTTATTATTTTTATTTATATGTATTAATATCTACTTTACGATGAATAATGTGTAGAAATATAGAAGAAATAGAAGACGCAATACCAGACTTAATTATAAGTAATGGCATTAGTATATTAGAAAATATTGCTTTAAAAATAAAAAAGTATAACTTCATTAAAAAAATATTAATTTGTTTAACATTTAGTTTTAAAAATTGAAATTGTGAATTAACTTTTTTAAAAACTTATGAAACTAACAATATTAATATATTGAAAAAAATATCGTACTTTTAAAGAATCATCTTTTGGAAAATGTAATTATCATTACATAAATTTAATTGCTAATTTCATCATTAAATATAATAATCTCTCTTCTTTAAAAAATATGTTATGAAAAATAATAACAAATCCATTGTTAATAATTGTTAATGAAAAGTATCTTGTTATTTTTTTTTTTTATTAATTTACAGACAGACAATCATTTTAAATATGTGAATTTATTTTTAATTTAATGCTTTTAATTATATTAAAGGAATTTATCATATAACTTTGAATTATTTTAATTAATTTATTTTGATATGTTTTTTAGAAAACTTAAAATATATAAATATATAAATAAATAAGTAAATAAAATTTTATTACAAGAAAGGTTAACATAATATTTCTATACATAATTACTATAATATATACTATTTACATGTTTTTCATATATAAATATATAAAATATATAAAAACAAAAAAGAAAATATTTTTTAATAGATCTTTTATTTAAATATTTATAATTTTGCTGTTGCTAAGTGTAATAATGCAATATATGTATATTTTTTAAAAAAATTAAATCCATGAACTCCATTCTATTGAATAATAATTTATTTTTTGTGTAGATTGATCAATATTGCATAATAAATGCGTTTTTTTGACATTGGTACCTAAACGTCCATATTTAATAATATATTTTGGTGAATAGTTAAAATTTGTGTCATAAACAACGGTAGCAATAAAATTACTATGATATTGGATAGGATCACCTGTTATATTTATATTTTTTTAAAATTGTTAATATAATAATAATAATAATAATAATAATAATAATAATAATAATAATAATAATAATAATAATAATAATAATAATAATAATAATAATAATAATAATAATAATAATAATAATAATAATAATAATAATTAATAATAATAATAATAATAATAATAATAATAATAATAATAATAATAATAATAATAATAATAATAATAATAATAATAATAATAATAATAATAATAATAATAATAATAATAATAATAATAATAATAATAATAATAATAATAATAATAATAATAATAATAATAATATAATAATAATAATAATAATAATAATAATATTAATAGTAATAATTAATAATTAATAATAATATTATTATCATTAATAATTCTTCTAATTATATAATTACCTGGATATATTAAATAATCTGAACCATACTTTGACCCTGAAGTAATATAATATTTTTCTGGCTTTCCCCAAATATCACAAAATATTTTATACTTCATATTTTCATTTGGAGTATTTGGATAATTCCAAATGTTTTTTGACTTTGCTTCTTCCAAGGTATAACATTCATTTTCATGATTATTTTTTGATGGGTCATACCAAGGTAGTTTTTTTGAATTTGTTTGAATATGAATTAATTGGGATTTTTCTTTTTCCTTTTTTTTCTTTTTTGGTACACAAGAATTAGAATTATTTAAACCGGCATTGTTATTATCACCATTATTAATGTCATTATTATAATCATTATTATTTTCCTTTTCCTTTATATTATTTGGATTAGTTAGAGTTTTAAAATTATCATTTGAAATTCCATTAGTATTATTATCTTTTTCATTACTAATATTTGAGTTTTTAAAATTATCATTTGAAATTCCATTAGTATTATTATCTTTTTCATTACTAATATTTTCTATCTCATTATTATTATTTGTATTTCTGTTATCATTATCGTTTGTAAGTTTTTTATTGTTAGTATTATTTTTTATATTATTTTTATTGTTTTTTTTATTTAAATTTCTTAACATATGCTCATTTTTTTGTTTTTGAAAATCCTGATTGTCTTTTTCTTTTAATTTTTCTTCTTCTTCTTTAAATAATTTAATTTCTGAACTATTTGGTTTATGATGGGCCTTTTTGTCATTTATTAAATATATACATCCTTCAAAAATGATATATATAAAAAATAATTACAATAATGAATAATAATAATAAATGCGAAATAAAATAAAAATATAAATTAATTAAGATTAAATATTTAGTTCTTTTTTTTTTCATAAAAAAAAATTATAAATTATGAACCTTTTTCTAATAATAATGAAACTTCTTCTGGTAATAAATGTAAGGGAAGTGAAGAAAAGATATTTTGTAATGGACATTTAGGTAGTAAACCAACCAGTGAACCAACAATTCTATACTTTATTCTTAAATTAATTACATCTTTATAGAATTTATAATTTTTAAAAATAAAATTTGAGTTTCAAATATATATATATATATAAATTATAAATATGAAATTCTATATTTTTTATTATTATTTTCATTAATAATTAATACATATAATTAAATATAAACCTTCTGGATCCCATATAAATGCATTTCCATTAACAATATGTACAGGTATTCTAGATTCTTTTTCCATCTTATATTAAATTTATATAATCATACCATATTTATAATTTCATTTGTTTTTTATATAAATATAAATATTAACCACCAAATTAAATTTTTTGTATTACCTAAAAAATAAGTGTATATAATAAATAAATTATAGTAATAATTAAGATTATATAAATGAATAAATATTTTATAAATAGATAAATTAATAATAAATATTCTTTACCACCACCATTTGTAATACATACAAAACATGAATGAACAACATCATAATTTAATTATATATTAATGTTATAGTAAGAGCAGCAGTAAGGACTGTTCATTATCGTTATTTAATTATTATATTTATTTATTTATTTTTTATTTTTTGATTATATAACTTTAATGATTATTATAATAAATAATGTTGATAAAACCTAAAAAACCCAAAATTTATTATCATTTTAGATAGTTGTATATAATAAATTTTAAAATTCTTTATTGAAGTTAATTAAAAAAAAAAATAACACTTTACTAAATATTTAAAATTTGGAAAAAATATAAATATTATATATGTAAATATGCAAAATAAAACAAATATTTGTTATTAAAAAGTTAAATGATTTAAGATTATCCATATTTAACTTTTTTTCTTTATCTTTTTTTTTTTTTTTTTTTTTTTTTTTTTTTTTTGTTACCAGAATAATTAATAATTAATAATTCAAATAATATTATGAGTAACAATCAACTAATATTAGATGAAAATAATAAAGATATATCACATTTTTCATTTTATGACTCTAATTTCAGAAATGAAGATAAAAATATTAAAGATAAACTTCAAGCTGAATTGGATTACTTAAATTCTTCTATTTCTTCTTTTAAGTTACTAAATACTAAAAAAAACCTATTTCAATCAAATATAAAAAAAGACAATCATTATCAATCACAATTATCATCTAAATTAAGCTATACTGAATCAATTACTGAAAGTATACCCAATAATAGTTCAAAAGAAGATTATTATTCATATGATTCAAAAAGTTGTCCAATAGATGATGTTAGCTTTTCTTCATTTAATAAACAACTAAATAATAATTGTAATGAATTAGAAAGTAAATTAATTAAAGTATGTAGCGGTATTTTAAGCGATATAGACGAAAATAGTTATAAAGAGAATAATAATGGTATGAATATAATTTTAATTATAATTTTGAATATGAATAAAATATATTTATACATGTTCAATAATAAAGATTTGTAATTTAAATAATTATAAGATAAAATAGCAATAACAATATATATTATTATTATTATTCTTTTTTAATGTATATATATCTTCTCGAAAAAAAAATACATTTTTTTTATTGATTTATATATATATAACTATATACTCTGCTGTTATATATAATTTTTTACTATTTATTATTTTTAAGAAAAATTACATAGGAAACAAAATAACATCAACAATAACGATAATAAAACACAGATATTAAATCAAAAAGAAAGTGCTGATAGTAATTTTTCCAGTGTTGAAAATAAAATTTTATCTAAAACAATTCCATCTTTATTTAAACAGGGTCCACATGATCTTAAAAATTTGCGTAAAAAAATTCAAGACCCAAGTAGTTCTAGTAATACCAATAGTCATGAAAATGATAAACAATCAGATACAACTTCAGTAAGCAGAGTTTCCCAGTTTTTTAATAAAAATTATCAAAGTGCAGTAGATAATATTTCACAATATATTAATCGTGCGATGGAGAATAACTATTCTGAATCTAATTATACTTCATTTCAATTTCTTCCATCAAGCCAAGAAGGTCATCCAAATCAAGATAATACTTCCTATAGTACAACAAATACAAGAAATGGTAATACCTCTTCTACTTCTACAATTACACAAAGAAAAGTATCAAATAATCAAATATTTAATAATAGCGTAATCACAGAAGAAACAAATTATTCAAAAAAAGAAGATATTAACATTAATCCGTATATCCCAAGGGATTATTCTAAAATTATTGACTTTGGTAGCGAACTAAATTTTTCAGAGAATCAATCAATAACTTCCAATGATAACCAAAGTTATCTAGGAACTTTTACAAATGATAATTTTTCTAATTCAATTAAGTCATTAATTAATGAAATTGATCGTTTAAAAACTAATTTTAAAGATTATTATTCTTTAAGTAATTATTCTCACAGTAAAACTAGTAAGAATTTAAAAAATCAATATAGAGAAGAGAAAGATGATGAAACATATCAAGATGTATTATATCTAGATTCATTATACGATGATATCACACGAACCAATACCATCACTAATCAATCCCAAAGTTATGCAAGTAAATATTTCCATCAATATTATAGACAGGATAATCCACAAAGTTCATATTCCAGTATGTCTTTCATAAATGAGTCAAATAGTCCTTCATTATATTTTGATAAAGAAACCTCCTCTACCACTGATTCTGAGATTAGAAAAAAAATTAATCAAGAACTTAACAGTAACTCTTTGTTAACCAGTAATGATAAAACTGATCGTAATATTTCTATTAATTATAATATTAATAACAGTAATCATGATCATGTTAATAATTTAAATGAGATGAAAACAACAGAAGATCACGAATTTCAATATCAGCATCAATTAATACAACAAAAAATAGAAAAAGAAAAAGAAAAAAAGAAAAAAAAAATAGATCCAGAAAAACAAAATAAAACAGAATTTTTAAAATTTCTTCAGAAAAACTCACTAAATAATAGTAATAAATCCACATTGAACAGTAGTAGACATTATAAAAGAATAAAAAATATGAAAAATATTGGAATGAATAATACGATTGAGATGAACAGAATATATAATAATCATCACAGCGAGAAAATTTATCAGAATAACATTTATAGTTATAATAGAGACGAGATAAATGAAAAAAGTTCAAATGAATCTAATTCCTTATTAATAAAATATGATGATGATACCACCACTAATGATATTGACGAAGAAGATTATTTAGAAGAAGATTATCTAGAAGAAGAAAAAGAGAATATTAGTGATTCTAATATTAATACTAATATTTTATTAAATACTAATGTAGATTTTAGTACTAATAATGAATACGATTTAGGAAGATCCATGGAAAAAGAATATCAATTATATTCTTCTGAAAATGAAATTAATAACAATTATAATAATAATAATAATAATAATAATAATAATAATAATAATAATAATAATAATAAAATAATAATAATAATAATAATAATAATAATAATAATAATAATAATAATAATAATAATAATAATAATAATAATAATAATAATAATAATAATAATAATAATAATAATAATAATAATAATAATAATAATAATAATAATAATAATAATAATCGTATAAGAACAGGTATATTATCTAATGTTCAATTAAATAAATATGATAAAGAATATTTTTCAAATTCGACCTCAACAGATAAGCAATCTTTACCACCCCAATCAAAAAATATAAAGAAAAGAAATAGCAAATCAAGTAAAAAATCAGATATAGGATCCGAAAAAGAAAAATCTTCATTAAAAAATAATAATAAATGTTCAAATTACGCATCAGAAGTTGATAATATTTATCAAAAAATAAATACAGCATCAAATACTAATATAAATAAAAAGGACAGAAAATATTTAAATATTGGTAATAGCAAGGAACCCTCTACTAGGAAATCAAACGAAGGAAATAATAAAAAAAACAATGCTAGATTAAAAACTAAAGATTATCAATCTATTGATTCTACTGCTAAAATAATGGATTTACTTGATAATTATAACTATAAATTGAATAGTATAATGGAAGATCATGATTCAAAAAGTTATAGTCAAAAAGGTGATATAAATGAAAAAAGTAGTCAAATGTCACATGAAACAATTAGTACTCAACAGAATTCAATATTGAAAAATGAAAAAATTGAAGGTATTATATAGTTTTCTTTTTTTTTAAAAAATATAGTTATATTGTATAATTGAATTATGATAATTAATAGATGCTTTTTTTATTACTATCATTATTATTGTTTTTTTTAAAAGATATGATTCTTAAAAATGCAAAGTTGGCAAATAAAATTAAAAATATGAAACAAAAAATTTATTTGAAAGAGCAAAACATTCAACTTTCAAAAGAATTAGATTATTTAAGAGGACTTGCTGCATCTTCCAGCTTCTTACAGGATAATAATTATAACAATATACTTAATTCATCCTTATTTACTTCTAATAATATTATTGATTCAACCTCTGTATTTTCATCAGAAAATCATTCAGTTTCGTCTAAAAAATTGAATAATGAATTATATTCCTTATACCTTAATAATAACAACAAAAATGATAGTAATAACAACAATAACGATAATAATAAATCCACAACAATATCAACAAATAGTAGTCGCAGAAAAAAAGCCATTGAAAAAAAAGATAAAAAAAATAATGACACAAATCAACAATCACAAATTAGTATAGAATCAAAAAGCAAAAAAACAGGATCTAATATTAATATATGTAAAAAGAAAGCTAATACCTATTCAGATAGAACTTCAAATGAAAATAATGTTAAATTTAATAAAGATACACCAAGAAGTAATAATAAAAGTACTTTCAATACTAATAGCAATAGTGGAAATAGTAATAGTAAAAAAAGTATTAAAGAACAGCAATATAAGGCAGAATTCATTGATCAAGTAAATAATAATAGTAGTGGTTTAAAGGAGAAACAAAATAAAGTTTCAAATAATAATTTTAATATTGAAAATAAAGACAATTTTTCTAAAAATGATTTGAATAATATTATTAATCATAATGATACTATTATAAACAGTGATAACCAAGATAATAACATAACCACAACAGAATCTAATAAAAACTTTACTGCAGATACAAATTTAAATTTAGCTAAAAATGACTCAAATAATGATAATTTACAAAAAAACATTTCAACAAATAATAATAACAATAAATATAATAAGGATATTCCAAATACTAATATTATTAACAGTATTAATAGTAATATCACCACCTCTACTTCTTCTTCTTCTTCTACCACCACCACCACCACCACTACTACTAATAATAATATAGATAATAACAACAATCATGTTAATAATATTAATAATGAAAACAATATTAATAATAATTATATAAAAATTAATAATAATAAGTATGAAAATAATTCTAATAATCAAATTAATAAAATTCATAATGACAACAATGATTATAATGGAAATAATATTAATAATAAAAAAAATAATAATTTAAATACGATGAATAATGATAATAAAATAAGTAATATTAATGAAACTATAAATAATGATATACCAAAAATTATTATCAATGATCCTCAAGGTTCTCAAAATCCTCAATATATTCTCTATTCCAGTTCATCAGGTATCAATACTAATACTAATAATTCAATGATAAAGAATGCCACTTCTTTTTCTACCACTACTTCTCCAAATAATAATGATAAAAATCCACGCATTTTATCAAATCATGGCATTTATAATTATAGTGGGAGAGAAAATATGACTACGACATTTTCTTCTACCTCAACATCTCAGTTCAACTCAAATCCAAATTCTACTGACAGTTATATTAATAAATTACCTACTCCACAATCCAATTTTACATCTCAGTCTAATATTAACAGTGATAAAGTAAAATATTATATGAATTGTTATGGTGTAAACAGTACAGAATGCTCTGAAAGATATAATGAAAATCCTAGTTATAATTTAGTTCCAATCCAAAAAATGGACAATCAAGAAGCATCAAATCAAAATATTCTTAATTATAAAATTTATCAAAAAGAACATATGAATGAGCCTTCTTCATCAATATTAAATGATTCTTATGCCAGTGGCTGTAGTCATTCTATTCCTATTAGAATTAATCATCAGGAGTATCTTAATGAATCTGGATATGATTCAAGACCAATAAACCCACCCTATCCTTCTGTTCAACAAGTCTATTATGACAATAGTTTTAGACAAACTAATTATATGAATAATTCTGAAACAGAATATACTCAATCTTCTTTTTACGATCAGTTACCATCCTATGAAGAGAATAAAAGTAAATTAGATCAAAAAGTAAACAACAACAACAACAACAACAACAACAACAACAACAATAATAATAATAATAATAATAATAACAACAACAACAACAACAACAACAACAACAACAACAATAATAATAATAATAATAATAATAATAATAATAATAATAAATAATAATAATAATAATAATAATAATAATAATAATAATAATAATAATAATAATAATAATAATAATAATAATAATAATAATAATAATATAATAATAATAATAATAATAATAATAATAATAATAATAATAATAATAATAATAATAATAATAATAATAATAATAATAATAATAATAATAATAATAATAATAATAATAATAATAATAATAATAATAATAACTATCTACCTTCTGAAAATCAATATTTCAAAGACATTAGACAAAATGAAGCAGTTAATCAAAAAAATTCTAATGCCAATAGTAATTATTATAATTACGTTGATGACAAAGATAATAATTTTAACAACCTTAATTTCTTCAATTCCAACAGTAGTTGTAATAATTATAGTAATAGCAATATTAATAAAAATAATAATTTATGTAACGGAAACAATTATAATAGAAATGATGAAATTGATAATACCTATCATGATAATAGTAATAATAATATAAGTAACAATAATATCAGTAATAACAATAGTAATAATAACATAAGTAATATCAGTAATAATAATAATAATAATAATAATAATAATAAAAATGATTATCAATTTTCTAATAGTATAAATAGTTCTATTACGAGTAATAATAATAGCATTAATAATGATAATAACGATAATAATTGTATCAATAACAGCAACAATATTAGTAATAATAGTAATCATAATCAAAATATAAATTCAAATAATTCTAAAGATGGGAATAACAATATGAATTATGATGAATATATTCAACAAAATATTCTATCTAATTCAGCAAGTGATAATCCTCTTTATGGAAAATTTCAATATTGTGGAAAAGATGAATCAAACAATAATGAAAATCAGTATGTTTCTTTTAATACAAATATTAATAAAAACAACACAGAACAGGAACAACAACCTCATAACTTAAATCTTGACCACAATTATTATAATACAATAAGCAATAATGCTATTCCATTATCAGAGGACTTTAATGGTGAACCACTCCCTCCTTCTTTTCAGCCATTTATTAATGATATCTCAATCAAACTAAGTAAGGATTTTTATTACCTTTTTCAATATCTCATGATAAAAAGGCTAATAAAAATATTATAATTTTTAATATCTAAATAAAATAATTTTTCTTTTATCTTTTATAAATACATTTATTAGATTCATTAAATAAAATTAATCTTACTAATGATGATGTTGATTTTAACAGTATTGGTAATGATCTTAATGAAATTAAACAAAAATACAACAACACTATAATTCATGATATAAACGACCTACCAGAATCTCTAGATAATAATGAAAATCAAGAATCTTGTAATGATATTCAAGAAAAAGAAGAAGAAGAGGAAATGGTATAATTTAATATAAATTTTTTTAATATATAAACAAATCAATTTTTATAATTATTTTTTTATTAATTTTTAATTTTCTTTTATTAATATATAAAAATCCAAAAAAAGAACAATAATAGTATTAATCAAGAAATTAAATATAAAAGAATGACAAAAAATAAAATTGTAATTTTTAATATAGATTAAAAATTTATATAATATATATAGCATTAACTTTAATTAAAATAATATTTATAATACATTTATGTTTTAATAATAATTTTAAAAAAAAAAAAAAAAAAGAGTAAAAAACAAAAATCTAATTCTACTAAAAAAGGATGTATCCTAAAGCATAAATCTAAAAATGGTAATTTATCTTCCAAATCTTTGATAATGCCAAATAAAAGAGTAATTTCTTGTATGAAGGATATCCCATTTCTTCCAGCTTCTTCAGTAAATATTAAATTTAAATAATAATTATATAAATGATTTTTTTTTCATATATTTAATAGTAAGCAGTAAAAGAAAAAAATCATTAAAATTAATTTTTTAACATTTATTAATATTAGAAATATTCATGTAAATCATATTCTATTTTTGCAAATGTCCAAAAAGTATTTTCTTTAATTAAGGATCATAATGTACGACGTTGCTCTGTGTGTAGGAAACATCAATTTAACAAGCATAAAGAAGTGAAACAAATTTTACATCCAAAACCTTGCAAAGAAAAAGAACCTATAAAAAACACTAGTTTTCAAAGTATGTGTACATGTAGTGAAGAACTTTTGAAACTTCTTCAACTCTACAATAATGAATATGAAAAGAATATAAAGTATGAATAAAAACTATAAAATAAGCATGCATACACACATATATATTAATAAATATAATTTATAATTTAAAAAAATATAATTATTAATTATATCATTCTTACCTAATAAAAATAATTTTCTCTTATTATATATATATCTATTTATATCTATTTATAGTACCTATAATAATTTATTATTAAATATTCAGCAATATAACGAAAATCAAGATTTTGAAAAAATAACTGACATAAAATCAAAAATATTAAATCTCTATCAATATCTGAAAAAGAAGGTAAAAAAAAAAAAAATAAGAAAGTTATATATATATATATATATTTTTTTTTATTATTATATTTGGTAATATTATTAATACCTTATTTTAAATATAAATAAATAATAATATATCCTTTTTATTTGATATATTTTTACTTGTTTATTCCATTTTTTTATATAGTCAAATGAAATGTTAATGATAAAATATTTGATTGAAAGTCTTCCATCAAATGATTATGGCCAAAAAAATTCATCCAAAAATACATCCTCTTCTACAATAACCACTAAACGAAAAGGATATCAAGTAAATACTAAACTTCATTCACATAAAAATTCTAGTTTTAAATGGAAAAGAATGAATTCAGTTCCTTCTTCCACTACAAAAAGACAAACCTTAAGAAAAGCAAGTAATAATACCACCATACCACCATATCATTTGAATTTATCTTCATCTTACCCAAATTCTACATTAGAATTATTAAAATTTTCTCAATGCATTCAAGAATTTTTAACAAATGAACACAATCTTCGAACTTTTGAATAAAAAAAAAAAAAAAAAAACACTTCATATAAAAAAAGAATTAATAATATAAATTAATAAAATCTATTAATTAGTATATTAACTAATATTTTAAAATAAAAACATCAAAATTAAATATATATATATATATATTAATAATAATAAAACATCAATAGAATTTTATATCATTAAATACTAAAATAAACATTTAAATTAATAATACTATTTTTTTTTTTTTTATTATTTTATTTTATTTTATTTTATATTTTTAAAAATATTTTATTGATATTTAATACATTTAATATATATAAAATTCTATTATTTAGGATTATAGGAAAGAAGAAATAAAAATAAAGAAAAAAAAAAGCACTTCAAATGAAAATAATATTTTAATTTACATTGTAAAAGTATTGTTTATTTTATATTCTTTCTATTTTTATAATAACAAAGATAATATTTATAATAATTTTTTATATATTTGGTATTTGATTCCTTACTAAAATTATCTTTCATTGTCTGGGTTTATTTTTTTATTTGATTTCTATTCTATTTATTTTTATAATCTATGTTTAATTTACTGCTTATTCTTTTTATTAAGAGTTATTTTGATAGTATTAATTTTTTTCTCTTTTTTAAAAAAAAAACAAGCCTAAACAATCTAAAATAAAATTTTTATTTCTATTATAGTTTAATATATATATAGAGCTTTTCAATTTTATAATCTATATATATTTAATACTATATATATATTGTTTTTATGTTTATCTATTACTATGTATAGATATTTATTTTTGGATAATTGTATATTTTTGTTATAAAAAAAATATCTAATATTATTATCATTATTAGTATTAATATTATTATTATTTAATTATTGATTTCCTTATTAATTATTAAAAAGAAAAAATAATAATGTTATTTACATTTTTTTTTTTTTTGTATTGATTTTTATATAGAATAGATTTTTTTTTTTCTTCAATCAAACCTTTGTTGGAAGAATTTATTTAAATAATTTAATAAATAGTTATATAAAACTAATTTTAAAAATACTACTTTATAACTTTAAACTTTTTTTTTCCTTTTCTTTTCTTTCGCTATTTTATATTTCCTGTTTTTTTTTTTTTTTTTTTTTTTTTTTTTGGTGATGTTGAATTGTTTACTATAAATATATATATAAAATAATATATTATATAAGAAAATAAAAAGTGAAAAAATTATTTAAATAAGGTTTATTGTCATATACGTTCTATGTATTTTAAAAGGATTTTTTTTTTTTAATTTATAAATTGATTTCATTATTTTTTTGAAGTTCTTTGTTGTGGTGGTTGAAAGAATTTTCTTAACTTTGAAGTTTCCTTACGAGCATTTTCTTCTATATGATCCTTTAATAAAAGATTAACTCTTAATACATCATTGATTCTTACTACTTTCATAATACTATCATCATCATCAAAACTAATCTTTCTGTGATTGAGATGTTTTCTATGAATAATATCACGCTTCCAGTCATTTACTACTCTTTCCCAAGCTCTTGTAGCCTTTATAAAGCTTTCTAAGGCTTCTTGAATTCTTAAATATTCTTGTGGTAATTCTTGATGACCGTTTATAATATATTGTTCTTCCATACATTCTAAATAGTTTATAACGTGAGTTTGGGATAACTTTGCGAAGGATGGGAAGGATTTAACACAAAATTGATAGTACCACTTTGGAACTGGTGGTGGAACGGATTCAAATGACTTTTGTTCTTCACGGAAACATGAACCAGAAAGTCTATGAATAATACGTAACATTGCTGTAAGACAATGTAATAATTCTGGGTCAACTGGGATATTAATTTTTTCAGCTGAAATTGGAGCTGGTGGAGTAGACATATTGTTTGCTGATTCATTATTAAAATCTTGAGCCTTTTCATATCTTGAGTTAAGGGTTCCTAATGATGTTTGACCATATGGATTTGGTGGTGCTGGGAAATCAACGGAAATATCTTCTGTCATAATACTTTCATCATTTGAATTAATCATGCTAGTAGTCTTAGAAACACCTGGAATAATATTTGTCATATTGACTTGACGAGTATTAATACCCATATTGTTCATATTAATTTGTTGAGAACTCTTTGAATTCATATTATCTAACATTTCTAATTCTTGAGCAAAGTGATCAGTAGATCCTTGTTTTGAAAACTTTGGTTTTTGATTTTGATGGTTATTCTTTTCATTATTTAATGCACGATATAAGGAGTTAAAATCACCACCAACATCCATTAAACTTAACTTTTTAAAGTGTAATAATGAATTTGTGTTACCAATAACAGAGTTACGACCAATAAATGGCTTTAAGCTACCATCTTCCTTCTTTGGTAAGTAGAATTCATCATCACTATCATCATCATCATGCTTACCATAATTCATAAGATCTTTAATATTTGATTCAATAGCACTACTGCTACTGGTAGAATTCTTTCTATTAATATTATCATTGACCTTTTGATCCATACCTTGCTTCATTTCGTCCATCTTTAGATTATCATTCATTGGGGAATTATGTTGATTATTCATCATCATATTACTACTCATTGGTCCGTTCTTTAAATTACCAGGTTGAGGTTGTCCCATTGGTGGACTCATTAATCCTGGTACTCCCATTGGGGTACCCATACCTGGAGCAGATGGAACAGATGGAACAGGTGGACTCATTGGATTCATGTCTGGTTTCATACTTGGACTCAATAATCCTGGAGTAGCAATTGGAATACCTAAATCATTTTTGGTACCAGATTTAATATTCATACTTGGACTCATCAAACCATGTGGTATACCTAAATTGTTCATATTTTGTGGCATACCTTCTGGTCTTCCAATCATACCTCCTGGAGAATTAACTATATTCATAGATGGACCTGACATACCAGACATTGGTGGCATCTTTGGACCATCCTTAGCCATGATAGCTTTATTTACTGGAATAATAACAGCATTGAAACTGACATTATTATCGATACTAAGTAAATCAGTAAAGCAAATATTCCAAATCTTTAATAAAGCTATTCTTCTGTAGAATGGATCTTTTATATCCATACAAACTTGAACAACTAGTGGTCTGTTAATTTCCATAATAGCAGATTGTGGAATTGATAAAGAGAAACCTAAATTGTTTTTAACATAGTCTTGGCAATTTCTGTATCTCTTAGCTTGTAATTCTGGTGGTGGTGGATTGTTTGGTGGTGGTGGGAATCCCTTAAATCTTGGTCTTTCAATATGTGGTATTGGATTGGTTACTTCCTCATTCAATTCGATGAAAGTTTCCTTCATTCTATTAAGAATATACATCCATCTATTGAAATCTCTATTATTTGGAGCTCTTAAAATATAACTAATTGTTTTAGTGGTAATAATGAATGTTAATTCATTTTGATCTTGATTATTAGCATTAAGAATACCAGCAATATCATTATTTGGTCTTCCATTATTTTGAATGCTAAGTAAAGGTTGAATACTTTCAATATCTTGAATATTAAGCATCCACTAAAATAATAATTATATATAAAATAAATTAATATTTTTTTTAGTATTATTTAAATTTGTATAAATATCAACTTATTTTTAATTATTTTTAATATCATTGTAATTTGCTTATATCAATTGGCTTTCTTTTTTTTTAACATCCAGTAATTTTATCTTTTATACTCTAATCTATTCTAATTTAATCTACTTGGTTAATTAACATCATTATAATTTAATTTATTTTTTTTCTTTTTACCTTTGGATAATAGTACTGATGAGCCTTTAAATCAGGGATACCAGATGGTGAAATATTCTTTTCAAGAGCAACTAAAGGGTTTATTATTTCTGGCATAACTGGATCATTTTTATAGAATTTACCTATAGATTTTACAATTTCGGTAGATTCTTGAGTACCATCCTTTAAAAATATTGGTTCAAAATTTAATAAATTTAAATTTCCTGGTATTTTTTGCTTATTTTGAGATAAGCATGTTAAAATTAAACCATCGAATCTGAATAATCTTCTCTGGAAACGACCATGAGTAGATAATTTTTCTAAGTAACCAGAATAAATAAGTGGATTTGGATGTTCTAAAACCTTTATTTGTTTTTCTCTATCATCAGCTAAGAAGGATGGTTGTGATTGTTGTTGTTGAAAAGCCATATTCCTTGGTGGTTCTATTTGAGGAGCAGTTAATAATGGCTTATTAATATCTTTAACTTCTGGGGTTTTAACTTCCTTTATATCAGATACATTCTTTAATTCTATATATACATATAAAATAAATAAACAACTTTAATATAGGCATATAAATATATCTAGGATATATTTTTCAAATTTAACACCAAAATTCTATATTATATAATATTATATATTTTTTAAAACATTATATCTTACCTTCTTTATTTTCATCAATTTCTTCATCGGATTGATATTTTTCTTTACCTTTATCTTTCTTTTCTTCTTCTAACTTTGAAGAATCTAATTTAGATAAAATGTTATCACTACTATCTTCACCTAATCCTAAAGGAGCAATTTCCTTAGCGGTAAGATAGATAGATTGAGTTGGAGGTTTAATCATACTATCAGTTAATGATGCAACATTTGGTTGAATAAGTGCATTTTTAACGAATTGTGGCTTAATATTTGTTATGGATTCTTCAGCAGTTTCAAGGGCTTCCTTTTCAGCATCAACAACCATTTGTGGTGTAATTTCATTAATTGTTGGCTTAATTTGAGTTTGTCCAACATAACTTGGTTTAAGAGCTTCAATAGCTTTAGCTTCTTCAGCAGCCTTTTCTCTTTCAATTTGACCTTTTGATTTTGGTTTTTCTTCCTTTTGTTCCTTTTCTTCTTTATCATTAATTTCTTTTAATTTTTTTGCAACAGCTTCAGCAACAACATCCTTACTATCCCTAACACTTTCTCTTTGGAATCTTAAACTAAAATCTTCCTCTTCAATTTCACTGTCACTAGCACTTTCATAAACATTTTCATCTTCTTTTTTGTATTTTTCGATATTTTCTTCAATCTTCTTTTCAAGAGATTTGGTTGCAATTTCCTTTTTTGGTTTTTCTGTCTTTACATCTAATTGATTCTGAACAATAGGTTGAGCACTATCATCAATAGCTTCATAGTCAGATTCGTAAGAAACATAAGAGTAATCAATACTAGAAGTTTCTTCTTCGGAATACTTTAAAGAATCTTGGGTTTGAGAATCTGGAGTAAGCTTTGGTTTATCTAATGACACACGTTTAGTTAATGGAGCTAAAGCTGAAAGCATTGAATAACGTTGTGGCTTTGGCTGTTCATTTGTGATAATAGCCATTTGATTTTCAACTATTGGTTCATATTCTGATTCTTCCATATAAGAATTTCTATTTAATGTATCAAAGTTGTATGATGATTCTGATAAGAAGGTATTTCTCTTATCATCAAGGAATGAATCATATGCTGAATATAAAGTATCCTTTTTCTTTTCCATTTTTGGTGGTTCAATTTTACTTTTTAATTCTTCTAAATTGTTATTGGTATTATCAACTTTCTTCCAAGGGAAAGAATCTGCAGATGGAACTGGTGAAAAAGCGTTTTTATTAGTCTATATATTGAAAAAATAATAAAATAAATATTTATATAAAATATAAAATTGTTTTAGTTATTTTTATTCCATTTATAATATAAATTGAAGTAAAATTTAAAAATATAATATTTACATCTTTTAAGGATTTTGGTTCTGTATTTTTTAGTACACTTGACATTCTTTAATAATATGAAAGAATAAATATAAACATAATATATAATTGAATAAAAAAAATAATTGTTAACATATTGCTATTTTTAAAAATAACGAGGGTTAAATTTTTAAAAAGTTTATTTTTCTATTTAATTTTTTCAATTAACCACGTTTAAATTTTAAATATGCTTATTTTACTACGCATTATTATTTTTAATGTTGATTTACAATGTTTTATATATATTATTCTCTTTCATCGTTCACTACTAATTTACATGTTAAAAATCTTAAAAATTAGTATTTAACTTTTTTTGTTGTTTTGTTTATTTTCGATTGATATATTATTATATTTGATATATTATTATATGATTAATATGTAAATATTGAAATAAATTTCTTAATTTTATTGATATTATACTTTTATAGTATAAAAGTTATAATAAAATATCAGATAACATATATAAAAATTTACATAAAATATTTCACTTTAATTTATATTGAATAATCATATTGAAATAAGCTTCATCTTTTTCTATATTAACAGAAAATTAAAAAAAAATAAATATAAATATTTAACATGTTTCCCCCCTTCTTACCAATAAAGATCGAAAAGAGTTGTTTTTCTTTTTTCTTTATTGTATGTTAAAATTACAGTTATATATTTACAAATTAAGAGAGAAAAATGGAAAATATAGATTTGATTGTTTTTTATATTTTATTACTTTAATCTTTTTGAATATTTACCTATAAATTATTATTTATTATTATTTAAAGGGTGTTTTTATATAATTATTTATCTAATTACTGTTTATTTTACAAAATAGTTTAAATGCTTATATATATATTTTATTATTATTATAAGTATTGTTGTTTTCTTTAAGGAATTATTTATTTTTTTTTAATTAAAACATTCCCATTATCTATATGTATTAATAATTTAATTTATTATATAAAAAAGGAAAATATAAAACTATTAATATTTATTTTCCTTTTTTTTTTTTTCCTTTTTATTTATTTTTATTTTGTTTATATATATATAAAATATATCAAAAAGATATCTTTAAATCAACGAACGATTGTTGAATATCTTTTGTTTTATTAATAAAAAAAGGAATTAAAAAATTTAAAAAAAAAAAATATATTTATTTATTTTTAAAACCGAAATGTTTTTATTTTAAACAAAATAATATATTTTAATATTAAAAAAATAAATTAAAAATAAATCATCCTAGCACAAAAATAAAAAAAAAAAAAAAAATTCTCGACTTATTAAAATATTAAAAAATTTTATTGAATAATATTTCATTACCACCATCAACCAACCACTCAATCAACATTCATTACCACACTATCACCAGAAAAATAAAAAACTTTTTAAATCAATATTTCAATATTTTATCTAGTCATTTATTCATGCTTTTAGTTTATTTGATAAAAATCAATGCTCATTAAAATTGATAGAATAATTAGTATAATAAAACAAATAATAGGTAAATAATATTTAATATTAAAAAGTTTACACCACAAATATCAAATAATATTTATTTATTTATTTATTTATTTATTTATTTATTTATTTATTTATTTATTTATTTATTAATTAATTTTATATGACATAAATATAAAAATTAATTTTATTGTTTTTTAATATTTATTAAACTTTTTTAATTTAATAAATTTCTTTATTTTCTTTTAAAACAAAAAAAATTAGTTTGTCACACCTTTAATATTAAATCATAAAAATAGTAGATTTAATTATAAATAATATATGAAAGTATTATATTATTCTATATTATTGATTAAATTTTTTAATCAACAAAATAAAGATAAATTAATATATTGTAAAGCGTTTTAATATAATTAATATATAATAATACTTATTTTTATTATATTAATAGTTTATCATTTTTAATAAATAATAATAAAATAAAAAATATATTAATTAATATATTATTATCCAATAGGAATCAAAGAGACAAATTCATTAATATATATTAAACATAAAAAAATATATTTGATATATATAGAATGTAAAATTTGAGACCACTTGTATAAAATTGTTACATATATTTATCATATATTATTTTAATTATAAATACTATTAAAAACAAATTATTTAGAATTTTTAATCTATTTTATATTAAAAGAATATGAATATAATATATATTAATTATACTGTAAAATATTAATAATAATTAAAATCATAAAAATTAAATTATCAACATTTTTTTTTGGTAGTTGTGTAACGTGTCATATATTAAATTGCATTTCTAAAATATAATGATACAAAAATCAAAACTTTAATTAATATAAAAAACTTTTTCAAACTATCATCATTAAAATTTGTATTATCTTTTATCTCGATTATATATAAAATGTACAATATTGTTCTATAATGTAATGTATTGCATTATTAAACTTTTTCTTTACAAATTTAATAAAAATTAGTACATTGTTAATACAACTAGGTTTATTAATTATTACATAGAATTATATATAACTAAAATGTTTTAAAAGTTATTAAATACAACTAGGTTTATTAAGATACAAGATAATAATTAAATAATAAGCTTTTAATACTTATTAAATGTTATGTAAATATAAATAATCCATTTTTAAAAGTTCATTATTTAATTATTATTTTGTAACTTTTTTTTTTCAAATTTCATATATATATTTGTATTAGATATATTATTTATTAATTAACAAATCCGTATTTAATTACCTATTGGTTGTAAATTGTTTTTTTTTTTTTTTTTTTCATTTTTACAATTTTATAAATTTAATTAGAATTAGTTTTAATGAGAACTTTAAAATCTAATAATTAAAAATTAGAATATTTGTTAAAAGTAGAATGGTTTAACAAGGTTTATTAATATTAGAATATTGAGCATTATAAAATAATTTAAATTAATTTTATTTTTAAATTATTATATTATTGAAGTTTCTTTTGAAAGTAAAATGTTGTATTTGGATAGATATTCTAAAAATATAAATATCTGACTTATGAAATATTAATTGATTTTATATCAATAATAGAATAATATAATATTATTTTTGTTGTTTCT
This sequence comes from Piromyces finnis, assembly GCA_002104945.1. Taxonomy (NCBI): domain Eukaryota; kingdom Fungi; phylum Neocallimastigomycota; class Neocallimastigomycetes; order Neocallimastigales; family Neocallimastigaceae; genus Piromyces; species Piromyces finnis. The sequence continues at coordinate 106,761 of MCFH01000071.1, read as the reverse complement.
ATTGTCTTTTAATAGAGTATAATGAATTAAAATTAGATACTAATAACATTCAAATAATTAAAAGTTTAGCTAAATATAATCTTCTTTAAAATAAATATTTTTAAATAATATATATTCATACATACATACATACATACATAATAATAATAATAATAATTGTGAATGCATTCCAAAATAATTTTATATATTTTTTATGTATATGTACTTTTTATAATTATAAATATGGGTATAATATTAATTTATAATTATAAAAAGTTTACAATTGTTTACGTTATATATATATATATATATAAATGAAAGATTATATAAACCAAAATTATTTCTATTAATAAATTCAAATGTTATATATATGGTAAATGTTCATGACATTTTAATTTTATTTGGTTTTGAAGATTGAGTTGATAATAACATTACTTCTTATTTCCAAAATAAGAAGTAATGAGGAAATGAAAAAGAATTTTCTATTGAAATACATAAATTAAACTATTTAAAACTTTACCTTTAATTAAAAGTAAAATTATTAGAATAAACTATTTAAAACTTTACCTTTAATTAAAAGTAAAATTATTAAAATAATAAGAATAACAAAACTATTAAAATAATTAAATAATTTATAATTATTGTTTCTGAAAATTCTATTAATTAAAATGTCCTCAAAGAACCTCTTTTTCAAATGAATAAATTTTTATCAATTAATTAATAAAATATAACAATTTAATAATATTAAGGACGTCATTTATTAAATGTTGGAAAGTAGGTGGTGCATTCTTTGAATCAAAAGGTATGACAAGATAATCAACTTAAAGTTTACAGATAAAACTGGTGTTCCGGCAGGAGATGTAGATTTCCTAATGAAACTTTTTTCTTAATACCGAAATGACCAGCAGCAACAGAATCATGATGAAGTTCCAAAACTCTTGTCCTAAGAGATTTAGGAACATAAATAAGATTATTATATAACAAAAATCCTTCATTATCAATAATAACTTTATCAATATTTTTAATAGGTGCATTACATGCAGAACCATTCATTTTAAATTGGACAATAAAATTATACAAATCATCATTTTTAAGTTCTAATAAAATAGAATCGATTAACGGTTTGTTATCGCTATGATGAAACGAAATAGTAAGACAAGAAACATCAGAATTAATATTATTCTCTAAATGGTCACTTCTACGAGACAGGATATCAGGCTTACCGGATTTCTTTCCAGCTCTATAGATGAGTTTAAAATCAAATCTGGATAAGAACAAATTCCATCTAATTTGTCTCTGAGATAACATTTCAGGTTTTCTAGGAAATGTTAAATTCTTGTGATCAATATAAATTATGAACGGATGGCGTGCACCTTCTAAATAATGACGCCATTCTTCAAGAGCAACTACAATAGCTAAAAGTTCCTTGTCATATATAGGATAGTTTCTTTGACAACTCGTCAAACTTTTAGAAAGAAATGCAATAGGATGTAATTTGCCATCAAATTCTTGAGAGAGAATAGCACCGACAGCATAATTACTAGCATCAGTTTCTACAATAAATTGTTTATTACTATCCGCATGTTTCAGAATAGGAGCTGACGTGAACAAAGTTTTTAATAAAATAAAAGCGTCCTGATCTTCTTTCCCCCAGTTAAAAGCAACATTTTTTCTAGTGAGTTTGTGAAGAGGGTTTGCAATTTTAGCAAAGTCTTTAATAAAAATTCTGTAATAGTTGCATAAACCAATAAAAGACTGAACCTCTTTAACATTCTTGGGAACCGGCCAATCGAGAATTGCTTTAATTTTATTCTCATCCATTTGCAATCCATCCTTTGAAATGATATAACCAAGAAAAGTGGTTTTCTCAACATCAAACTCACATTTTTCTAATTTAACATAAAGATTATTTTCAAGTAGTTTCTTAAGTACCTTTTTAACATGCTCATGATGTTCTTCGATATTATTAGAATAAATAAGATTATCGTCAATATATGAGATAACAAAATTATCCAAATAGTCACTAAGAACATTGTTAATGAAGTGTTGAAAAGTTGCAGGTGCATTCTTTAATCCAAAAGGCATAACCAGATATTCAAAATGGCCATATCTAGTACGAAAAGCTGTTTTGTATTCGTCACCTTCTTTAATACGAACAAGATTATAAGCGGATTTAAGGTCTAATTTAGTAAAAATCTTAACATTTTTCACCCTATCCAAAAGGTCACTAATTAAAGGTAAAGGATATGAATTACGAATGGTAATATCATTCAACTTTCTATAATCGATACAAAGTCTTAGGGAGCCATCCTTCTTTTTAACAAATAAAATTGGGGCACCAGCAGGAGACGATGATTTCCTAATAAAACCTTTATTTAAATTATCATCAATATATTTTTTAAGTTCCTCTCTTTCAACTTCAGTTAATGGATACAAAGGTCCATAAAATAAAGTCGAATCATCTTTAAGTTTGATTTCACAATCATAAGGTCTATGAGGAGGTAACACTTCACAATTTTTTTCATTAAACACTTCACTAAATTCTAAATGTTGGGTTGGTACGGCGACCAATTTATCTTTATTAATATCTTTTCCATTATTATTATTATTACTACATGATTCATTATCATTATTACATGTTTCATTAATTTTTGTTACAATACATTTAACTTTTTTATTAAAACTAATATATTCATCATCGCTATCATCTTCATCATTGATGGTTCTAACAAGGCGGCCTTTAACATATTCTTTTTCTTCATTGTTTAGGACAGAGGGATCTACTTTCGGCTTTTTGGTCAAGCTTCGGTCGAGAACATCATGATCTAACTGATCATTCTTTGACTTCTTTCTTGGTTTTCTCTTTCTTTTGCCTTTATTACAATGTCTGGCACAATAACCAGAACTAAAAGCGATTTTCTTAGAGTCGTAGAAAGCATTTGGATTATGCTTCTTTATCCACGGCAAACAAGAATAACATCAACACCGGGGACTTGTAATCCATAAAGTTGAATTACTTCGAAGTGATTTTTGCAACGGAGCATGCACTTCTCAGTCCTTTCCCAAACACTAACAACTCCATCACTAACACCAGATACACGGAATGGTTCTACTTTTTCCAAATTAATACCAAGGTCTTCAGCAAGACTTGGATTAATGAAATTTAATTCAGAACCGGAATCAATTAAAACCTTAATTTTAACTTCCGAAACTTCATTGATACTCAAGTAAAAATCCACAAGATTTAAATCACTTTTCACTCCCTTGACTCCAACTTTGTAAATTTTTGGATTAACAATTTTTGGAGTCCTTTCTTTCACAATTCTTAACACTTTTCTGGGCTTTACTCTATTAGGACAATTAAATTTTAAATGTCCCGGTTGTTTACAAAGAAAACATAACCCTTTTTTCTTTTCTTCTTCAAAGTTATCTATGTTTTCATTGTAATTTTTACTTGATCCTTGAATATTCACATACCTTTTTCGTTTATTCTCTCTACTAATTTTAAATACATCCACATCCATAGGATCATTAGCCCTTCTACCATTAAAATAAAATTCACTTAAAGAATTCCTTTTCATCATATCTTCAACTAAAATAGTTGAAGAAATCAATTGTTCAATTGAAGTTGGGTTTGATTCAATGAAAGCCAACTTCTCCCTAAGTGGTGGTAATAAACCTTTCAGAAACATGTAGATTTTTGCGCTATCATTAAAGCTTGAATTTTGGCTAATACGTTGAAACTCGGTAATGTAATCTAATACCTGACCAAGTTTCCTTTGGCGAAGATTATCTAATTTTCCGTTAGCTACAACGGTATCGTATCTATAACTGCCAAAATTAGCCTTCAACCTATCTACAAATTCATCATAATGGTTTAAAACCCCACTATTATTCTTCATCAACACTGAAGCCCATTCCAAAGGTTTACCAGAAAAGTATGATATAACGAAGTCGACCTTGACTCGATCTGTATTATACAGTGTCGGTCGAGTACGAAATACCAATTCCACTCTAGTTAAAAATCCATCCAATTCACGTTGTTTACCAGAGAATATCGGTGGAGCATTATTAATGTTCCCCGAGTTCCCGGAAACACCCACATTCCTATCACCCATTTCCAAATTCAAATTTTCAAATTCACTAATTAAACCCTCCAACTTACTAAAATAAATAAAATGTTTTCTTACTACTATTTCAAGTAAGTAATTTTTTTTTTAATTATTTATAAAAGATAATTTTAGTATATCAAACAATACAAAAGTTATTCAGACGCGTTCTGCAAAAGCAGTGTCGAACAAGTTTTGTACTACTAATCAATCCTTAATGGTTATTCTTGGTCCTTTCTTCCCACTCGGCGGCGGTAGATTCAATTTCAACCCAGTAGTTATTCCTTCTTTTTTCTTCTTTTACTCGGCGGTAGACTCAATTTCAACCCAGTAGTTATTCCTTCTTTTTTCTTCTTTTACTCGGCGGTAGACTCAATTTCAACCCAGTAGTTATTCCTTCTTTTTTCTTCTTTTACTCGGCGGTAGATACCCTAACGTATTCTCTATCTTCGTTGGGTAATTGTTATTGTAATGCTGATACAGAAAGAATAGATTATGTAAAGATATCAAACGCCACAGATTGATATCTTTAATGTAACTTAAGCCATAAATATCATTGTTTAAGTTACACGAATTATATTACAGAAAAAGAAAATGGGACATAATTTATTTATTAATAATTAAAGTTTAAAACAAAATAAATTATTAGTTTATTCTTAATGTTTAACAAATAAATTAAAATTCTCAATTCAAACCCCTAGTTTTAGTATTGTTTTGTAATAGAAATAGACATCTAGTATATAATTATTAAATGTTTAATATATCAATAATACATGGGCACATATTCAAATTGAATAGTACTTAATTTGAATTGCCAATTGTATTTTACTAAAAATAGTTATAGTTTAAATATTTATTAATAATTAAGATTTTAGTGTAGATTTTAAATAATAATATATAAGAAATAAATAGTTATAATATAATATAAATGTATTTAGGAAAAATATAAATAGAAGATATTTTTCATCATTTTATCGATGTAATTGTTATTAATATAATTTCTATTATAATAAAAGATATTTTTTTAACAAAACAATTTTATATAAATCTTTAGTGTTATTGTAATAGAATAGATATCCTAATCTATTCTTTTGTGTCGACTTTACAATAACAATTACCTAACGAAATCCAAGAATACGTTAGGGTATCTACCGCCGAAGGACAAGATATTGAAGAAAGAAAAAGCTACTTGGTTGGATTCTACCGCCGAAGGACAAGATATTGAAGAAAGAAAAAGCTACTTGGTTGGATTCTACCGCCGAAGGACAAGATATTTAAGAAAGAAAAAGCTACTTGGTTGGATTCTACCGCCGAAGGACAAGAAATTGAAGAAAGAAAACTATTAAAATCTTAAAGGAATTAGTAATACAAAACTTGTTCGACACTGCTTTGCAGAACGCGTTTGAATAACTTTTGTATTAGAATATATTGTACTAGTGTAATTAAAAAAAAAAAAATTTTTAAGATTACTTACTTGAAACAGTAGTAAGAAACCATTTTAATTTTATATTGTATATTATATTTTGAATTGGAGGACTTAATTAGTGAGTTTAAAAGTTTGAATTTGGAGATGGGTGATGGGACTGTAGGTGTTTCTGGGAACTCGGGGAACATTATTAATGCTCCACCTGTATTTTCTGGTAAACAAAGAGAATTGGATGGATTTTTAACCAGAGTTGAGTTGGTATTTCGTACTCGACCGACACTGTATAATACAGATCGAGTCAAGGTCGACTTTGTTATATCATACTTCTCTGGTAAACCGTTGGAATGGGCTTCAGTGTTGATGAAGAATAATAGTGAGGTTTTAAACCATTATGATAAATTTGTAGATAGGTTGAAGGCTAATTTTGGCAGTTATAGATACGATACCGTTGTAGCTAACGGTAAATTAGATAATATTCGCCAAAGGAAACTTGGTCAGGTATTAGATTACATTACCGAGTTTCAACGTATTAGCCAAAATTCAAGCTTTAATGATAGCGCAAAAATCTACATGTTTCTGAAAGGTTTACTACCACCACTTAGGGAGAAGTTGGCTTTCATTGAATCAAACCCAACTTCAATTGAACAATTGATTTCTTCAACTATTTTAGTTGAAGATATGATGAAAAGGAATTCGCTTAGTGAATTTTATTTTAATAGTAGAAGGGCTGATGATCCTATGGATGTGGATGTATTTAGAATTAGTAGAGAAAACAAGCGTAGAAGGTATGTGAATATCCAAGGATCAAGTAAAAATTACAATGAAAACATGGACAACTTTGAAGAAGAAAAGAAAAAAGGATTATGTTTTCTTTGTAAACAGCCAGGACATTTAAAATTTAATTGTCCTAATAGAGTAAAGCCCAGAAAAGTGTTAAGAATTGTTAAAGAAAGGACTCCAAAAATTGTTAATCCAAAAATTTACAAAGTTGGAGTCAAGGGAGTGAAAAGTGATTTAAATCTTGTGGATTTTTACTTGAGTACCAATGAAGTTTCGGAAGTTAAAATTAAGGTTTTAATTGATTCCGGTTCTGAATTGAATTTCATTAATCCAAGTCTTGCTGAAGACCTTGGTATTAAGTTGGAAAAGGTAGAACCATTCCGTGTATCAGGTGTTAGTGATGGAGTTGTAAGTGTATGGGAAAGGACTGAGAAGTGTATGCTCCGTTGCAAAAATCACTTCGAAGTAATTCAACTTTATGGATTACAAGTCCCCGGTGTTGATGTTATTCTTGGTTTGCCGTGGATAAAGAAGCATAATCCAAATGCTTTCTATGACTCTAAGAAAATCGCTTTTAGTTCTGGTTATTGTGCCAGACACTGTAACAAAGGTAAAAGAAAAAGAAAACCAAGAAAGAAGTCCAAGAATGATCAATTAGATCATGATGTTCTCGACCGAAGCTTAACCAAAAAACCGAAAGTAGATCCCTCCGTCCCAAACCATGAAGAAAAAGAATATGTTAAAGGCCGCCTTGTTAGAACCATTAATGATGAAGATGACAGCGATGATGAATATATTAGTTTTAATAAAAAAGTTAAATGTATTGTAACGAAAATTATTGAAACATGTAATAATGATAATGAATCATGTAGTAATAATAATAATAATGAAAAGGATATTAATAAAGATAAATTGGTCGCCGTACCAACCCAATATTTAGAATTTAGTGAAGTGTTTAACGAAAAAAATTGTGAAGTGTTACCTCCTCATAGACCTTATGATTGTGAAATCAAACTTAAGGATGATTCAACTTTATTTTATGGACCCTTGTATCCATTAACTGAAGTTGAAAGAGAGAAACTTAAAAAGTATATAGATGAAAATTTAAATAAAGGTTTTATTAGGAAATCATCGTCTCCTGCTGGTGCCCCAATTTTGTTTGTTAAAAAGAAGGACGGTTCCTTAAGACTTTGTATTGATTATAGAAGGTTGAATGATATTACAATTCGTAATTCATATCCTTTACCTTTAATAAGTGACCTTCTGGAAAGAGTGAAAAATGCTAAAATTTTCACTAAATTAGATCTCAAATCTGCTTATGATCTTGTTCGTATTAAAGAAGGTGACGAATACAAAACGGCTTTTCGTACTAGGTATGGTCATTTTGAATATCTGGTTATGCCTTTTGGATTAAAGAATGCACCTGCAACTTTTCAACACTTTATTAACGATGTTCTTAGTGATTATTTAGATGATTTTGTTATCTCATATATTGATGATATCCTTATTTATTCTAATAATATCGAAGAACATCATGAGCATGTTAAAAAGGTACTTAAGAAACTACTTGAAAATAATCTTTATGTTAAATTAGAAAAATGTGAGTTTGATGTTAAGAAAACCACTTTTCTTGGTTATGTCATTTCAAAAGATGGGTTGCAAATGGATGAGAATAAAGTTAAAGCAATTATCGATTGGCCGGTTCCTAAGAATGTTAAAGAGGTTCAGTCTTTTATTGGTCTATGTAACTACTACAGAATTTTTATTAAAGACTTTGCTAAAATTGCAAACCCTCTTCACAAACTCACTAGAAAAAATGTTGCTTTTAACTGGGGGAAAGAAGATCAGGACGCTTTTATTTTATTAAAAACTTTGTTCACGTCAGCTCCTATTCTGAAACATGCGGATAGTAATAAACAATTTATTGTTGAAACTGATGCTAGTAATTATGCTGTCGGTGCTATTCTCTCTCAAGAGTTTGACGGCAAATTACATCCCATTGCATTTCTTTCAAAAAGTTTGACGAGTTGTCAAAGAAACTATCCTATATATGACAAGGAACTCTTAGCTATTATAGTTACTCTTGAAGAATGGCGTCATTACTTAGAGGGTGCACGCCATCAGTTCATAATTTATACCGATCACAAGAACTTAACATTTCCTAGAAAACCTGAAATGTTATCTCAGAGACAAATTAGATGGAATTTGTTCTTATCCAGATTTGACTTTAAACTCATCTATAGAGCTGGAAAGAAATCTGGAAAGCCTGACATTCTGTCTCGTAGAAGTGATCATTTAGTGAATGATATTAACTCTAATGTTTCTTGTCTTACAATTTCACTTCATCATAGCGATAACAAACCTTTAATAGATTCTATTTTATCAGAACTTAAAAATGACGATTTGTACAATTCCATTGTTCAATTTAAAATGAATGGTTCTACAAGTAATGCACCTATTAAAAATATTGATAAAGTTATTATTGATGGTGAAGGATTTTTGTTATTTAACAATCTTATTTATGTTCCTAAATCTCTTAGGACTAGAGTTTTAGAACTCCATCATGATTCTGTTGCTGCTGGCCATTTCGGCATTAAGAAAACCGTTGAACTTATTTCAAGAAACTTTTGGTGGCCAAGATTTCATTCAGATGTTAAATCCTTTATTAAATCTTGCGTGACTTGTTGCAAATCCAAAGTCCCTAGACATAAGCCTTATGGATTGTTATCCCCTTTGGACACTCCTAGTAGGCCTTGGTCTGATATCTCTATCGACTTTATTGTTGATCTTCCTAAGTCCAGAGATATGACTACACTTATGGTTGTTGTCGATAGATTTACTAAATTTGCTCACGCCATTCCTTTACGTTGTCTTCCTACTGCTTCGATTGCTGCTGATGCTTTTATTGCCAATGTCTTCCGTTTGCATGGTCTTCCTAATTCCATCATTTCTGATAGAGGCTCGCAATTTACTTCTGATTTCTGGTCAAGACTTTGTGACCTTCTTAATATCAATCATTCATTGTCAACTGCTAACCATCTGCAGACAGATGGTCAAACGGAGAGGGTGAACGGCATATTAGAACAATATTTCCGTTGTTTTATCAATAAGAAGCAGAATAACTGGGTTGATCTTATTCCATTTGCTGAATTTGCATATAATAACACTTTACAGCAATCTATAAATCAATCCCCATTCTTTGCTAATTATGGTTTTCATCCAAAGTTCAGCTTGGAAATCCCGGCTAATGATAGACCTAGTAGAGCTGAACAAAGAGTAATTGATATGAATAAAAACTTTAAATTATTAAAAGAAAGCTTAGAAAAAGCAAAAGAAACATATAAGAAATATGCCGATATGAAAAGAATGAGTCCCCCGGAATTTGAAGTGGGAAAGAAGGTATGGTTATTGAAAGATTCTCCGGGAACTAACTTGAAGAAGAAATTAGCACCTCAAATGCTTGGTCCATTTGAAATAATTGAAAAAGTTAGTTCTCTCGCTTTTAAATTGAAACTCCCAAAGACAATGAGATGTCATCCAGTCTTTCATGTCTCATTGTTAGAACCATACTTTGAAAACGAGTTTATAGATAGGTCTAATAGTAGGAAAAGAAATATTCATCTTAACACAGATTTAATTGAAAAAATTCCAGAAAAAATTGAGAAGATGAAATCTGTTAATGGTGAGACATTTTATAAGTTATCGTGGAAAGGATTTGACAAATCCACTTGGGTTTCTGAAGATCAGATTCCGGACAAACAATTAATACAAGAGTTCGAAAGAAACTCTAAAAAGTCAAAACATAAGTCGAATGACTCCTCCATGAGAATAAGAAAGAATAAAGTTGGTAATCTAATTAAGCATAGATACCAACCATTTGTAATTGAAATTCCTTCGAGAAAGGATTCTTTATAAATTAATCTCGCAGGAGCTCGACTTAGAGAGAGAGATTGTAAAGATATCAAACGCCACAGATTGATATCTTTAATGTAACTTAAGCCATAAATATCATTGTTTAAGTTACACGAATTATATTACAGAAAAAGAAAATGGGACATAATTTATTTATTAATAATTAAAGTTTAAAACAAAATAAATTATTAGTTTATTCTTAATGTTTAACAAATAAATTAAAATTCTCAATTCAAACCCCTAGTTTTAGTATTGTTTTGTAATAGAAATAGACATCTAGTATATAATTATTAAATGTTTAATATATCAATAATACATGGGCACATATTCAAATTAAATGGTACTTAATTTGAATTGCCAATTGTATTTTACTAAAAATAGTTATAGTTTAAATATTTATTAATAATTAAGATTTTAGTGTAGATTTTAAATAATAATATATAAGAAATAAATAGTTATAATATAATATAAATGTATTTAGGAAAAATATAAATAGAAGATATTTTTCATCATTTTATCGATGTAATTGTTATTAATATAATTTCTATTATAATAAAAGATATTTTTTTAACAAAACAATTTTATATAAATCTTTAGTGTTATTGTAATAGAATAGATATCCTAATCTATTCTTTCTGTGTCGCCATTACAATTTTTGAATAAATTTTATGGAAAAATTTAATAATAAATTATTTTATAATAATTTCGTTAAATTAAATTAAGATAAATATTTAAATTTAAGGAATAAAAGAATTTTAATTAAATTTAAATATTTTAAATATTCAAAATATTTCTAAATACTTTTTTTATATAATTTTAGAATAGTTTCAATAAATAATTCGTCTTCATCTTCCTTCAACCTCTTCGACTCCCTCTTCACCACCTATTGACTCCTCCATTCCAGCTACCCTTCCGGTAAGTAAACCTGATTCTACCGCTTCTCACCGTACTCCAATATCATTTCTTCAAAAATTTGTAAATTATGTCACTTGCCCCTCTATAGATTCATTTTCAAAAAACACCTTCTATTCCGAATATTTACATTGACATTAAGGATGTCTTTTCTGAAAAAGGCGCAAACGAACTTCCACCACATAGGCCTTATGACTGTAGAATCGATTTAAAACCCGACTCTTCTCTCCCTTACGGCCCAATTTACTCTCTCACTGTGGAGGAAACAAAGGTACTTAAGGATTATATTAAAGAAAACTTAGAAAAGAACTTCATTCGGAAGTCTATCTCCCCAGTCGGAGCCCCTGTCTTATTCGTTCGCAAAAAGGATAATTCGCTTCGTATATGCATTGACTACAGAAAACTCGACGATATTATTATTAGGAACTTTTATTCCCTTCCTCTAATCAATGATCTTCTTAAAAAAGTCAGTGGTGCTAAATTCTTCGCTAAGCTCGATCTTCGCTCCGCTTACAAACTTGTTCGAATTAAAGAAGGTGATGAATATAAAACGGCTTTCAACACTAGATTTGGCCATTTTGAGTATTTAGACATGCCGTTCAGTCTTAAAAATGCCCGAGCTACTTTCTAGCATTTCATCAACGATATTTTAAGCGATTTCCTCGACGATTTCGCCTTTGGCTACATTGATGTTATTCTCATTTTTTCTAAGACATTAGAGGATGTAAAAGTATAAAATCTGTTTTAAATTTTATACTTAAAACAAAACAATTTTTATTAACGCAAAAAAATAAAAAATAAAACATTAAATTTTTATTTTAAAAAAAAAAATTTTTATTTAAACTCTTAAAAATATTATTAACTATATAATAGTTAATAATTAAAAAATTGAAAATAACAATTACATCGATTTAATAAACAAAAATTACATGTATTTATATTTTTCATAATTATATTCTAATATATTTGTAAAAATTTTAAAATTTAAAACAGATTATAAAATTTTTTTACAATAAAACAAAAACACTAAATAAAATAAAAAATTAAAAACAAAACAAAATTTATTTATATCCTCTTTTATTTATTTTTATTTAGTTATTAACTAAACTATAGTCAATAACAATTACATCGTTTAACTATGAAATTTTACATGTATTTATATTTTTTACAAATTATATTTTAATATACTATTCTATTTAATTATACATATATTCAATATAAAATAAACAAAACTAATTTAATACTAATTTAATTAAATAATAAAATAATAAAACTAAACTAAAACTAATTAAATACACTTTTGATTCAATTTGAGTAAACTACAAATTGAATACAGTCCATGTATTACCTATATATTAATTAAATATTAATAATACTATTTATTATATATTTACTATTAAAAAATACTAATTTAAAACTACGCTAAAGTTATTAAACTATTTTTAATTAAATAAGAACTTTTTAAGATTTAATTTGAATACTTAAAATATTTAAATTTAATTATGCATTAATTTAAATATTTATCCAAATTTCATTTCCAACTTTGATATTTTAAAATTAATTTTTATTTAATTATTCCTTAAAATTTATATAATAAATTTTATAAATAATTTTTCATTAAAATATAAAAATTATTATTTAATAATTATTAATTAATTATTAAATAATTTAAAGATATATATTATATCTTTACAATCTCGCCCTTTAAAGTCGAGCTCCTGCGAGATCATTTCTTTGAAAGAATATCAATTACAAATGGTTGATATCTATGTTTGATCATACCATTGTTATTCCTTGTATAGACTTGATCTTGACTTTCTTTTCTAGACTTTTTATTTTTTCTATAAAATTCTTGGATCAATTGTACATCTGTAATTTGATCTTCCGGGATCCAAGTATTTTCGTCAAGATTTTTCCATGTCATCAAGAAAGATTTCTTTCCATGATAATTTCTTTCTTGAATAATCTTATCAGGAATCCTATCAATAGTATCAGTAGTTAACTTAACATTTTTTCTTTTATTCATTACTGATCTATTTACAAATTCATTTTCGTTATAAGGTTCTAATAACGAAACATGAAAAACAGGGTGGCAGCGTAAATTGTTTGGTAATTTTAATTCAAATGCTAAAGGGCTTACCTTCTTGATTATTTCAAAAGGTCCAAGCATTTGATCAGCAAGTTTTCTTTTGGCATTTTTATTTGAAGGATTAATACCTTTTAATAACCAAACTTTTTTACCAACTTCGAAATCTGGGGATTCCATTCTCTTTTGATCAGCATACTTTTTGTAGGTTTCTTTTGCTTGATCAAGATTTACTTTTAAAAATTTAATGTTTTCAGTAATATCCAAAATTCTTTGTTCAGCTCTATTTGGTCTATTCGCTGAAGGGATTTCAGGGTTAAATTTTGGATTGAACCCATAATTAGCGAAAAACGGAGATTGGTTGATTGATTGCTGTAAAGTATTGTTATAAGCAAATTCAGCAAAAGGTAACAAGTCAACCCAATTATTCTGTTTTTCGTTAATAAAACAACGGAGATATTGTTCCAATATCCCGTTTACCCTCTCCGTTTGACCATCAGTTTCAGGATGGTTTGCAGTAGAAAAAGCAAGTTTAATATTTAACAAATTACATAAACGATTCCAAAAGTCTGAGGTAAATTGAGTACCTCGATCAGAAATGATGGAATCAGGAAAACCATGTAATTTAAAGATATTGTTAACAAAAACATCAGCTGCTATAGAAGCAGTAGGCAAACATCTTAAAGGAATAAAATGAGCCATTTTTGTTAACCTATCTACTATAACCATAATGGTAGTCATGTCTTTGGATTTAGGAAGCTCGACAATAAAATCCATTGACAATTCCGACCAAGCTCTATTAGGTGTGGAAAGAGGAGAAAGCAAACCATATGGTTTATGTCTTGGAACTTTAGCTTTACAACAAGTTTCACAAGACTTTATAAACTTTTTAACATCATAACTAAACTTTGGCCACCAAAAATTTCTACTAATTAATTCAATAGTTTTATTAACACCAAAGTGACCAGCAGAAATAGAATCATGATGTAATTCTAAGACCCTAGTTCTTAGTGAAGAAGGAACATAAATTAAATTATCATAAAGTAAAAATCCTTCTTTATCAATTTTAACTTTATTAGTATTCCTAATCGGAGGGGACGAAGAATTTTTATCATTAAGAAATACACAAACTTTATATAAATCATCATTTTTTAAGGAACATAGAATAGAATTAATTAAAGAATCATCTTTATTAAAAGAATTAATTACATTACATGAAATAAAATTACAACTAAAATTACTACATTCAATATTTTCATTAATCCTATCATTATTATAAATATTACAGATATGATCACTACGTCTGGATAACAAATCAGGTTTACCAGACTTTTTTCCAGCTCTATAAATTAACTTAAAATCAAATCTTGATAAAAATTCATACCATCTTATCTGTCTTTGTGATAGCATCTCAGGCTTTCTTGGAAAGGTTAAATTCTTATGATCAGTATAAATGATGAACTGATGCTTTGCACCTTCCAGATAATGCCTCCACTCTTCAAGAGCCACTTTGATAGCGAGCAACTCTTTATCATAAATTTGATAGTTTCTTTGAGACTTGGTTAAGCTAGATGAAATAAAAGCAATAGGGTGCAATTGCCCTTCAAATTCTTGTGAAAGAATTGCACCGACAGCAAAGTTACTAGCGTCAGTCTCAACAATAAAAGGTTTGTTGCTATCAGGGTTCATTAAGATAGGAGCTGAAGTAAAAGCCTTTTTAAGTGTAACAAATGCATTTTGACACTCAGAAACCCAATTAAAAGGAACATTTTTCCTAGTAAGTTTGTGTAGAGGACTAGCAATTTTCGCAAAGTCTTTAATAAAAATTCTATAATAATTACATAATCCAATAAAGGATTGAACTTCTTTAACGTTTGTAGGAACAGGCCAGTCGAGGATAGCTTTAACTTTATCTCTATCCATTTTCAGACCATCTTTGGATAATACATAACCAAGGAAAGTGGTTTCTGAAACATCAAACTCACACTTCTCTAACTTAACATATAAATTATTTTCTAATAATTTTTTCAATACTTTTTTAACATGTTCATGATGTTCTTCTAGGCTACTTGAATATATTAGAATATCATCAATATATGATATAGCAAAATCATCCAAATAATCACTAAGGACATCATTTATGAAATGTTGAAACGTAGCTGGTGCATTCTTTAAACCAAAAGGCATGACGAGATATTCAAAATGCCCATATCTTGTTCTAAAGGCAGTTTTGTATTCATCACCCTCTTTGATTCTAACTAAATTATAAGCAGACTTTAAGTCCAACTTAGTAAAGTATTTTGCACCTTTCACTCTATCCAATAAGTCACCAATTAACGGAAGAGGATATGAATTTCTAATTGTCATGTCATTAAGTTTCCTATAATCAACGCAAAGTCTTAATGACCCATCTTTCTTTTTGACAAATAAAACTGGTGCACCGGCAGGAGATGAAGATTTCCTAATGAAACCTTTTTCTAAATTTTCATTGATATAATTTTTTAATTCATCTCTCTCTGCCTCAGTTAAAGGATAAAGAGGACCATAAAACAAGTTAGCATTATCCTTTAATCGGATTTCACAATCGTATTCACGATGTGGAGGTAAAATATTACAATTCTTTTCATTAAAAACCTCTTTAAATAATAAATATTGTTTTGGAATTTCAATAGATTTTTTATCTTTATTCAAATTATCACTTTCACTTTTACATTTATTAATAATATTACAAAATAAATCATTACAGTTACTAACTGAATTTAATACACGAGAATTATTATTATTACACACGTTTTTTGAAAATGAGTACTGTTTTGGTCCAGTGACCGAATTATTATCTTTATTTAAATTTTCATCAATACAATTAATGTCATTACATATAC
The DNA here is from genome assembly GCA_002104945.1 of Piromyces finnis. Lineage (NCBI taxonomy): Eukaryota > Fungi > Neocallimastigomycota > Neocallimastigomycetes > Neocallimastigales > Neocallimastigaceae > Piromyces > Piromyces finnis. The sequence continues at coordinate 90,675 of MCFH01000071.1, read as the reverse complement.
ATTTAAAAATACAATTATTATCATTATTATTATTTAAACTGTTACTACATTTAATTTTATCCAAACTATCTAATTTACTAATGGTTTTAACAGAGGTTCTTCGACCTCTAATATTAACAGTTTCCTCGTCATCACTGGAGTCACAATAAGAGGATTCGTCATATTCGGGGGAACCAAGGTCACTACAATAGGATTGTTCGTTTTCACTATCCAAGACAGCTTCTTTCCCTTTTCTTGATGATGTCATAGATTCCCTATTCTTATTGATTGTGCCCTTATTTTTCCTTTTACCTACATTACAGTGTCGAGCACAGTATCCGGAGCTAAAGGCAATTTTGGAGGAATCGTGATAATAAACCGGACAATGTTTCTCGATCCAAGGTACTCCAAGAATTATATCAACTTCAGGAATTCTAAGTGCATATAATTGAATGATTTCGTAATGATTTCTCAAACGAAGGATGCACTTTTCGGATTCCTTTTTCACGGTAGATGTACCTTGCCCTAAACCAGAAACCTTGAAAGATTCAGCAATATTTGAAAGTTTAATATTATTGACTCGGGCGAACTCGGGGTGGATGAAATTAAGATCGGAACCAGAATCAATAAGTACCTTAGCCTTGACTTCATCAATATCATTGGTTTTGATATAAAAATCAATGATATTTTTCTTTTCACCTTTATGAATTTCGAATATGTTTGAAGTTCCCTTGGAATTAAGATTATCCTTTTTAATTTTCTTGATTGAAGGGCTAGCTTCGTCTTCTGAATAGCATCTCTTGATAATTTTTACATTTTTCGGTTTCTTTTTGTTTGGACAATTGAATTGAAAGTGTCCAGACTTTCCACAAGTAAAGCAAACTCCCTTCTTCTTAGCCTCAGTGCGATTTATTTTATTTTCATCATAATTACTTCTATGAGGAGGGAAGTAATTAACCTTTCTTTGACCTAAACTGATCCTATATAAGTCCACATCCATAGGATCATTTTGGTTATAATTTCTTCGGTCTTGATGCGTCATGTAATATTCACTGATATCATTTCTCTTAGTAAGATTTTCAATACTAAGGACATCAGAATAAAGACGCTCTAATTGAGAGGGATTTGGATTCACTACAGCTAAATGTTCACGCATTTTTGGATGTAATCCTTTTGTGAACATGTATATTTTTGCTGCTTCATTGAAATTCGAATTTTGGCTAACGCGTTGAAATTCGTTGATGTATTCGAACACCTTGCCAAATTTTCTTTGTTTAATGTTGCAAAGTCTTCCATTTGCAACAATCGTATCATTATTCGGATCCCCGAAATTGGTACGAAGGGCAGTAATAAATTGATCATAGTTCCTTAGAACGGCGTCGTTATTTTGTCTTAAACGGGCGGCCCATTCTAAAGGTCTATTAACAAAGTAGGATATCAAGAAGCGGACTCTCGCTTCATCATTAACGAATCTATCAGGGTTAGCTTCAATAGCTAGCTCAACCCTAGTCAAGAACCCGTCTAGTTCTTGTCTACGGCCTGTGAAAACTGGAGGATCATTAACTATCCTCAAGGACGCTCCTTGGCGTTCCATGTTTTCGTTTAAGTGTAATTTATCTAAAAGATGGTTTATTTCTTCCAATATGATTATGTTATAAATATTTAATTTTTTATAATATTTTAGTTAAGATGTCGTCGTAACTCTATCCTGTCAAACGGTGTTAGACGAGCTCTTAAAAATATTATAACAAAATTAAATATACTCAATATATATGGAAGACCTTTGAGTAACAAACACCAAGTTAACTAGCCCTCAGAAGGTACGATGAAATTCCGAAACGCGGTAGATTTTCCTAAAAACGCGGTAGATTCCCTATACACACAGTAGATTTTCCTTGAAACGCGGTAGATTCCCTATACACACAGTATATTTTCCTAGAAACGCGGTAGATTCCCTATACACACGGTAGATTTTCCTAGAAACGCGGTAGATATGAAAAAAATTTAAAATATGTTTTATTAGAAAAATTTTTATAACGTGTTTTATTAGGCAAAAGGTAATTGTTATTGTAAAAATTTTAAAATTTAAAACAGATTATAAAATTTTTTTACAATAAAACAAAAACACTAAATAAAATAAAAAATTAAAAACAAAACAAAATTTATTTATATCCTCTTTTATTTATTCTTATTTAGTTATTAACTAAACTATAGTCAATAACAATTACATCGTTTAACTATGAAATTTTACATGTATTTATATTTTTTACAAATTATATTTTAATATACTATTCTATTTAATTATACATATATTCAATATAAAATAAACAAAACTAATTTAATACTAATTTAATTAAATAATAAAATAATAAAACTAAACTAAAACTAATTAAATACACTTTTGATTCAATTTGAGTAAACTACAAATTGAATACAGTCCATGTATTACCTATATATCAATTAAATATTAATAATACTATTTATTATATATTTACTATTAAAAAATACTAATTTAAAACTACGCTAAAGTTATTAAACTATTTTTAATTAAATAAGAACTTTTTAAGATTTAATTTGAATACTTAAAATATTTAAATTTAATTATGCATTAATTTAAATATTTATCCAAATTTCATTTCCAACTTTGATATTTTAAAATTAATCTTTATTTAATTATTCCTTAAAATTTATATAATAAATTTTATAAATAATTTTTCATTAAAATATAAAAATTATTATTTAATAATTATTAATTAATTATTAAATAATTTAAAGATATATATTATATCTTTACAATATTATTCTATTTAAATAAACATATATTTAATATAAAATAAACAAAACTAATTTAATTAAATAATAAAATAACAGAACTAAACTAAACTAATTCATTATACTTTTAATTCAATTTGAGTAAACTCAAAATTGAATAAAACCCATGTATTTTCTATAAATTAATTTAATATTATCAATACTATTCTTAATATATTTCCTATTGAAATATAAATAAATCTATTTTTAAAACTAAGTTAAAACTATTCTAAATTTAAATAAAAAAGTATAATCGATTCTAAAATTAAATAAAAAGTATTTAAAAAAATATTTTAATTATTTAAAATATTTGAAATATTTAAATTTAATTAAAATTCTTTTATTCCTTAAACTTAAATATTTATCTTAATTTAAATTTAACGGAATTATTATAAAATAATTTATTATTAAATTATTCCATAAAATTTATTCAAAAATTTTATAATCAGTTTTACTAAATATTAATTTATTATTTAATAATTAATAATTAATTATTAAATAATCTAAAGATATATATTATATCTTTACAGGTAGTGAGATCTTTTCTTTCCCCTACCTTCATTTTCTTCATCACTATTTTCACTGTCTTCATCACTTTCAAAGTCCTTATTAGGATTCAACTCTTGAATAAGTTCATTTGGTGTTCCTGTAGTAGTAAACAAACAAGCTAGGAACACCATTTTTGGACTTTTAACATCTTGAAGCATAGTCCAATACTTTAATTGACTATACCAAGTCTTAATGTCCAAATTATCTTCAGTTAATCTAGTGACATGGTTTAATTTCTTCATTAATTTAGCAAAGTCAGATTTATCTGCTCCAGTACTCATTTTTATATACAAGTTTTAAATAAAAATAAAAATACAATTTTACAATAATAATAAATAATGAAACAAGTTCTTTTTTTTAAAAAAAAATAATTTTCTTTTATAAGAATTTTAAAAAAAAATGAATTACAACAATACTTGAAATATATTCAATTAACAACACTAATAATTATTCTCTTTAGTTAAACTAGTAATATCAATCTACAATACTTCCTTAACTGCACCAATTAACAATATTAATTTCTCTCTATTAACTATTTTAATTGTGCCTTGAAGTATATAACTTTTTATTATACTAGTATAACTCTTCTTTAATTATTAACTATTTTAATTAAATAATAATACAAAAATAAATATAAAAGTAACTATAAAAATGTAGTATGATATCAATATTTTATTATTATCCCCGATATCTCCACCATTATTTACATTATTTATGCCACGATTCAAATAAGATATCACAATACACTTGAATAGTTATAAAAATAAAAAATTTTTAATTTTAATTTTTATTCATTTAATTTATTTTTGATTTCTCAAATTTTAAAAATTTTTTTTATAACATATATTAAAATTATATTATTCAATTAATTATGCCCTTATTTAGACATAAATAATAATTTTTCTGTCGAAGTATCTTCTGTTTTGTGTGTAACAGTTGCCTCTTTTAGTAAAAATTATAATTAAATTTTATGTCATAATTTTAAATTATAAAATATTATACAATAAAGTTAATTAATAAAATAAACCTTAAATAATAATAAAATACCTATAACTATTTTAACAATAAATTTTGGTAAAATTTTATAAGTATAAAATATTATAATTATACTAATACTAATACTAAAGGCCTTAAATAACTATATACAAATAATATAACTATATAATAGAAATATTAATAATTACTAGAAAAATGTATAAAAATTATATATTATAATTTTTATATTTTAAAAATAGAGTTAAACACTAATAAGGAATATAAATAGTTGAAGGTTAAATCCTAAAATTCTAACTAATTCAACTATTTATGTTCATTCCTTAACACAATTGTAAGAAACATAGATAAATTCTATATAATTTATCTATTTTCTTATTAATTAATATTTATTATAATATTTATTATTATTTATTGTTTAATACATTAATTAAATACATTAATTAAATACATTGATTAAATACATTGTTTTATTACATTAATTTAGTTGTATTATTTTAACCAATCTATGTATAATGAATTAAATTACTATAAAAGAATAATCTTGATTCTCTTTTGAGAAATCAAGAGTTATTATTATATAAATTTATTAATAAATAAAGTATTAATTATTTTAAAAATAGTGTTTATTTAACGTGTGTTTTTATATTTAAGTGTTAATATTTAATATTTTGTTTATTAGTATTTTTATATAATAAACTCGACATTAATGTTTTTATTTTCTTTCTCAAATTAGTAATATTTAATTATTTAATTATTATTAATTTTGTAAAAGTTTTACTATATTTATAATTTAATATTAAAATATTAAATTAAATAAAAGATTAAAGATAACTAGGTAAGAAAAAATGTTTTATTAAAATAATCTTAATTGTTTTATAAATGAATAATTAAATTATGTATTATAGTTAAAATAATTTCTTTTTATTTTATTTAAAGAATATATATAATAATAAGATTATTTAATAGTAATACTTGTTAAGTATTAATAAGATAATAATCTTTACAAAGATTTAATTCATAAAACTATTCTAAACTATTTATACTATTTGTAATTTTACATTTAATAATAAGATAACTTTTAATACATGATTATATTCATAATATATTTTATAATACTAAAACTAAACTTAAGATTTATTACTAATTATTAAGAGTAACTATTGTTTATATATTTATAATATTAATTATTATCTACTTCTAATATAATTCATTGAATATAATATTAATAATTATAATCTTTTAATTCAAAAATTATAAGTTATGTTATTGAAATAATAATTATAAAATAAAGTTAATTAATTCCGGAAAATAATTTTAATTTAATTAAAACAATAATTTATATCCTTTTGGATAAATGATTTATGTTCAATACATTAGGGGTGATCATTCTCTGAATAAACAATAAATCATTACTAACAAAATATCTTTAAATGGGAATATCTCGTGAACCAGCAAAGATATTGACCTGATTTTAAGATATGTTGTTTATCTCGAGTGTGGCTTTCTAACGAACCCACAATCTCCCAACCATAATTTCCAAAAAATCGCCATTCGTTAAGGAGATACGCGTGTTTTTCCTAATTTAATTTTGACGATAAGGGTTAAAGTTATTTGTTATAAAATTTATTAAGGGTTAAGGTCATATCTTAACCTTTTCTAAATTTTTTAAATATTTCTTAATAATTTTATAATTTATTTGGAAATAAAATATTATTGATTTTGAAATTTTATAAGTAATTTCACAATTTCAAGATCACTTGAAATTGTAGATTTCACTAGTATTCGTGACAAATTTGTAGAAGTTATTTATGATTTATTTATAAGTAACTTCTTACAATAATATAGTTATAACCATAAATATAGATCGATGTTCTCTGGTTTAGTATGGATTATGTCACTGGTTCGAATCCTACTATTTACTTTTTATAATTTATATTTTATTTAAATGAATAGTTAGATAAACTATTTAAATTATGTGAATAATTATAGAATAGATAAATTTTATATTTATAAAATCCAATCATGTATTATTTTTATTTTATGCTCTTTGAGCTATTATTAACATTCAATAATAATAAATAAAATAATATAAAATCCAAAATAATAATATTTATTTAATTCTGTGTTTTTATTTATTTATTTATTTTATTTATTATTAGTTCCTACAACAACCTAGTGGTTATCACTAGTTCTTGTTACAAAAATAATAAAATAATAAACCTATATTTAAACTAAATACATTTTTGATTTAAAGAATCAAAAAATGAATATGGAAGGGATAACACCATAGCTATAATAACCCTGGTGCAACTATGTTATTAACCACAGATAAGGCTATTTCTAACGTTAAAAAGGAAAACGGAAAGTTAAAAAAGCTTTTCAAACAACTTACCAAATGAATCTCCACCACTACCATATCTACTACAATAATGTAAAATCACAGAAACCAACGCCAAATCTAAGCAGATGGAAACGGCTATCCAAATACACAAGTAACATTCCTTAATTAATTTAAGGTGGCGTTTATCACGTGATATAAAATTTACTATATGTGGCTTAGCACTATAATTTGAAATATCGTACATTATTAAATAATAAAAAATATTTATTATTTAATAATTAAGTATTAATTGTTAAATTAATAATTAGTAAAATTAATTATAAATGGAATAAATTTTATGGAATAATTTAATAATAAATCATTTTATAATAATCCCGTTTAAATTAAGATAAATATTTAAATCTAAGGAATAAAAGAATTTTAATTATTTAAATACTATATATTTAATTTTAAAATAGTTTAACTTAAAATTAGATTTGTTTATATTTTAATAGTAAATATATTAAGAATAGTATTGAAATATTAAATTAATTTATAGATAATGTCTAAACTTTATTCAATTTTGAGTTTACTCAAATTGAATTAAAAATATAATGAATTAGTTTTAGTTTAGTTTTATTATTTTATTGTTTATTTAAAATTAGTATTGATAGTTTTGTTTAATTTATATTGGATATGTATATAGTTATATAAAATATGAAAAAATATTAAACGCCACAGTATGATATCTTTAGATACAATTTAAGCCACGACTAATTGCAGCTAAATTACATAAATTATTTACAGAATAAATTAAGACAAGAAATTAATAATAAAATAAGATTTAAAACAAAATAAATTTTTAGTTTAATTTTAGTGTTAGACAAATAAAAAGTTTCCAATCTAATTTAATAATAATAAAAATGTTGACATTAATATGTAAATTAATATACTAATAAATAGATAATAAATAGCACTTATTCAAATTGTTTATCATTTAATTTGAATTAGTAATTTATCGCCTCTTAAATTAGCTATAGAAAAAGCATTTATTTGTAATTAAGATTTTAGAATAGATTTAAATAATTATGATAAATGAATAAACGAAATATATTAAAATATATTTAAAAATATAAATAGAAAATATTTTTCAACTTTTGATCGATGTAATTGTTATTAAATTTTACTATTACAATAAAATCACATAATAAAACAATTTTCATAATTCTTTTTTTTTTTAATTTTGAGTTATTGTAATAATAGATATCCTAATCTATTCTTTTTTAGTGTTAATATTACATAATAATATATTAATATGTAAAAAAAAATACATGTAATTTTTATTAAAACAACCTAATTGTTACTGACCATAATTTAGTTATTAACTAAATAAATTAAGAATTTAAAAAATATATTTTATTTTTTTTATTTTTTTTATTTTTTTTATTTTTTTTATTTTTTTTATTTTTTTATTTTTTTTTATTTTATTTTTTTTATTGTAAAATTTCAATCTGTTTTATAGATAAAACTTTTACACAAAATATAAATCAACATAGTTACAAAAGATCAATCAAAAATGCATATTCAAATACAATTTCTAAATAAGCAAAAAAAAGAAATGTCGCAATTCAAAGGGTCGTAAGCTCTCAATTATTCCCACAAAGTAACCAGAATACTGAAAGAATGGCTATCAAACCATCTTTTCCCTTATCCTACACATTATTGAAAAGAGTCGTCTTTGTGAAGCTACTGGTCTAACAATGGTATCTGGTATTTTTTATTATTTTAATTAACTATTAGTTTAACATTTTTTTAAGAGTTTTAAAATGTTAAAAATAAAAATTTAATGTTTAGTTTTTTATTTATGTGTTAAAAATTGTTCTATTCATCATAAGTATAAAATATGTTTTGAATTTATACTTTATTGTTATGCAAATACTGAATGAATGAAATTGAGATCCGAACCATAGGCTGTAATAAACCTATCATATTTCAGTTTATAATTGATGGTGTTAAGTATTTTAAAATAAGTACAGTGCAAATCTGAAACAGTGGATCACAAAATCGAGCAGCTTTATGTACGGCAAAAAAAATGTCAGGTCTGGTGCATTTTGTAAGATATAAGAGAACCTAATGCACTTATGTTGTGGCGTTGATTTTTCTTCACGTATTTGTGGCTTGTAGAGACAGCTTGGTGTAGTGCATTTGCTATTAAATTTGATGTTAATTGTTGAGTTTAGGTTTTGATATAGCTTTATTTAGTAAATAAAATTTTATTAAAGGTAATTACAAGACTTTATATTTTACATTTTTATTTTTATAACTTAATTTGTGGCGTTACATACTTTATATCAAGTATATTTATTTATACTATTTTATAAATTATTCTAAATTATTCTAACATTAATAATACTAAAATTTTGTAAAAGACTCTCGATAGAATTTCTTTGTGAAACATAATAGGAGTGGTTAATCTTTTCAATAGTAATGTCTAATAAGTAGTGAATTTTCCCAGAGTTTGAAATTTTAAATTTGCTTTTAATTTTTATGATTTTATAACATTAATGCCGCCACAAATGATCACATCGTCAACGAAATACCTAGAATGCAATTTGTAATATTATTGTTGGGTTATTTAAATATATTGATAGAAATCTAGATTAATGAGGAATTTTGAAATGGTGAGATATCATTGTCTTCCAGATTGATAAAGATTATACAAAGTCTAATTAAGTAGTCAATATCCTTTTGCAATAATTTTTATCACCTTGAGGTATTGTGGCGTAGATTTATCAAGGTTTTCATTAAGATAAGCAGCTTTGATATCCAATTGGTAAATTTCCCATTTAAATTTTGCATCAGTAGAAATAACAAAATTTAGGCTATCAGAGTTTAAAGTTGATGAATAAGTTAAATCGAAATTGGTTCCATAAACTTGGGTGAAACCTCTGACTACGAGTCTGGCTATATATTTTGTGCTATTGATGTTTTCATCCTTTTTGATGGTGAAAACCCATTTTATAGAGAGTAATTTTCTCTCTTTAGGAACTTCTGGAACAAAAGTTATAATTTAATTACAATATAAATTGCTTAATCCATCATTTATTGCTTTGATCCAGTGTGATTTATTAGAATATGTAGTGGCTTGTTTGAAACTTTATCTGATACAAATGTATGCATGTAGTCTTCTAAATTTAAGACGAGTCTTTTATTATCATTGCAAAGTGGAAAATCGTAAGGTTGTTTTTTGGAATTATTAATATTAGACTCTTTCCTTTCATCTTTTAAATTTGTTTCATCATCATTATTTTGCATGCTGATATTATTGTATACGTTCTTATTGTTTATGTTATGGTTTTCCGGATTATTTTCAGTAATTGGATTCTCCTTAATAATTTGTGGCCTTTCTTGTGAAACTAATTATTTTAATGTATGTGTAACATTTGCGTCATAATAATTTATACTAATATAGTTTAATTATTATTATCATTAGTAATTAATATACAATTTATTAAATGATTAGATATTATTCATAAAATATTTAAAATATTATATTTTTCTATGCATCATGAATCAAAAATGATGCGTTGACCAATATATTTTTTAATAATATAGTATTTTTAATAAATAATAAATTCTAGTATTTATTATGAAACAATAAATTTAAAATAAAATAAAATATGTTATATAATTAACAAATAAATCACTCAAAACTCGAAAATAAACTCTTTATTATACTTTATATTTATTTATTATCTATTTATTGTCTTCTTCTTTATTCTCTATTTATTGTCTGATTTTTATGAAGAAGAATTTTATCTTCCTTTTATACATTTTCATTTATTACATGTATTATTATTTTTTACCATTAAATATTATTATTACTATTGTTATTATTTATTAAAATTAAAAGAATAAATTAAAATTATGTCTCTTTATACAGAAACATAAAAGAGTTCTGTATTTTATCTTTAGAATTGTTATTATTGTTCTATTTCCAGGTTTTAAGTTTATCACTTTTAGTAATAATTACTCAATTATTTATTATTAATTTATAAGTTTAAAAGAATTTCTAAAGAACACTTGGATAAAACACTAGAATTAATAATTTTATATATACCATTTTATTTTTAGTTTATTTATTCATTTTTATTTATTATTATTATTTTATTATTAATACATTTTTGGATTAAGTCGTTTTATTTTATTTAATATTTTATTATTATCTCTATTAAGGTGTTTTTATTCAGAATTTATTATATAATAAAGAGAATATCATTTATTTAAAGAAAGGGTTATATTTTTATAAAATTATTATTCAATAAAGTATCTTTAACTATTTTAAATATAATTATTCTTTATTATTAATTATTTATTATATTATTTTACTTTAATACTAACGCTAAAGTATTAGCGTTTGTTTATATGTTTCTTTTTATATTATTAATTTATATTAACTATTGTTGGTTAATAATTAATAATATTATTTACTATAATAATACATATTAAATATCATATTATATGATAAATTAAACATAAATTTTTGGATTCATATAAGAATTTATGTTATTATAACATTTAATAACATTAATTCTTTACATTGCTCCCCTAAGGAGAAATCTTACCTAAGATATTCAACACTATCCATAAATTTTTAAAGGAATACTGGCTATTATTTTCTTTAATCCTGTGAGTATAATTGGTAATTTTTTCCATTGGATTTATAAGTATACCATCAACTACTGTAGAATTTATTAGACATGCTGATTTTAGATTTTGATAAACACATACCATTTGTTGAATTCAACTTTTCAGTATAGTAGATATCATTATCTAAGTAGTTACCATCATTAACTATTTCCTCAGATTTACCTACAATAAATATTTTAGCATTACCAGTAGCTCCAAAACCTCTGTAGATACGGTTTTTATCCATAAAGTTGACACCCAAGGTTATCATTTCAGGAATAGCATTAGAAATACAGAAATTCGTAGTAAGCTTGTATGTCTTTGAGTCCTTCTTATTTTCAGGTGTTAACTTTAACTCCAAGTTTACATTATAGGTAAGATACCTTAATTCTGACTTTCCATTAACTGTCCTAAATACTGCGGGCATATCTATTAACTCAAGTCCTAACTCTTTTGCAAGTTTAGGATGAAGTATATTAGTGGTAGCTCCAGTATCATATAAGACTTTTACTTCTTTAGACTTGTCTTGCGAAGATATAATAGCTTCTGAATATTTAGTATCACCAATATCATTATACTTATATAAAGGTGATATTTCCGTAGCTACTAAAACTTTTGGTATAGGATTGCTTCCTAAACCTGAGGCTTCTTTCTTTTGAGTGAAACTTGAATTTTTTCTATAACATGGTGTATAGTCCAATTTCTTATTTTCTTCACACTTCTTAGCTTCTTGGAACAATCTTCCTTTATCCATGTTCAAACCATCATTTTCTTTGAAGTTTTTTCTTTTGTTTTCAACTCTCTTAGAAGGCTTACATGGATCTATCATGTCTAACAATACCATAATAACCGGTAATCCATGAAGTTTAAAAATATTTTTAAGAAGGCTTTAGCAGTTTCTTCAGCCGTAGGTATTTCTTTGAAAGGAATAAGGTGAATCATTTTTGAAAAACAATCTTTAACAACCATTATAACGGAAAACTTTTTAGATTCAGGGAGACCACAAAGAAAATCGATTTCAATAGATTTCCAAGGACGGTCAGGAATTTCTAAAGGTCTTAAAAGATCATATCTTTTATGTCTATTAACTTTATTTCTGGAACATTGTTCACAAGAATTGACAAAGTTTATGATATATTGATGCATTTTAGGCCACCAAAAATTACGGGTGATTAGTTCTTCAGTTCTTCGAATACCTAAATGATTAACAGTAGCATTATCATGGTATCTAGTTAAAATATCTATATGAAGTTTTTCTGGTACATAAATTAAATTATTATAAAAAATTAAATTATTTTTTATCTTAAATTTTTCCATTCTTCTGAATGGTCTATAAAAGTAACCTTGATTAACATTATTAGGGCTAAAATAAAGATAAATATTATTTGCGTTTTCATCGTCCCTATAATTTTCTATTATTTGATTAATAAGAGAACCAACAATACCAACAAAACATGGAGTATCAGGAATGTTTTTATAATCTAGTATATGTTCTGGCTTAGGCTCAACATTATTTTTCTCATAGTCAGGTCTTCTAGATAAACTATCAGGTTTACCATTTTTTCTTCCTTGGCGGTATATTAATTGAAAATTATATTCTTGGAAAAATAAATGCCAACGAAGTTGACGTTGGTTTCCGACTTTACCACCTAAAGTATATAGGAGATTTTTATGGTCAGTAAAAACGGTTACTTGGTATTTTGCACCTAGTAATAAATGTCTCCAGGTAGAAAATGCACATTTTATAGCTAAGAGTTCCTTTTCAGTAATTGAATAATTTAATTCAGCATTGTTTAAACATCTTGAATAATATGCTACAGGATGTAATTTATTATTTTCATCCTTTTAAGAAAGTATACAACCAATGGCAAAATTACTAGCATCGCATTCGACAATGAATGGTTTAGTTGGATCTGGATGTAATAAAATAGGTGAAGAGATTAGTCTCTTTTTTAATTCTAAAAATGAATTATTACATTTATCGTTCCAATTAAAACTAGTATTTTTCTTTGTTAAATTGTGAAGCGGTTTTGCAATAGTAGCAAAATCTTTTATAAATCTTCTATAATAGTTGCATAAGTCCAACAAAGCGTTAAATATCTCTTACACAAGTAGGTGTAGGCCATTCTTGAACAGATTTAATTTTCTTTGGATCAGTCGATATATCATTACCTGATATAACGTGTCCTAGGAATTCAACTTCTGACTTGTGAAATTCGCATTTCTTTAATTTAGCAAATAAATTATTTTTGAGTAATGTTTGGAGAACAGTACGAACATGTTGTATATGTTCATCTAATATATCCGAATAAATCAGAATATCATCTAAATATAAAATAACAAAATTTTCTAAATAAGGGCATAATACTGAATTAATAAATGATTGAAATGTAGCAGGGGCATTTCTTAGACCAAAAGGCATAATTAAATATTCATAATGACCATATTTAGTTCTAAAAGCTTTCCTATATTCGTCTCCTTCACGAATACGCACTAAATTGTAAGCAGAACGAAGATCTAATTTTGAAAAGAATTTAGCACCTTTCACTCTTTCGATAATATCAGTAATTAGAGGAAGTGGATAAGAGTTGCGAATTGTAACTACATTTAATTTTTAGTCTATACAAAGACGTAACGATCCATCCTTCTTTTTCTGAAATAAAACAGGATAACCAGCTGGAAATTCAGATGGTCTAATGAATCCTTTCTTGAGATTTTTATCTATATACTCTTTAAGAACTTGGGATTCATCTTCAGATAAAGGATATATAGGACCATAATGTAAAGAAGCATCTTTTTGTAAAACGATTTTACAATCCGTCAGCCTATGTGGTGGTAGTTTATCAGCATTAACCTTACTGAAAACTTCGGCTAAATCACAATATGGTTCTGGTACTTCTTCTAATTTGAAGTCTTATTCGTTATCTTCTTCTTCATCAGTGTTATAATCTTCTTCATTATTAGCTAAAAATGAGTGAATAAAGTAGTTATAGCTGAATTTTTGATATTTTGGTTTAGAATAATTTTTTGAATTATTAAAAGATGTATTGAAATTTAATTTATTATAATTAATGATTTTAATTTTTAATTTTTTGGATTTATAACATTGGTTTTTATTACTTTTATATATAAATTTATCAGAAATTAATTTTTTAAAATTGTTAAAATTTAAACTTGAATATACTAAATTTTTATTATAATTAAAATGTAATTGATATTTGTGTAAAAATTTATTGCCTAATAACAAATCTGTTGGAAGATTTTTAATAATTAAAAATTTTTCTTTAAAAATAATTAAAAATTTTGAATGATTAATATAGATAGTAGTTTTAAAATATAAGAAAGTATATGTATCAATAAATGTTGAATCACTAATTCCATTTATTTCGATTGAATGTAATAATTTGTGTGGTTTTAATTTTAATTTATTGACTAAGTTGATTGAAATAAAATTGCAATATGAGCCACTATCTAAAATTAAATTGTATTGATTTTTATTAATTGAATCTTTTAAATCGTAAAGTTTGTTTAATTTAGTTGGAATAAAAAATCTTAAATTGGAAAATGTAGTAGGCAATTTTATATTTATTTTAGAGTCATATGTAGGAAAGTTGTAATGTATTATTTTTGTATTATGAACTCTCTTAGACTCTCTTGAGAGTTCATTTCCTAGTTTTTTGGGTTAATTTTTTGAACTTTATTGACATAATTATTATTGTTGTTTGAATTTTGATATTGGTTTTTATTCTTATTGAATTTTCTATTGTGTAAAGATATCAAACGCCACAGATTGATATCTTTAATGTAACTTAAGCCATAAATATCATTGTTTAAGTTACACGAATTATATTACAGAAAAAGAAAATGGGACATAATTTATTTATTAATAATTAAAGTTTAAAACAAAATAAATTATTAGTTTATTCTTAATGTTTAACAAATAAATTAAAATTCTCAATTCAAACCCCTAGTTTTAGTATTGTTTTGTAATAGAAATAGACATCTAGTATATAATTATTAAATGTTTAATATATCAATAATACATGGGCACATATTCAAATTGAATAGTACTTAATTTGAATTGCCAATTGTATTTTACTAAAAATAGTTATAGTTTAAATATTTATTAATAATTAAGATTTTAGTGTAGATTTTAAATAATATTATATAAGAAATAAATAGTTATAATATAATATAAATGTATTTAGGAAAAATATAAATAGAAGATATTTTTCATCATTTTATCGATGTAATTGTTATTAATATAATTTCTATTATAATAAAAGATATTTTTTTAACAAAACAATTTTATATAAATCTTTAGTGTTATTGTAATAGAATAGATATCCTAATCTATTCTTTTGTGTCGACTTTACATATTGTTTCTCTTGTTGTAATGTTGATATTTATTATTATTTTTATTATTATTATTATTATTGATATTTAATTTGTTATTGGTTGCAAGAGAATTTTCAAAAATTATGCACTTTGTAACCATTTCACTTAAAGTGTTTGGTAAAATATCAGCTTTCTTAATTTCATTCTTATATTTTGGATGTAAACCATTTAAAAATATTAGTGAAAGACTAGTGTCATCTATTTCTAAGTAACGACTTAAATCTCTAAATTTGTTAATATAATCATTCACTTTTCCATAAGCTTGTCTTATTTCTATTAATTGAATCATGGCTAATTTAGTACTCGTAACATTTGAAAAGGCTTGGTTTAACTCACTTAATAGTTCGTTCATAGTCATAGGAGCAATTCCATCTTTGTATTTAATATGGTACCAAGTTCTGGCAGAATCACGTAATCTAACAACAACAAAGTTAATTTTTACTTCTCCAGAGAGCTGGTTGTTAGGTGGAGTTTTAAAGGTAGCTTGGCAGAGTTCGCAGAATAATTCAGTCTGAGTAGTATCACCAGTAAAGAATCCTGGATCGGGTACTTGTTTTATAGGATAAGTTCTATTGCGCATTATAACATCATGATCTTCGTCATAATTAGTAGAAGATTCTTCAGTTTCAATATAAGTAGCACGGCTCTTGAGTTCCTTTAACATGACATCCATACGTTCTAATAAGGAGGTGGTATTTTTGTCCAATTGTTGAGTAATGTACTTATCTAATTCACCACAAAGATTTTTCTTAAATTCTTCTAAATCTTGAGGCTTTAGAAATTGTTGAACTGGTTTAGGTGTTGGTTGAGTCATTTCTGAATTTTTAAATTAAGTTTTTTCCTAAGGTAGTTATGGTAAAAAACGCGGTAAAGATTATTGTAAAAGTTTTACTATATTTATAATTTAATATTAAAATATTAAATTAAATAAAAGATTAAAGATAACTAGGTTAGAAAAAATGTTTTATTAAAATAATCTTAATTGTTTTATAAATGAATAATTAAATTATGTATTATAGTTAAAATAATTTCTTTTTATTTTATTTAAAGAATATATATAATAATAAGATTATTTAATAGTAATACTTGTTAAGTATTAATAAGGTAATAATCTTTACAAAGATTTAATTCATAAAACTATTCTAAACTATTTATACTATTTGTAATTTTACATTTAATAATAAGATAACTTTTTAATACATGATTATTTTTATAATATATTTTATAATACTAAGGTTAAACTTAAGACTTATTACTAATTATTAAAAATAACTATTGTTTATATATTCATAATATTAATTATTTCTTAATTATAATATAATTCATTGAATATAATATTAATAATTATAATCTTTTAATTCAGAGATTATAAGTTATGTTATTGAAATAATTATTATAAAATAAAGTTAATTCCGGAAAATAATTTTAATTTAATTAAAACAATAATTTATATCCTTTTGGGTGAATGATTTATGTTCAATACATCAGGGGTGATCATTTTCTGAATAAACAATTAATCATTACTAACAAAATATCTTTAAATTGGAATATCTCGTGAACCAGCATAGATATCGATCTGATTTTAAGATATGTTGTTTATCTCGAGTGTGGCTTTCTAACGAACCCACAATCTCCCAACCATAATTTCCAAAAAATCGTCATTCGTTAAGGAGATACGCGTGTTTTTCCTTATTTAATTTTGACGATAAGGGTTAAAGTTATTTGTTATAAAATTATTAAGGGTTAAGGTCATATCTTAACCTTTTCTAAATTTTTTAAATATTACTTAATAATTTTATAATTTATTTGGAAATTAAATATTGTTGATTTTGAAATTTTATAAGTAATTTCACAATTTCAAGTGATCTTGAAATTGTAGATTTCACTAGTATTCGTGACAGTATACAAACCTGAACTTAGTTTAGCTTATTTTACATTTACTATTGTATCAACAAAAAATTGTCACAATAACATATATAAAAATTTAAAAAATTTGGACACATGGAAAAAATTAAAAATTTTTATTAAAAAATTTCAAAGTATAAAATTTCTAATATTTGAAATTATTAAATTTTTTTAAAATTATTAAAATTTTATTATTAAAAATTTTAATTTAAATTTATTAACTATTTACAATAATTATATTAATTATTAATTTATAAAAATTAAATATTTTATAATTAGACAATAATTAATTAAAATTAAAAAAATGTAATAATTAAAATTGTTCATGTATAAAAAGAACAAAAATTAACAAAAATTACGAAGCTTTAGCGTTAGTAATTTTTTAACTTAAAGTTAATAGAATTTATAAACTCCTATAAAACCTAAAACTTTAAAAACTTTAATATTTTTAATAACTTAATATATGCTGATATTAAGTTATTGCTAAAATAAAAATATTATTTAATTTTCTTTATATAAATATATTAGCTTTACGCCTTCAATAGGAAAGCGTATTATATTTATTAATTAATATAACTAGTGTGCTTACCACACTTTTCTTTAATAAAAAATCGCTTTTTGACACTGATGCAATATATTTCAAAAACACCATAAATAAAATATAATTGTGAACCTTAGCAATAGGGAATGAGAGTTGAATAATATATTAGATAATATTGTATTTATTTCTATTTTATAATAATAAAAATAAATAATAAAAACAAATAATAAAAATAATAAATTTTATAATAATATAATTAAATAGATTTTGGTTTAAAGTTTCTTTATTTAATTATTATTATTATTATGATTATAACCTTAATAACATTCAATACTAGTAGAATCGAAAGTTATTGTTTAATAAATATAAATACTTAAATATAAAATGTAAATATAAAAATATGTTGATAAAATTCTTATTAATAATAAAATATAACTTTTTGAAATAATAAAAATAAACAATAATTATTCTTTTCTTTTATAATTAATATTTTAAACTGAATTAAATATAATAAATACTAAATACGTAATTAGTGACCTAAAACTAAAATAAACTGTAACTAAAATAAAATAAGATAGAACTTATACTTAAAACTAAAATATCAAATATTATTTATAAATGAAAAGTTCTCTCTTTTATATCTTGTTCTTTTTCACTATTTTTATATCTTTTCATTTCTTGTGTAATTAATTATTCTAATATATGTGTAACATTTGCGTCATAATAATTTATACTAATATAGTTTAATTATTGTTAACACTAGTAATTAATATACAATTTATAAAAGGATTAGATATTATTCATAAAATATTTAAAATATTATATTTTTCTATGCATCTTGTATCAACATGTAAGAAACATAGATAAATTCTATATAATTTATCTATTTTCTTATTAATTAATATTTATTATAATATTTATTATTATTTATTGTTTAATACATTAATTTAACACATTATTTAATACACTATTTAATACATAATTTGATACATTAATTAAATACATTAATTAAATACATTGCTTTATTACATTAATTTAGTTGTATCATTTTAACCAATCCATGTATAATGTATTAAATTACTATAAAAGAATAATCTTGATTCTCTTTTGAGAAATCAAGAGTTATTATTATATAAATTTATTAATAAATAAAGTATTAATTATTTTTAAAAATAATGTTTATTTAACGTGTGTTTTTATATTTAAGTGTTAATATTTAATATTTTGTTTATTAGTATTTTTATATAATAAACTCGACATTAATGTTTTTATTTTCTTTCTCAAATTAGTAATATTTAATTATTATTAATTTGTAGATGAAGTTATTTATAATTTATTTATAAGTAACTTCTTACACAACATTGTAAGAAATATTTGTGGCCATAAGTTTGCCCACAAATATTTCAATTGAAACCATATATTCTGGTCACCATTTATTGGCCAGATATAAGTATAACCATATATTAATGGTTATTAATTAAATAGAAAGTTTATTTGCTTTACCCAATCAAGTGGTAAAGAAAATAAACTCATATAGTTAAATAGTATAGTTAAAACTAACGTTAAATACTTTAACATTAGTATTAAAGTAAATTAATAGCTATAATAATAATTAATGTACTATAATAATAATAAATAAATAAAAGATATAATTAAAATATAATTATTTAAGTAAAAATTATTTCATAAAATATTTATAAGTGTTTATATTTATTTTAGTGTTATAATATTTATTTTCTTTCTTTTATTATTTTTTTATAAAACTTTATTTAGTTATTAACTCGTATAGAGAGGTAATAACTAACTTAATTAACTAATTATATAACTTATTAACTAATAATATAAAAAACTTTTTACAAATGATACAATATTTTCATAAAGTACCACAAAATAATTTATTTATTTTAGGACAAAGCAAATAAGGAAATTCTAAAAGAATATATTCTAATAAAGAAGTTAATAATAACAATTTCAATACTTTTAATAAATAAAATTGAAAGAAAGAGACATATAATTTATATAATGTCTTTGTTTTATCTTTAATCTTTATTTATAATTAATGAATTAAAAGGTTTACAATTAAAAGAATAAGAATAATTTATTTTTTAATAACAAATAATATAACCTAATAGAATTATTTAGACCCTTTTAAATAATTCTCTTCCAAAAATATCCTTAAACTAAACTAATTATTTTTCCTCTCAATCCTTCCTTTTTCTCTTATATTTTTTTATACTATTTTTTATTATTTTTCCTATAACTCCGCTATATTATTATATTATAATTATTACTATTATTAACTATGTACGTTAATGTACATTGATGATTAATTCTACAATATTATATTATTATTATTTTCTAACCTAAATTATTTTTTTCCTAGAGTTTATGCTAATTTCTTATTTTTATAGAGGTAACGTATCACAATGTAAGAAATTAGAATTAAACTTAAGTAATTCTATATTTCTTATTAAAATGTATACATTTTTCATGTTTTATTTTATTAATATTTTATAAATGTAACAATCCTTATTATGTAATATGTGTAATGTAAATTAAATTGTAGTTTTATTTTAAATTATATTAAACATTTTATTTAATTATTTAGTATATTTTATTATCTAAATTAAAATTAAAGTAAAATTGATAGGAACCGGATATTAAATATTTTTCCTATCACAAATAGGTTTTGATTTAATTATTCGGTGATTAATAAGAATAGATTATTAATCGAAATCCTTCTAGGGTTTTCTTATCTAGTCTTTCCCTAGAAGATTTATTTGTCAGACTAGAAAATTTTTTAATTTAACCCAAAATTTTAAAATTCTTATAAATAAAACAACTCTTGAATTTAATTAAAAAATTCAAGAGTTATTATTTTTTCTTTGTAAGAAAAAATAAACTCAAAACTTATTAAGAGAAGTTTTAATAAAATTTTTTAAAAAAATTATTATTCAAAAATTTAAAAATAAGAATAAAACAAAACATTAAAGATACGTATTACTCATTTTGTGAATATAGTTATATTATTATATTACTTACAGTGTATTATTACATTGTAGTTATGTTGAGTGAGCTAGGATTGATATGTAACTTGGTCAGAACGTTTTATATAATATAACTTAATTTACTAATAAAATATTAAACTTATTTATTATTAAATCTTTTCTTCAAAACTTATTAAGAATTTAATTAATACTAATTTAAAATTAAATAGGTTTTTATATTTAAAATAAAAATTTTAATATAATTTAATTATGAAATTTGTTTATTAATTATTTATTTATTAAGATAATATTTATTAAGTTATATTATAATTAATAATTAATAATTAATAATCTTACAAAGAATTTCAAGATTGATTTCAATTCTTTGTTTAAATACTTTTTTCTTACATATAATAAAATTACATTGATATTAATATTGATATTAATAATAAAGATAAAATAAAATTGTAAAAGGTTTTTTATAAAATTAGTTAATAAGTTATATAATTAGTTAATTAAGTTAGTTATTACCTCTCTAGACGAGTTAATTACTAAATAAAGTTTTATAAAAAATAATAAAAGAAAGAAAATAAATATTATAACACTAAAATAAATATAAACACTTATATAAATATTTTATGAAATAACTTTTACTTAAATAATTATATTTTAATTATATCTTTTATTTATTTATTATAATTATCTACATTAATTATTATTATAGCTATTAATTTACTTTAATACTAACGCTAAAGTATTTAACGTTAGTTTTGACTATACTATTTAACTATATGAGTTTATTTTCTTTACCACTTGATTGGGTAAAGCAAATAAACTTCCTATTTAATTAATAACCATTAATATATGGTTATACATATATTTGGCCAATAAATGATGACCAGAATATATGGTTTCAATTGAAATATTTGTGGGCAAACTTATGGCCACAAATATTTCTTACAAAAATAATTAAAATATTAATAATTGATATTGATATTAATAATATGAATTCATATGATAGACCTTAAGATTAATCTTTTAAATTACTTTTAAAATAAAAGTATTGTTTAACCATTTTAAATTGTAAATATTTAATATTATAAATTGAGAATAACAATTACTGATACTAATTATATATTCTCATGATCAATTAATTAATAATTATAATTAATGATTTTTGATCCAAAGGTTTTTTGGTTTGATTATGATTGAGGTTATTAATCAAAATTATTTGAAAAATTATTAATTAATTTTTATAATTGATTAGGTTTATAATCAAGAATATTTATTATCTAACCTTATTTAATAATAATGGAGAATTTTTAAATTGAATTATTTATAGAAAGTTGGATGACTTGAATAATGACTTTAATTATATAAATTAATATTAATCATTTTAATATATATTATTATATATTTATTGGAACTAATTAATTCTTTAAATAGCTATATCTCAAGAACTAGTGGTCTAAATTAGCTGAAAATTTGTGAGAATATAGATCTCAACCAGTACTTTCTAATAAAATTGGTTTGAAGTCTCTAGAAAAGGAAAATAGGACACGAGATTCATAAGTTATCACTAGTTTCGTATAGTACATTTTCTTCTCAAGGGTTAATTTATTGAAAATTAAATTTTTGTGATCCTTAACCTTTTCAATATTAAATTTTTCCAAGTGATCTTTTTTAATTATTTTTAAAAGTGTTTTATAATTTTTGAAATATAAATTTGATTTTTAAATTGTTTATTTGAATATTTAATATATTTTTTAATCGTCTTCTATTCTTGACAAGTTAAGAATGTACATATATAATTAAAATTATATATTAAATTCTTACACAACAAATGTAATAATTTTATTATATGCATTAATATTTCACATAATAAAATTATTAGCTACATTTTAACACTAATTGTTAAAATGAGATAATGATAAGGAAACTATTTATTAAAATAAAGAAAAATATACTTATCAAGTTTATTATAAGAGCCTATAAATAACGTTTGTGTTAGGGTTTAAAATATTTTTTATTATAAGAATGTTTTATTAATGTTAAAAGTGTATCAATTTATTTATGTTATTTATTATAATTTCTTATAATAATAACTCTTGATTTTCAAATGAAACTCAAGAGGTCTTTTTATATAAAAACTTAAAGAATAAAAGAAAGTTCTAATCTTAATAAATTTCTTTTCTAGAAAAAGATTAGAAGAAAAAACTAGAAAAGTTTTGATTGATAATCTATTCTTATCAATCATCGTATTATTAGATAAAACCGAATGGATTCGGGAAAATTCTAATAATCGATTTTTTCTAAATACAATAATTTACATTACATTTAAAATACATTATGTATTATAATAAAATTTAATAAAATTTAATAAAATATTAAAGGTTAAATAAAAAATATAATAAATTAATTTTAATAAGAAATATAGATTATTTATTACAAAATAAATCTAATTTCTTACAACAAATTGTCACAATAACATATATAAAAATTTAAAAAATTTGGACACATGGAAAAAATTAAAAATTTTTTTAAAATTTGAAAATTTGAAAATTTGAAAATTTGAAAATTTGAAAAAATTTATTTTTTAAATTTTTATTAAAAAATTTCAAAGTATAAAATTTCTAATATTTGAAATTATTAAATTTTTTAAAATTATTAAAATTTTATTATTAAAAATTTTAATTTAAATTTATTAACTATTTACAATAATTATATTAATTATTAATTTATAAAAATTAAATATTTTATAATTAGATAATAATTAATTAAAATTAAAAAATGTAATAATTAAAATTGTTCATGTATAAAAAGAACAAAAATTGACAAAAATTACGAAGCTTTAGCGTTAGTAATTTTTTAACTTAAAGTTAATAAAATTTATAAACTCCTATAAAACCTAAAACTATAAAAATTTTAATATTTTTAATAACTTAATATATGATGATATTAAGTTATTGCTAAAATAAAAATATTATTTAATTTTCTTTATATAAATATTATTAGCTTTACGCCTTCAATAGGAAAGCGTATTATATTTATTAATTAATATAACTAGTGTGCTTACCACACTTTCCTTTAATAAAAAATCGCTTTTTGACAATAAATGTAAAAAGTGTTTTTATAATATTAGTTAATAAGTTATATAATTTAGTTAATTAAGTTAGTTATTACCTCTCTATACGAGTTAATAACTAAATAAAGTTTTATAAAAAATAATAAAAGAAAGAAAATAAATATTATAACACAAGAATAAATACAAGTATATATAAATATTATTATGAAATAAATTTACTAAAATAATTAATTTTAATTATATCTTTTATTTATTTAGTATAATTATAATACATTAATTATTATTATAGTTACTAATTTACTTTAATACTAACGCTAAAGTATTTAACGTTAGTTTTAACTATACTATTTAACTATATGAGTTTATTTTCTTTACCACTTGATTGGGTAAAGCAAATAAACTTCCTATTTAATTAATAACCATTAATATATGATTATACATATATCTGGCCAATAAATGGTGACCAGAATATATGGTTTCAATTGAAATATTTGTGGGCAAACTTATGGCCACAAATATTTCTTACAATGATAAATAATAATTATAAATATATTATACATTTGATATTAGTAGAAAATTTTATTATAAAATAATTATTAAATAATTTTATATAGTTTATTATAAAAATATAATTTACATAAAATCAAATATTTTATAAATTTATATATTTGATTGGGTTAAATTATAAAAATAATTTTTATTATAAAGAATAATAATATTTTTTAGTAGAAAATGAGAAGACTTAGATTACTAATAATAAGTTAAATTTTAATAATAGTTAATATAATTAATTAGTGAATACATAATAATATTTAAAAGACAAAAATAAGTTTTTATATAATAAAAATTATTGTTAAAAAGAGCGTAAGAACAATAAATAAAAGAAAATATAAAAACGAAATTAAACTTGTCTAATTTGTAATTATTGTGTTAATAATAAATAATATTTTATAGAATAAATCTGGTGTTATTATTCTATATAAATATTATTAAAATAATAAAACTATTAAAATTATAAAATAACTTAAAAATAAATTAATAAAACTAGTAGATATTGTTAAAGCTCGTACAATAGCTGTCGAGATAAAACAATATAAGATAACAGAAGAAGTAGTTAAAAAGTTGTAATATAACTACCAATCCGTTATCAAGTGGTGGAGAACCTCAGTCGTCCCGTGGGATAGCCAAAAATATAAAATTCCTGTTTACTTATATATATAGCATATTTATTTAATTAAATTAATAAATATGTCCGAAGATAAGAATAACTTTGAAAGAGCCGCAAGTATGGCCAAAGAAATAAGCCCTCTCGGAAAGAAAACTACCAAGTTCTTTAGATGGAAGATGGAACTCGAAGATATCTTGGAGGACTTAAACCTTTCTGAAAAAGAAAAAAAAAGAGTTGCTCTAATCGCTACTTCGGACAAAACTAAGGATCTTTGTAGCGATATTTATTATGAAGATAGATCCCTATCTTATAATGAATTTATCAATAAAATATCTAACTTATTTGAGGATGATAAAACTTCCAATAAGAACCTCAATAAACTAGAAAAAATTAAAATAAACAAGAGTTCAGTTAGAGAATTCAATCGTTCCTTCAATGACCTCTTGAAAGAAATTAAAGAAAGGGATAAGCCTTCTGAAGAAAGACTTGTTTTCCTTTACATTAAAGCCTTTAATAGGAGAACTCCCATTATGAATTCTCTTATTAATAAACAACCAAAAACCTTAAAGGACGCTATGAGAATCGCCATCACAGCAGAAGAAACCATCTCAGCTTATGAAAGTGATGACGAAACCGACTATAACTATAAAAGAAACAAAAGCAATAGCTCCTTTAAGAAAAGAACTACTACCAACAATGAAAAATCGCCTTATAATAATAATAATAGTAATAATAACAGTAGTAGTAGTAATAACAATAAAAATCAAGGAGGTACAAAAGACGTTAAGGAATCCGATCTAGAGGCTCTGACCAAGAGTTTTGCCCAGATGAAAATTCATGTCTGTCACCGCTGTAATCAGAGAGGACATGATGCTCGTTTTTGCCCTAATGAAATGTCAGATATGAATAAGTTTATTGCTACTCTCCTTTCCCAAAACCATTTAAATTAAATGGGGGAAGTTCTCAATCTTCCCCTTCTAACTCCAAAATTGATAATAACCAAACCCACAATATCAATAACATAAACGAGCAAGTTTATGTTGATGAAACACATGACTCACATAAAACAGAAAAATTTTCAAATTCTGAAGAAAAATTTTCTGACCCTTTGGTGGATGATCCAATCAAAGACATAGATAAGGATGATGTTACACAAAATCACGTGACAAATACAATCGATGATAAGGACATCGAAAACCTTATTTACGCATTCAAGAGGAAAAGTTCTGAAGAAAGTGATGAAAGTGAAGATGAGGATCACGTGACTCAGTCGAAGAAAAAGAAACTTCGAGAAAACCCCTTGCCAATACACACAAAGGCCACTCAGATGAAAGAACAGCAAGAAATTCAAAACGAGAAAAATTCAAATTTTCATACCACTACTTCCCGCCTGGACATCCTAGACCCCTCGGTAATTGCAGGAAAGAATATCTCTTCTGCCAAGAAGAAAAATAAAGAAGCCAGAAACAAAAAGAGAACTGGTCCGGATATCTCTAGTAATCAAGATGATATAGAGGAAGAAGTTATTGGAAGTAAGAAGTCGCTGAAAGGAAACTATTACGACTTCTTACGTTCTATTATTATGCTTGGCAAAAATAAGGAGTATGATGTATATGATGCTCTCAATAATACCAACGCTGGTATTACCTTTGCACAACTCTTTGCTGTTAGCCCTATCATTAGAAGACTTTGTGCGAAAGGCTTAAAACTTGATCCTAATGACGTTAGAAAAATAAACGCCATTCAAAATTTGGATCTTGATGATGATGATATTAGTTCATTTATTAATATTATCAACGAAGGTGATGTCGATGGTGATGATAATAACAATAATGTTAACAATAGTGTTGACAACATTGATGTTAGTAATGAGATTAACGTCATTAATAAAGTCAATATCGCTTCTGTTATAGGTTCTTTTGACAACAATATTGTAAGAGTGTTAGTGGATACAGGCTCTGATGTCAACGTGATTACTAAGTCCTTCTTTGATATTATATCAAAGAAACATAAAATTAAATACTTTAAAAGAACATTCTTCAAGCTAGCTAGCCAACAAGTCATCTCCACTAATCAAGCAGTAAGTCTCGTTCTTCGTTTTGATAAGCTTAAAATAAGTACTACCTTCTGGATCCTAGAAGACGAAGATTCCTGCTATGATATCATACTTGGGCGCCAGTCACAAAAGGATCATAGGCTATATATAGATCCTGATGACGACGCTTTATATATGAAAACTGATGGATCCTCTATTATGGTTGCTCAACCATCAGATTCCATATCGCAAGGAAATAAATTATATCATATTACTATTATGAATAATATTAATTCCTTAAAAGATATTTCTGATATTGATAATATTATCTCAAAGGATGAACAAATTCAACTTCATTCTTTAATAAAAAATTATAGGGATGTTTTAATCGATTCCATTGATGATGTTTCAGTTGCTGATGCTGAACCTCATTCTATTGAATTAACATCCACCAAACCCATTAAACTGAGACCTTATAAGATATCTCTTGCTCAATCCCAAGCATTAAAAGAAGAGATTTCGAAACTATTGAAACACGGTCTCATTGAACCTTTCCATTCACCATGGTCATTCCCTGTTGTTATGGTGAAAAAGAAAAATGGTAAATGGCGTATGTGTGTCGATTATAGAAAATTAAATCAAATTACTATTAAAGACGCGTATGCTCTACCATTTATTGATGAACTACTAGAATCTGTTCATGGCGCAAAATATTTCTCTGCTATTGACCTTTTTTCTGGTTTTCATCAAATTCCAATGAATAGCAAAGATATCGAAAAGACAGCATTCACTACTAAGTTTGGTAATTTTAACTTTAAGGTTATGCCATTCGGGTTAACTAATGCACCCGCATCCTTCCAACGTGAAATGAACCGTATTCTTATGCCTCTTATCGGTACTTGTCTATTTGTTTACATGGATGATATTTTAGTTTATTCTCCTAACTTTAAACAACATTTAAAGGACCTTGAAAAACTTTTTATTATCCTAAGAGAGCATAAATTCTCTATTAATATTGATAAGTGTTCTTTTTGGAAAAACTCCGTTGAAGTTCTTGGTCACGTACTTACTGCAGATGGTATTAAACCTATGCCTTCTAAAGTTCTTGCTATAGCTTCTTGGAACACTCCTAAAAACGTCACTCAACTTAGGTCCTTCCTTGGCTTAGTTAGCTACTATAGAAAATTTATTCCTAACTTTGCTATTTCAAGTTGTTTATATAAACTTACAAGTCCTAAAGCTAGTTTTATTTGGTTAGATATCCATTCTGATGCCTTTCATACACTTCGTTCTTTTATTTGCTCCTCCAGTATTTTAAAATATCCCGACCCTAATAAACAATTCATTATTCGTACTGACGCTTCTTCTTATGCCGTTGGCGCTGTTCTTCTACAGCCTTCTGACTCTTTAGATATTGAGTTTCCTATTTATTGTGTTAGTAGATGTCTTAAAGACGCTGAAACGCGTTATTCTGTTACTGAAAAAGAAGGTATTGCTATTTTATTCGCTTTGAATAAATTTCGCTCCTATATTGCAGCTTCTCCTCTTGTTGTAAAAGTATACACTGACCATAAGCCACTTGTAGGTTTCTTTACTTCAAGTATTCCTTCTAATGATAGACATATTAGATGGATAACCAAGTTTAATGAATTTAGAGTCGACATCATTTATGAAAAAGGTAAAAATAATGTTTTTGCTGATGCTTTGTCCCGTATGCCCTCTTCGCAAAATTTAAATATTAATTCTATTCATTCTATCTTAGAAGACAAAGAAGATAATATTTCCACCTTTGCCCCTCCCAAAATTATTGAATATGTTAAGAAGAACTATTCATTTTTAAATGGTACTCTTGTTTACCGCTCTAAATCTGGAAACTATTTAAAAGTTATTGAAGATGACTCTTTAAAATTCTCCTTGATTCGTAAGGCTCATCTTGTCGGCCATGAAGGTGTTGAAAAAACACTTTCCAGATTAAAAGAAATATATTATTGGCCAGGAATGTGGAACGACGTAAATAAAGTCGTTAAAACATGTTTAGAATGTCAATGCTACCGTCCAAAACCCATTCCTAAAAACCTGTCTAATATTTCAAGTCCTGTTGAAAGACCCTTCGTTAGAGTTGGTTTGGATATAGTTGGACCACTACCATTAACAGATAGAGGTAATTTATATATCATTGTTTTAGTAGACTATACTACTAAATGGGTTGAAGCCGCTCCCTTAAAGAGAATCGAAAGTCAAGACGTTATTTATTTCTTAAAAGACGTCTTTGCAAGACATGGTGTCCCAGAAATAATTGTCACTGATAATGGAAGTCAGTTCACTTCGGATATAACAAAAACAATGATAGACTTATATGGTTCCTGGGTTCAATTCGTTGCACCACATCACCCTGAAGCTAATGGACAAGTTGAAAACAGAAATAGAGAAATAATAAAAATACTTCGACATTTATGTAAAAATCAAGAAAATTGGGACGAAATACTTCCGGCAACTTTATGGGCTCTGCGTACGTCTCGTTCGAAAGTTACAGGGTTTAGTAGTTTCGAACTCTTATATGGAAGAAAAGACTTATGGCCTCTTAGCGTATTGCTACCAGATATTCCAAAAGAAAAGGATGAGTCTGACGAAGAATACAATTTCAGACGTTTTGTCAGACACCAGAATTGGGTACAAGAAGCTACTGAAAATATCAAGCAAGCTCACGACTATTGGCTTCAAAGAAATGAAACAGCAAAGTCTATGCAACACCGGTACAAGCCAGATGATCTAGTGTTGGTAAGATATATAGGTAGAAAAAAATTAGATCCATTCTTTTTAGGACCATTTAAAGTGAAGAAAGTATCAAAATTCAACACTTTAGTTCTAGAAACACTGGACACGCATAAGATATTAGAACGTAATGTCCATATTAAAAATGTGAAGCCCTATTTGTCCTCTCTATAAAATCATATAAAAAATGGCGATTATTATATAAATTTCAAGAAAAACACATATTAATATACTGAAGACGAATTTTATCTCATCTATTTTATTTTTTTTACTTTTTTTGAAAAAAAAAATTTTATTAATAAAAATTTTCAAATTTTTCATCATTTTTTTTATAAACTTTATTTTATATTATTTTATCATATATATATAAAAAAAAAAAATTTAATTTAAATTTTTAAATATTTAGTACAAAAAATCAAAAACTTATATATTTATTATTATTTATGAATACTTTTATCAGCTACCACTAAGTCGTATCTTAGGGGAGGAAATCTTGATAAATAATAATTATAAATATATTATACATTTGATATTAGTAGAAAATTTTATTATAAAATAATTATTAAATAATTTTATATAGTTTATTATAAAAATATAATTTACATAAAATCAAATATTTTATAAATTTATATATTTGATTGGGTTAAATTATAAAAATAATTTTTATTATAAAGAATAATAATATTTTTTAGTAGAAAATGAGAAGACTTAGATTACTAATAATAAGTTAAATTTTAATAATAGTTAATATAATTAATTAGTGAATACATAATAATATTTAAAAGACAAAAATAAGTTTTTATATAATAAAAATTATTGTTAAAAAGAGCGTAAGAACAATAAATAAAAGAAAATATAAAAACGAAATTAAACTTGTCTAATTTGTAATTATTGTGTTAATAATAAATAATATTTTATAGAATAAATCTGGTGTTATTATTCTATATAAATATTATTAAAATAATAAAACTATTAAAATTATAAAATAACTTAAAAATAAATTAATAAAACTAGTAGATATTGTTAAAGCTCGTACAATAGCTGTCGAGATAAAACAATATAAGATAACATGTTAAGTTTTTGGATTTGGTTATGCGGCCAGGTCAGAATGTTATCAATTATATAGTAAATATGTTTTTAAGAAATTAAATTTAAATATAAAATAACCCTTTAAACTTCCAAATGAAAAATTAATATTTATTCTTTAGAATAACTTTTTTTATAAAATTTTATTTATTTATTAATAATAATATAAATGATAATATATTTAATAACTATATAATTAAGATTATAACTATAATTTTTACAAAGAATTAAAATCAAATTCAATTCATTCTATTTTATATTCTTTGTTCAGATTATTAAATTGATAAAAATAAAGTATTACATGTAATATGTTAATAATATAATAAGATTGTTTGTTTGCTTGTTTGTTTGTTTTGTCATGACATAAAATAAAATAAACATATGATTAATCATTTAAACACTTGATCCATTAACCTATTTTATGATAATTAAAATTATTTAATTTATAAATGTTAACTGTTACACCTAAATGGTTTAGTTCTATTTTTATTAACAGTCACTATCATTAATTAAATTAGAATTTCTATTGATATCTTTTTAATTTTCGTCAAGTCATAAGAAATGTCTATGATCCATACTTGATATCATATTAATTTTAATTTACTTATTAAAATCTTCAAATGATCATATCTTCCTTAAATGACCAGTTAGAAGGACCGCGATTGTACCAAAATGTAGCTTTTTCCTTAAGCTTTCTAATAAACCTGGTTTCACAACCGTAGCACTTACAGCCGTAGCGATCGTTTTTGGCGAGTTACACCTTGTTTCGTGTTTGTTTATTTTTGGTTAAGGGTTATAGTGTATTGATATTAAATTTTTTGAAATCATAACCCTTTCACTGAATCAGAATTTAAAAGGTGACTTTTAAAGGTGTTTTAAAATAATTATTGGGATTATTTAATTCTAATTATTATGTTTAATTAATTATAGATATTATCTGAATTTGTTTTAAATCCAGTTAATATCTTCAAATAACAGAAGAAGTAGTTAAAAAGTTGTAATATAACTACCAATCCGTTATCAACAATTGATAAATAATGAAATTAATAAATATAAAATTATTATTATACCTGATTTTTAAGTTAACCCTAAAAGTAACTTAAAACAAGTTATAGTTTAATTAAGTACTTTACCAAAATTCTTAAATAAAATTAATCCTAAACACTGCATATGTTTTGATTATTGAAAAAAAATAATAAACTTTAATTAATCGAGATCAAAATATATAACTTTTGTTAAATTAATTGTTAAATTAAATGTTTAATAACTTCGTTAGTAAATTACACTTTAAAAGTAAACAAATTGTAATGAATACTAGAAATAACTAAATTGTCTTAGTGGTTAGTAGCTAAGACTTTGAGTCTGAATGACACTAGTTCGAGACCTCATAGATACTATTTTAAAAAAATTATAATTTTATTTTATTTTATTTTTAAATTTTATTTTATATGAAGATTATTGATTGGTTAAGAATTTTAAGTTGAAAAAATTTTATAAATTAATTTAAAAAATTTTTAGTATAAATACGAGTGAATTTTCCCAAATATTTTAAAGAATCGAGATTTTATTAATAAATAATTATATTATTAAACACTAACTTATTAAGTTAAATTCTATGTGTTTTTAATGATATTTTTATAAATTAATAATTTACAGAATATTTTAAAGTGTTAATATTACTAAGTTATTTAGTAAATATTATAATTTGTTTTATTGTTAAAGACACATTTCTTTACACAAATATAATAATTCATGTTATTATTACTTTAATTAATTGTAAAATAAACAACTTTTTATATTCTTTAACTTTTAATTATTTCTTCTATTGTTATTTCTAATTACTTTTATTACTTTTATTGTAAATAGTTATTAATTTTATTGTTTTAATGTAAATAGTTTAAATTCAAAAGAAAATATAAATACATGTAAATATTCTTATTTTAATCATTATTATTATTATTAATAAAGAAATATTATATAGTTAGATTAATATTTTATAATTTTAATAATCACTTTTATACTTAAATAAATAAAATTTTAAATATTTAAATATTAGAAAAACAAGTGTTTCTAATAAAACAATTTAGTGTTTTAACAAAACAATTTTATTAATTTTTATAAAAACGATTTTAAATCTTAATCAATATAACTTATATAGTTATAACAAAAGATATAATATAATAATCACTTTTTGAAGTAAAATTCAAAATTAAGATTATTATCAATGTAAAATATTGTATTAGTTAAATGTATTAGTTAAATAATGTATTTAATACGTATGTAGAACAATGTATAATGTATTGAATTAATGTACCGTAAATTTTACAAAAATTTACATCACAATACATTAACATAAATTTATGTAAATTTAATTTTATGATAAGATAAAGTTTTGATGATAAAATAAAATTTTAAAATTAAATAATTTTTAACCAATAAATATTTGAGATAAGAATAAAAAAAAAAATTTTTTTTATAAACTAAGCCTCAAAATTAGAAATAAATAAATTAAATATATGTTTGAAATATAATCAACCATATAGTAAATAAATCAAAACTTTATTTTAAGCTTAGAAAATTCTTTAGTAAATAAATTGAATTTAAATAGTTTAATACAAATAATTTCTTTTAATAAATGTATAAATGTAAACAATGTAAAATTATAATATTAAAACATGTATATAAGAATTAATTCAATTTATTTAAAAAGTATAAATAAAGAAAATTTCTCAACTATTGAAACGATAGTTGGAAAATAGTAATTAATTACAATTATATAATTAGTATTAATAATATTAGATTATTAATAAAGTTTATAATAAAACATTTTTTATTTAATTAAAAACTGATTACCTAGCGAAGGCTCTGGTTAAATAACCTTCGTGGTAAAGTAATCAGCAGTTGTCATAGTTTCGAAGATAAATTTATTATTTAAATAAATAAAAAAAAAAGTATTAAAAAATAAATTGGAATTTTTTTTTGTTTTGTATTGTTGTTTTGTTAGCACAGACCTAAATCCAATAATTTAATTTGTTAAGTTTTTGGGTTTGGTTATGCGGCCAGGTCAGAATGTTATTAATTATATAGTAAAAATGTTTTTTAAGAAATTAAATTTAATTATAAAATAACACCTTAAACTCCCAAATGAAAAATGAAAAATTTATATTTACTTTAAAATAACTTTTTATAAATTTTTTATTTATTTAATAATAATAATATAAATGATATTATAAGTAACTATATAATTAAGATTATAACTATAATCTTTACAAAGAATTAAAATCGAATTCAATTCATTTTCTTTTATATTCTTTGTTCAGATTATTAAATTGATATTAATAAGAATAAAGTATTACATGTAATATATTAGTAATATAATTAAATAAGTAATAAGATTGTTTGTTTGTTTGTTTGTTTGTTTGTTTGTCATGACATAAAATAAAATAAACATATGATTAATCATTTAAACAGTTGATCCTAATTAGTAATTATAAAAACTATTCAATTAATAATTCATCATTATTAATTGATATTACCATAACATATTTGTTATAATTAAATAATTATTATTTTCAAAATTATTTCTAATAAAACTTGCCGTTAACCTATTTTATAATAATTAAGATTATTTAATTTATAGGTGTTAACTGTTACACCTAAATGGGTCTAGTTCTATTTTTAGTAACAATCGTTATCATTAATTAAATTAATATAACTAAAATTCCTATTGATATATTTTTAATTTCATCAAGTCATAAGAAATATTTATGATCCATACTTGATAGCATATTGATTTTAATTTACCTAATAAAATCTTTAAATGATCATAACTTCCTTAAATGATCAGTTAGAAGGACCGCGATTGTACCAAATTGTAGCTTTCTTCCTAAGCTTTCCAATAAACCTAGTTTCACAACCGTAGCACTTACAGCCGTAGCGATCGTTTTTGGCGAGTTACACCTTATTTCGTACTTGCTTATTTTTGGTTAAGGGTTATAGTGTATTGATATTAAATTTTTGAAATCATAACCCTTTCACTGAATCAAAATTTAAAAGGTGACTTTTAAAAGTGTTTTAAAATAATTATTGAAATTATTTAATTATAATTATTATGTTTAATTAATTATAGATATTATCTGAATTTGTTTTAAATCCAGTTAATATCTTCACATAATTTAAAGGTTAGATTTAAATTAAATATTTTACAATCAAATTATATCACAATAAATTAATAATTGGGGTGTTAGCTCAGCGGTAGAGCAATTGACTGCAGATCAATAGGTCTTCGGTTCAAATCCGGAACGCCCCTATTTTATTTAAATTGTTAAAGTTTTTTAAAATAAAAAATTGAAAATATTAAAATATATATCAATTTATATCAATATTATTCGTCAGCTGCAGGGTTTGAACCTGCGCGGGCAAAGCCCATCAGATTTCAAGTCTGACTCCTTAACCACTCGGACAAACTGACATTGCTTGCGTCTGTAAGAAATATTTGTGGCCATAAGTTTGCCCACAAATATTTCAATTGAAACCATATATTCTGGCCACCATTTATTGGCCAAATATATGCATAACCATATATTAATGGTTATTAATTAAATAGGAAGTCTATTTGCTTTACCCAATCAAGTGGTAAAGAAAATAAACTCATATAGTTAAATAGTATAGTCAAAACTAACGTTAAATACTTTAGCGTTAGTATTAAAGTAAATTAATAGCTATAATAACAATTAATGTATATAATTATAACTAATAAATAAAAGATAATAATTATAATAATTATTTAAGTAAATAATATTTCATATTAATATTTATTTGTTTATATTTATTTTTGTGTTATAATATTTATTTTAGTTCTTTTATTATTTTTTATAAAACTTTATTTAGTTATTAACTCGTATAGAGAGGTAATAACTAACTTAATTAACTTATTATATTTAACTTATTAACTAACATATATAAAAACCTTTTACAATACTAACGCTTTATAGTTAGTTCTTACGTTAGCTTAGTTTTAATTAGGTTAGTGTTATTAAAAATTCTTAAAAAACATATTTTATTTTATTTAAATTATTGTTTAATAATAATTATTTACAATATTTTATATAATATTCAAATATTATATTTAAAAGAAGTAAATTTATTATTAAAAATAATTATTTTTTAATAGTTTAGAAATAAAAATTCATTATTTTTAAATTTTAAAATTCATTATAACCATATTTTATATAATAAATTCTTTAATTTATTAAAAGAATTTATTTTCGAACTAGAAATGAAAAACGCAGGTAAGTCGCCTAACCCTCGGGGTGTCCATAAATTGGACACAAAAACATCATTCGTAAGGGACGGGACCCGTCCTGACGCGGCGAGCGCGGATGGCATGGATGGTGTAGAGGGAATGTCACGGGTTCGAACCCCGGTGCTTCTCGAAAGCACTGAGGTCGAATCTAATCAGAATTTACAGGTTCAACAGGGGGATTCTATGCCCACCCCTGTTGATCCTTCTTTCTTTTTTACTAATAATAGTGAGGTAAACCCAATGCAACACATTGAAGTTCTTCTTAATAGATGGGTTTCGGAAATATCTAGCCAGTTTGCTAGTATGGGAAACCGTCTGGGTGCTATGGAAGAACAACTTCGGGGTATTGAGGTTTACAAGAGCGAGATAAACGATGCTCTTCAGCAAAAATTTGTTGAAGTGGATCAAAGGTTGGAAGCAAATGAGTCAGCTAGCCAAGTTAGCTTGGAAGAGTTGCATGCTGTGGAAAATGCCTTTACCGCAGAACATGAGGAAAGGTTACAAGACCACCAGCAAGTGCTAAACAACCAAGAAACGTTGTACCGTCAATCTAGTGCCTTTGTCTCTTATAAAAAAGAGCTTGAAGAAGAGATGGCCAGATTGAGGGAGCAACGAAACGCTCTAGAAGAAAGAGAAAAATTGTTCGAGGCTAAAGTCGAAGCCATGAACAGAAGAGCTGAAGCCAGAGCTCATGAAAGAACATCCTATCAAACCGGTGGTATGGGTAATCCTCATGGTGCTGGAACTAGTAGCAGCACCAACCCTACGGAATATTCCGAGGATGGGGACGTGAAGATGTTCGATTGGCGAGTACATAGGTATGAAGAAAAAGTGCCTATGTTTGATAATAATGGAATAGACTTAGAGGGTTTTCAAGAGAAGTGCTTACGTCATTTCAAACGTTACCCATATGACTATGGTAACGACGAAAAGGCAAAGGTTAGCTTCATTGAAGATCATCTAGGTGGGAAAGTATTGAGATGGTATAGACTTAGAGAGAGGATGTTGCAGCGTAGGAATCCCGATGCTGAAAGACTATTCCTCCACCTTCAAGATAAGTTTCCACCAGAGTCTCCCCATGAACTCTGCAAGTCAAAGTTGCTTAAGCTCACACATGAGTGGGGAAAAGCATACGACTATTTGGAAGAGTTCAATGAATTGACGGAAACACTTGGGCTTCCTGAAAATGTTAGGAGACAGGTGTTAATACAACAGGTCAGGCCTTCTGTCAGGGAAGCGTTCTATGATATCCCTGAACCGGAACGTACGCTGGAAACATTAAGTGAAGTCTTGCTAAAGTGCGATGACCACCAAGCAGTCTTCCGTAATGAAACCATAGAAAAGTACGACAAAAGAGACCGCCAGACCACTATTATGGCCTTGTTGGATATCACAGACCCATGTAGACCATCTAGATGGGCTGAGTTAAAGCAGAAGAACAACAAGCCAAATAATAAGCCTAAAGTTGAGCAGACCAACACTCAGGCTTATGTAAAAAACAATAACGGTGCCAAAGAACGTCGTGAATCCTTAAATAAGTCAAGCTTTAGAAGAAGTTCTAGCTTCCAACCAAAGCAAGGACCTTCTAGTATGGGAAATAACCCATTACCTAAGGCTATGGCAAGTCAAACGACGGTCAATAACAGCTACTACAGTCAGAACCAACTAGTAGCTGAAATAAATGCAAGAAGCAACCCTCGAGATATAAAAAGGGTAGAAGTCTTGTATGATACTGGTTCCACCACAAACCTCATTCACCCAAATTTAGCAAAGAAGCTCGGGTTAAAGGTAGTGGACAAACCAGCCATATTCAGAACTGTGAATGGTGATATCGAGTTAAAGCAGTTCTCAGATGACTTGCAGTTGAAGTTATGGTTAACTCCATCTGGCGAACAAGAAGCTAAGCCATACTGCTTCAACACAAGTTGTCACCTATCCGACAATATGCCGGAGATGATCATTGTGGGACTGGGCTTCATGGATGAGCACTTTATCTACAGAGGTTATGATAAAGATGCACAAGTGAGGTACTTCGTAGTAGATAATGATAAGGATAAAGGACACACCAACAGTTATGGTGTAAATGACGGCAATATCTACTACTGTACTCAATTAAGTCCCATAACTACAGTTACTAATGCAAAAGCAAGAAGGCCTCTGGTAACTGTAACCGCAGAAAACATCGAAGCCGAAATCGTGGGTAATGGTAGCCACAAGGCTACAAAAGGAACCAGGAACGGAAGTTCCGGAGGGTTGGCATCGAGTTCCAACTTAGAGAAAACTTGCGTTTCAGTAGGGTTGGTACAGAGTGCTAACTTAGAGAAAAAATGTGTTTCCGGAGGGTTGACACGAAGTCCTGACTTAGAGAAAAACCCCGTTTCAGTAGGGTTGGTACAGAGTGTTGACTTAGAGAAAAATCACATTTACGTAGGGTTGGTACAGGAAGAAAACTTAAACGAAAATCAACCTACACCTGAAGAAATCGTGGAGAAGTACTACCACAATTTCAAAGAAGCATTTAACGAAGAAATAGCTAACCAGCTACCAGAACACCGTCCTTACGACTGTAAGATCGACCTGGAGCCGGATGCTAGTCTTCATAAAGGGCCTATATATCCCTTCAATCCAGAAGAGGAAAAAGCACTGAAGGAATATATAGAGGAAAACCTGGCAAAAGGCTTCATCAGGAAGTCAGAAAGTCCTGCAGGTTATCCTGTGTTATTCGTGCCCAAAAAGAGTGGTGAAAGACGATTATGTACTGATTATAGGCGTCTTAATAAGGTAACAGTGCGTAACTCCTTTCCCTTACCACTCATCAGTCAAGTGTTTGAGGCTATGAAAGGCGCGACTATCTTCTCCAAGTTGGATTTGAAGTCTGCCTACAACCTCGTGCGTATTCGTGAAGGTGACGAATACAAGACGGCATTCTCAACCAAGTTTGGGCATTATGAATATCTAGTGATGCCATTTGGGTTGACTAATGCTCCTGCCACGTTCCAAGGGTTCATTAATACGGTGCTGGCAGAAGAAATCAACGACTGCTGTCAAGTGTACTTGGATGATATCATCATCTACTCCAAGTCACTTGAAGAGCATGTAGGGCATGTAAAAAGAGTCCTACAAAAGCTAATAGATAATCGTCTAGTAGCTAAGTTAGCGAAGTGTGAGTTCCACAAGGAAGAACTTGCATTCCTGGGTCATGTAGTTGGAAAATATGGTATTAAAACCGACCCAGAAAAGTTAAAAGCTGTAGCAAGTTGGCCACAACCAACCAACATTAAAGAACTACAGTCATTCCTCGGATTCTGCAACTATTATAGGAAGTTTATAAAGGACTTCTCTAAGATAGCAAGGCCGTTATATGCGATGACGTCCAAAAAGGTACAATTCCTGTGGAATGAAGAACGCATCCAGGCGTTCGAGAAGTTAAAAGAAATGCTGTTGTCTCCACCAGTATTAGCATATCCTGACCATGACCGTCAGTTTATAGTGGAGTGCGACGCTAGTAACTACGCAGTGGGTGGTGTATTATCACAACTAGGCGATGACAATGAACTACACCCTGTGTATTACTATTCCAAGAAACTTACGAAAGCAGAAATCAACTACTCCATCACGGAAAAGGAGTTGTTGGCTATTAGGAATGCTTTCATCGAGTGGCGACACCTGTTAATGGGTGCGAAACATAAGGTCCTAGTATATAGTGACCATAGGAATCTCCTGTTCGCCACAAAACCACAGTTGTTGACAGCAAGACAGGCAAGATGGCAAGAGCTGTTTGCTGCATACGACTTCGAAATAATATATCGGCCAGGAAAAATGAATGGTAGAGCCGATATCCTATCAAGATTGGTATCTCCAGAACAGGTACAACTGGAGATGGAAAAAGCTAGCCTCCTTCGACCTGAACAGGTAAAAGAATTTCCACCCGTGGAAGAAGAGTGCTATGCGGTGTTAGAAGTAAGCTTTGTGGGAGAACTGAAACAAGCCTACAACACGGATGAGCTTGCTAGGGAAATTAGAGATGGTCTTGACGCAAAAAGAGGCCACAAGCTCATCAAAAAGAAGTGGTTGATGGTTAATGGGTTGATTGTTAGAAAGGATGCACCAGAACGTACATATGTACCAAAGGTGTTAAGGGAAACAATCATAAAACTTAACCACGATAGTGAAACAGCAGGTCATTTGGGAAAAGATAAAACTTATGACCTGATAGCCAGAAACTACTACTGGCCAAAAATGAAGGATGACATTGCGGGATATATTAAAGCTTGTACCATATGTTGTACCCAAAAGGACAACAGACACAAGCCGTACGGTAGCGCTGCTAGGGTAAAAGTTGCAGACTTACCTTGGCAAGAAGTAGAAATCGACTTCCTGACGGACCTACCTATTAAGGAACGTAGAAAACCAGGTAGTAGTCCCTCAGAACCCCCAGAAGTCACTAGAAGAGGTTGTATCATGGTTTGTAGCGATAAGTTAACCAAAATGATACACTTAGTGGGATTTAGGAATATGCCTACTGCTAAAGAAACAGCCTTAGCATACTTACAACATGTATTCAAGTTACATGGTTGTCCCAAATCGGTTACTACGGATCGTGGTGTCCAGTTCACTAGTAAGTTGTGGAAGGACATTATGGGGTTCTTTGGCGTAGAAGTAAACCTTGCTACTACTGGCCATCATGAAACAGTTGGTCAGGTAGAACGTAACAACTCCTACGTAAGTATGTACCTTAGATGCTTTGTGAAGACCTTTGATGACGACGAATGGTTGAAGTACTTGTACTTAGCTGAGTTCTGCTATAATAATGCAGTACACAGTTCTACTAAGCAGTCCCCATTCCTAGCCTTGTATAAC
This sequence comes from Piromyces finnis, assembly GCA_002104945.1. NCBI lineage: Eukaryota > Fungi > Neocallimastigomycota > Neocallimastigomycetes > Neocallimastigales > Neocallimastigaceae > Piromyces > Piromyces finnis. The sequence continues at coordinate 49,189 of MCFH01000071.1, read as the reverse complement.
TACCAGGTACATATGAACCCTCAAGACTCAGAACTTGTCCACTCACTTGGTGAAGCTCCTATATTAGATAGCTTCGCTCACAACTTAGGTAACTTAAAGCACATGCTGGACATATCAAGAACACGGTTCTTAGACCACTTGGACCATAGAAGAGAACTTAACTACCCTAAAATTAGGCTCATGGATTTGGTGTGGTTAAGAAAACCAGAAAATTACAACCCTCTTCCCTTCTACAAGCTACAAGCAAGAAAGTACGGTCCCTTCAAGGTTATTGGAATTGATGAAAGCAAGCTTAACTACCGGTTGGATATCAGCAAGTCACCTTTCCCCAATGTCTACCCTGTGTTTCATATCAGTGAACTTGAACCCTACCATAACAAACCTGAAGAACTAACACCTGCACCAGTGGGCTACCAGAAAATTATCAAAATCATGAATGCCAGAAGAAAGAAGGATAACTACCAATACTTAGCTACCTTTAGTGACTTTAGACAAGAGTGGGTTGATGCTGATATCATTGACAAGAACTCCCACTATGATAAGCTACTCAAGGAATTTCAAGATAAATGCTACCAGGAATTCATGGTTAGTGTCCAAAACCCTGCCTAGGTTTTCTCCTCAGGGGGGCATTGTAAGAAATATTTGTGGCCATAAGTTTGCCCACAAATATTTCAATTGAAACCATATATTCTGGTCACCATTTATTGGCCAAATATATGCATAACCATATATTAATGGTTATTAATTAAATAGGAAGTCTATTTGCTTTACCCAATCAAGTGGTAAAGAAAATAAACTCATATAGTTAAATAGTATAGTCAAAACTAACGTTAAATACTTTAGCGTTAGTATTAAAGTAAATTAATAGCTATAATAACAATTAATGTATATAATTATAACTAATAAATAAAAGATAATAATTATAATAATTATTTAAGTAAATAATATTTCATATTAATATTTATTTGTTTATATTTATTTTTGTGTTATAATATTTATTTTAGTTCTTTTATTATTTTTTATAAAACTTTATTTAGTTATTAACTCGTATAGAGAGGTAATAACTAACTTAATTAACTTATTATATTTAACTTATTAACTAACATATATAAAAACCTTTTACAGCGTCAAATGTGTAATAATTCCATTATAAATTATTATATAATAGAATTATTAACTACAATGTCACGAATACTAGTGAAATTACAATTTCAAGATCACTTGGAATTGTGAAATCACTTATGAAAATTCAAAATCAACAAATATTTTATTTTCAAATAAATTATAAAATTTTATTAAGAAATATTTAAAAATTTAGAAAAGGTTAAAATATGACCTTAACCCTTAATAATTTTTATAATAAATAACTTTAACCCTTATCGTTAAAATGGAATAAGAAAAAACACGCGTATCTCCTCAACGAATGACGATTTTTGAATAAAAATATTTTGGTTATAATTAAGTTCGTTAGAAAGCCACGCTCGAGACAAACAACATATCTTAAAATCATGTCAATATCTCTGCTGGTTCACGAGATATTCCAATTTAAAGATATTTTGTTAGCAATGATTAATTGTTTATTCAGAGAATGATCACCCCTGATATATCAAACATAAATCATTCACTCAAAGTATAAAAAATTATTGTTTAATTAAATTAAAATTATTTTCCGGAACTAATTAACTTTATTTTATAATAATTATTTCAATAACATAATTTATAATCTTTGAACTAGAGGATTATAATTATTAATATTATATTCAATGAATTATATTATAATTAAGAAATAATTAATATTATGAATATTATAAACAATAGTTATTTTTTAATAATTAGGAATAAGTCTTAAGTTTAGTTTAAGTATTATAAAATATATTATGAATATAATCATGTATTGAAAAGTTATTTTATTATTAAATGTAAAATTACAAATAGTATAAATAGTTTAGAATAGTTTTATGAATTAAATCTTTGTAAAGATTATTATCTTATTAATACTTAATAAGTATTACTATTAAATAATCTTATTATTATATATATTCTTTAAATAAAATAAAAAGGAATTATTTTAACTATAATACATAATATAATTATTCATTTATAAATCAATTAAGATTATTTTAATAAAACATTTTTTTTTTCTAACCTAGTTATCTTTTAACCTTTTATTTAATTTAATATTTTAATATTAAATTATAAGTTTAGTAAAACTTTTACATACAATTTATTGATAAATTGAGAATAAAAAGAAAATAAATATTAATACTTATCTTTAAGTTCGAGTTTATTATAAGGGTAGAAATAATTTTACACTTTAATAAGTTAATATGTTTTATTATAACTAAGTTAAGTAAAACAAAATTAAAAACGCTTTTATTATTATAATTTGTTTCTTATAATAATAACTCTTGATTTCTTAGAAGGGAATCAAGAGTCTTTATTTATATTATTTAATAAATTTAAAGTTTAAATTAAAATTTTATCTAATCTTAACAAAATAATTTTTTGTTTAGGAAAAGATTAGAAGAAAAACCTAAACAAAGTTCGATCAACATTCTATACATATTGATCATCGTATATTTTAAGTAAAACCAATTATTTTAGAAATTGGAAAAAACCTTAAAATATCGATTCCTAAACAATGAATAATTATTTTAAAGTAATTAATTAAATAAATAATTAAATATATTTGATAAAAATATAAAGTTAAATAAAAGTAATTAATTAAATTAATTAATTAAATGAATAAATATAATTAATAAAAATATAAAGTTAAATAAAAGTAATTAATTAAATTAATTAGTTAAATGCATAAATATAATTAATAAAAATATTAAATAAAATATTAATGAATAATATAATTAAATGGCTAAATGTAATTTAAGATATTAAAATTAAGTGAAAATAAATAATTAAAATAAATTTAAATGAGAATAATTATTTAAATAAACTAATATTATTAACATTAATTAATGATTAATAATTAATGATTTTAACTAAGAAATATTAATTATGTATCAAATAATTATTATTTCTTACAAAATGATACGTGACGAACAGAAAATACTACTTTTGGTAGAAATTCCAGGTTAATTCATTTAAGGGTTAAGATAATAATAAATTAATAATAACTTTAATTAATAATGAAATTAATTAATATGAAATTAATTAAAAAAAAATATTTAATATGTACTAATATAAATATAATTAATAATTAAATAATTAAAATGATGTTCTTGATTTTGTAATTAAGTTCCAAAGATAATAAGATATAATAAAATGAGAAATTTAGTAATAGTTTAGTAATATTAATAGTGAATAAGTAGTATATTTATATAGGAAATATAGTTATTTTAAATATGTATTATTAATAATAAATAAATGTAAAAATACTAATTATTATATATTTTAATAAAGATAAATATTTAATAATAATAAAAGACTTATTTTGTTTATAATAATAATAATAATAATAATAAATAAGTAAATAAATACATAATAACTATATCACATAATTATTAATAACTTGAATATATTATTTCAGCAATATTCCTTATTACCACAACCTCAAAATAAATAATAATATTATGATATTTTATTTTATAACGTATCACAAAAATGTTAAGGAATGAACATAAATAGTTGAATTAGCTAGAATTTTAGGATTTAACCTTCAACTATTTATATTCCTTACTAGTGTTTAACTCTATTTTTAAAATATAAAAATTATAATATATAATTTTTATACATTTTTCTAGTAATTATTAATATTTTTATTATATAGTTATATTATTTTTATATAGTTATTTAAGACCTTTATTATTAGTATTAGTATAATTACTTATAATATTTTATACTTATTGAACATTAAAAATAAATAAATAATTTATTTTGTTTTAAACTTTAATTATTAATAAATAAATTATGTCTCATTTTCTTTTTCTGAATATAATTTGTGTAACTTAAACAATAATACTTGTGGCTTAAGTTACATTAAAGATATCAAACAGAGGCGTTTGATATCTTTACAATCTCTCTCTCTAAGTCGAGCTCCTGCGAGATTAATTTATAAGGAATTCTTTCTCGAAGGAATTTCAATTACAAATGGTTGGTATCTGTGCTTGATTAGATTACCAACTTTATTCTTTCTAATTTTCATGGAGGAGTAGCTCGACTTATGTTTTGACTTTTTAGAGTTTCTTTCAAACTCTTGTATTAATTGTTTATCTGGAATCTGATCTTCAGAAATCCAATTGGATTTGTCAAATCCTTTCCACGATAATTTATAAAATGTTTCACCATTAACAGATTTCATCTTTTCAATTTTCTCTGGAATTTTTTCAATTAAATCTGTGTTAAGGTGAATGTTCCTCTTCCTACGATTAGACCTGTCGTTAAACTTGTTTTCAAAGTATGGTTCTAACAATGAAACATGAAAGACTGGATGACATCTCATTGTCTTTGGGAGTTTCAATTTAAAAGCGAGAGAACTAACTTTTCCAATTATCTCAAATGGACCAAGCATTTGAGGTGCTAATTTTTTCTTCAGGTTAGTTCCAGGAGAATCTTTCAATAACCATACCTTCTTTCCCACTTCGAACTCCGGGGGACTCATTCTTTTCATATCGGCATATTTCTTATATGTTTCTTTTGCTTTTTCTAAATTTTCTTTTAATAATTTAAAGTTTTCATTCATATCAATTACTCTTTGTTCAGCTCTACTAGGTCTATCATTAGCTGGAATTTCTAAGCTGAACTTTGGATGAAAACCATAATTGGCAAAGAATGGCGATTGATTTATAGATTGTTGTAAAGTATTATTATATGCAAATTCAGCAAATGGGATAAGATCAACCCAGTTATTCTGCTTTTTATTTATAAAACAACGGAAATATTGTTCTAATATGCCGTTCACCCTCTCCGTTTGACCATCTGTCTGCGGATGGTTAGCAGTCGATAATGAATGATTAATATTAAGAAGGTCACAAAGTCTTGACCAAAAGTCAGAAGTAAATTGCGAGCCTCTATCAGAAATGATGGAATTAGGAAGACCATGCAAACGGAAGACATTGGCAATAAAAGCATCAGCAGCAATCGAAGCAGTAGGAAGACAACGTAAAGGAATAGCGTGAGCAAACTTAGTAAATCTATCGACAACAACCATGAGAGTTGTCATATCTCTGGACTTAGGAAGATCAACAATAAAATCAATAGAAATATCAGACCAAGGCCTACTAGGAGTGTCCAAAGGGGATAACAATCCATAAGGCTTATGTCTGGGGACTTTGGATTTGCAACAAGTCACGCAAGATTTGATAAAAGATTTAACGTCTGAATGAAATCTTGGCCACCAAAAGTTTCTGGAAATAAGTTCAGTGGTTTTCTTAATACCGAAATGACCAGCAGCAAGAGAATCATGATGAAGTTCCAAAACTCTTGTCCTAAGAGATTTAGGAACATAAATAAGATTATTATATAGCAAAAATCCTTCATTATCAATAATAACTTTATCAATATTTTTAATAGGTGCATTACATGCAGAACCATTCATTTTAAATTGGACAATAGAATTATACAAATCGTCATTTTTAAGTTCTAATAAAATAGAATCGATTAACGGTTTGTTATCGCTATGATGAAGCGAAATAGTAAGACAAGAAACATCAGAATTAATATTATTCACTAAATGGTCACTTCTACGAGACAGGATATCAGGCTTACTGGATTTCTTTCCAGATCTATAAATGAGTTTAAAATCAAATCTGGATAAGAACAAATTCCATCTAATTTGTCTCTGAGATAACATTTCAGGTTTTCTAGGAAATGTTAAGTTCTTATGATCGGTATAAATTATGAACGGATGGCGTGCACCTTCTAAATAATGACGCCATTCTTCAAGAGCAACTATAATAGCTAAAAGTTCCTTATCATATATAGGATAGTTTCTTTGACAACTTGTCAAACTTTTAGAAAGAAATGCAATAGGATGTAATTTGCCATCAAATTCTTGAGAGAGAATAGCACCGACAGCATAATTACTAGCATCAGTTTCTACAATAAATTGATTATTACTATCCGCATGTTTCAGAATAGGAGCTGACGTGAACAGAGATTTTAATAAAATAAAAGCGGCCTGATCTTCTTTCCCCCAGTTAAAAGCAACATTTTTTCTAGTGAGTTTGTGAAGAGGGTTTGCAATTTTAGCAAAGTCTTTAATAAAAATTCTGTAATAGTTACATAGACCAATAAAAGACTGAACCTCTTTAACATTCTTAGGAACCGGCCAATCGAGAATTGCTTTAACTTTATTCTCATCCATTTGCAATCTATCCTTTGAAATGACATAACCAAGAAAAGTGGTTTTCTCAACATCAAACTCACATTTTTCTAATTTAACATAAAGATTATTTTCAAGTAGTTTCTTAAGTACCTTTTTAACATGCTCATGATGTTCTTCGATATTATTAGAATAAATAAGAATATCATCAATATATGAGATAACAAAATCGTCTAAATAGTCACTAAGGACATCGTTAATGAAGTGTTGAAAAGTTGCAGGTGCATTCTTTAATCCAAAAGGCATAACCAGATATTCAAAATGTCCATATCTAGTACGAAAAGCCGTTTTGTATTCATCATCTTCTTTAATACGAACAAGATTATAAGCGGATTTAAGGTCTAATTTAGTAAAAATCTTAACATTTTTCACCCTATCCAAAAGGTCACTAATTAAAGGTAAAGGATATGAATTACGAATTGTAATATCATTCAACTTTCTATAATCGATACAAAGTCTTAGGGAGCCATCCTTCTTTTTAACAAATAAAATTGGGGCACCAGCAGGAGACGATGATTTCCTAATAAAACCTTTATTTAAATTATCATCAATATATTTTTTAAGTTCCTCTCTTTCAACTTCAGTTAATGGATACAAGGGTCCATAAAATAAAGTTGAATCATCCTTAAGTTTGATTTCACAATCATAAGGTCTATGAGGAGGTAACACTTCACAATTTTTTTCGTTAAACACTTCACTAAATTCTAAATATTGGGTTGGTACGGCGACCAATTTATCTTTATTAATATCTTTTCCATTATTATTATTATTACTACATGATTCATTATCATTATTACATGTTTCATTAATTTTTGTTACAATACATTTAACTTTTTTATTAAAACTAATATATTCATCATCGCTATCATCTTCATCATTGATGGTTCTAACAAGGCGGCCTTTAACATATTCTTTTTCTTCATTGTTTGGGACAGAGGGATCTACTTTCGGCTTTTTGGTCAAGCTTCGGTCGAGAACATCATGATCTAACTGATCATTCTTTGACTTCTTTCTTGATTTTCTCTTTCTTTTGCCTTTATTACAATGTCTGGCACAATAACCAGAACTAAAAGCGATTTTCTTAGAGTCGTAGAAAGCATTTGGATTATGCTTCTTTATCCACGGCAAACCAAGAATAACATCAACACCGGGGACTTGTAATCCATGAAGTTGAATTACTTCGAAGTGATTTTTGCAACGGAGAATGCACTTCTCGGTCCTTTCCCAAACACTAACAACTCCATCACTAACACCTGAAACACGGAATGGTTCCACTTTTTCCAAATTAATACCAAGTTCTTCAGCAAGACTTGGATTAATGAAATTTAATTCAGAACCGGAATCAATTAAAACCTTAATTTTAACTTCCGAAACTTCATTGGTACTCAAGTAAAAGTCCACAAGGTTTAAATCACTTTTCACTCCCTTGACTCCAACTTTGTAAATTTTTGGATTAACAATTTTTGGAGTCCTTTCTTTAACAATTCTTAACACTTTTCTGGGCTTTACTCTATTAGGACAATTAAACTTTAAATGTCCCGGTTGTTTACAAAGAAAACATAACCCCTTTTTCTTTTCTTCTTCAAAATTGTCTATGTTTTCATTGTAATTTTTACTTGATCCTTGGATATTCACATACCTTTTGCGTTTATTTTCTCTACTAATTCTAAATACATCCACATCCATAGGATCGTTAGCCCTTCTACTATTAAAATAAAATTCACTTAGAGAATTTCTTTTCATCATATCTTCAACTAAAATAGTTGAAGAAATCAATTGTTCAATTGAAGTTGGGTTTGATTCAATGAAAGCCAACTTCTCCCTAAGTGGTGGTAATAAACCTTTCAGAAACATGTAGATTTTTGCGCTATCATTAAAGCTTGAATTTTGGCTAATACGTTGAAACTCGGTAATGTAATCTAATACCTGACCAAGTTTCCTTTGGCGAATATTATCTAATTTACCGTTAGCTACAACGGTATCGTATCTATAACTGCCAAAGTTAGCCTTCAACCTATCTACAAATTCATCATAATGGTTTAAAACCCCACTATTATTCTTCATCAACACTGAAGCCCATTCCAAAGGTTTACCAGAAAAGTATGATATAACGAAGTCGACCTTGACTCGATCTGTATTATACAGTGTCGGTCGAGTACGAAATACCAACTCCACTCTAGTTAAAAATCCATCCAATTCTCTTTGTTTACCAGAAAATGTCGGTGGAGCATTAATAATGTTCCCCGAGTTCCCGGAAACACCCACAGTCCTATCACCCATTTCTAAATTCAAATTTTCAAATTCACTAATTAAACCCTCCAACTTACTAAAATAAATAAAATGTTTTCTTACTACTATTTCAAGTAAGTAATTTTTTTTTTTTTTTTTTTTTTTTAATTATTTACAAAAGATAATTTTAGTATATCAAACAATACAAAAGTTATTCAGACGCGTTCTGCAAAAGCAGTGTCGAACAAGTTTTGTACTACTAATCAATCCTTAATGGTTATTCTTGGTCCTTTCTTCCCACTCGGCGGCGGTAGATTCAATTTCAACCCAGTAGTTATTCCTTCTTTTTTCTTCTTTTACTCGGCGGTAGATACCCTAACGTATTCTTGGTTTTCGTTAGGTAATTGTTATTGTAATGCTGATACAGAAAGAATAGATTAGGATATCTATTCATTACAATAACACTAAATTTAAAATAAAATAAAAATTGTTTTATTAAAAAATATCTTTTATTATAATAGAAATTTATTATAACAATTACCTCGATCAAATTGATGAAAAATATCTTCTATTTATATTTTTCCTAAGTACATTTATATTATATTATAACTCTTTATTTCTTATATATTATTATTTAAAATCTACACTAAAATCTTAATTATTAATAAATATTTAAACTATAACTATTTTTAGTAAAATACAATTGGCAATTCAAATTAAGTACCATTTAATTTGAATATGTGCCCATGTATTATTGATATATTAAACATTTAATAATTATATACTAGATGTCTATTTCTATTACAAAACAATACTAAAACTAGGGGTTTGAATTGAGAATTTTAATTTATTTGTTAAACATTAAGAATAAATAAATAATTTATTTTGTTTTAAACTTTAATTATTAATAAATAAATTATGTCTCATTTTCTTTTTCTGAATATAATTTGTGTAACTTAAACAATAATACTTGTGGCTTAAGTTACATTAAAGATATCAAGTTGAGGCGTTTGATATTTTTAGACGAATCTAAGAATTCTTTCATCATCGGAAAACTTGATGGATTAGCCAGAAAGTGGGGTCTTTCTCTTCTAGTAGACGGAACTCTGAAAACTCTTAGCTTTGAAAATTTTAAGACTCTACTATTAAATAACTTTGAGACCGGGGATATACAAAAACAAAAGTATGTCCTTATAAACAATCTTTGGGAACTTAAACAAACCCAATTAGGTAAAGTTACGGAATACATTATCGAGTTTAGAAGATTAGTTGGAAGGATTTGATGGCCTGACGAGGTTTTTATCGATATCATTGGTAAAGGACTAATTAACAAAGTGAGGGAAGAATTTGATAAATTGGATAGACCTAAATCTCTTTTTGATGCCACAAATGCGATAATAAATATTGATAGAAAATGTTACTTAGAAAGTTACATAAGAAATGAAACCAATCCATTTAACAAAAGCAATGGTAAAAGGAAAAATTACTTTAGCGGAAGTGAAAGAAAAGCCAAACATCCAAAATTCTCGAAAGATAAACAAAGAAACAATATACTTTCTGCGAATTATACTCCAGATAAAGGTAAAACAATTACCACTACATGTTGTTTGATATTGAATGGAAGAAATATTAGGATCAACTTTCTCATAGACTCGGGCTCTGCAAGAAGTTTCATTTGCAAAAAATTTGTAAATGCAAACAAAATACCAACTCTTGGATTGACATCCCCTGTCAATATACAACTTCCTAACAGTAAAAGTATGACAATAAAGCAATCAACAAAACCATTAAAACTCAAAATCATGGACCATATTGAAACATACGAATTCTGTATTGGAAATTTACAGCTCCATGGCATTTCTGGTATTTTGGGTCGTGATTGGCTCACAATACATAACCCATTCCTTAATTATAAAACAAACAAAATATACTTTCTCGAAAGGTATTGTGGGAATCATTGCAATTCTGCTCGTGGTAACAAATTTGTCTTTCATTCTAAAGAAATCAGAGCATCTATGTTAGACAATCTTCAATGAAGTTTACTTTCATAGCTTCATTGTTTCCATAGAACTTGATGTGTCTTAGGAAGTGATGTTAGCATCGACGGATGAATCTACGTAATTGAATACTTTCTCTTGAGTAAGAAAGCATTTTTTCAGCGACGTTTGGAGGCGAAGCATCTCCCATGATGACGTCACCGTCAGGTTCGTGTGGGGTAGTAGCAGAAGGAGTAACGGGAGTAGACAACTCATCAACTCTTTGAGTAGCTTTGCTGATATGAGCTTTGATATCAGCGAGTTGATTGTCTTTCCTAGCATCGTTGACTTCTAAGGTAGCCATCTTACCCATAATAACTTGAGTAGAGTTTTCCAAAACAGTCAAACGATTATTGAGACTTTCGTTTTCCCTTCTGGTAGCTTGAATATCAACCTTTAACTGATTGATATTCCAAGTTAAGGTAGCAGTTAAAGACTCAATGAGGGTTTTGAGATCCTCATTAGTAGTTGGCTTCTGAGTAGGATTACTCGTAGAAGCATTAGCTTGTCCGGAATGATTAGGCATCTTTGATTTTCTTACGGGAGTATTTCCTGGGGAACGTTCTCTCTTGGTAGTTTGTAAGCGGTAAAAAAATTCTTTTGTATCCACTTTAATAGGTGTAAGTGGAGATTTTTCCATTAAACTTTAATTATTATATTTAGTTATTAATAATTACTAACTAATTGGTGCTCAGCGCACTTTTTTAATAAGCGTTAGTAATGTCAAAAAGCGATTTTTTATTAAAGAAAAGTGTGGTAAGCACACTAGTTATATTAATTACCAAATATAATACGCTTTCCTATTGAAGGCGTAAAGCTAATAATATTTATATAAAGAAAATTAAATAATATTTTTATTTTAGCAATAACTTAATATCAGCATATATTAGGTTATAAAAAATATTAAAAATTTTAAAGTTTTGGGTTTTATAGAAGTTTATAAATTTTATTAACTTTAAGTTAAAAAATTACTAACGCTAAAGCTTCGTAATTTTTGTCAATTTTTGTTCTTTTTATACATGAACAATTTTAATTATTACATTTTTTAATTTTAATTAATTATTGTCTAATTATAAGTTATTTAATTTTTATAAATTAATAATTAATATAATTATTGTAAATAGTTAATAAATTTAGAATAAAATTTTTAATAATAAAATTTAATAATTTTAAAAAAATTAAATAATTTCAAATATTAGAAATTTTATACTTTGAAATTTTTTAATAAAAATTTAAAAAATAAATTTTTAAAAAAAATTTTAATTTTTGTTAAATCACGCAGATTCGGGTTAGGTTTGGATTAATTAACTAGGTCAGGAATGGTTATAAACTAATAATAATAGAAACTAATTTTCTTAATTATCCGGTTATTGGATGAAATTATATGCAATGGATTTATTAACTAAAATGACACTTTAATTTCAAATTTCATTAAAATAAAATTAAGTTTTAAATCAACTTTTATTTATAAAATTAGTTACAAGGGAAATCTAATGTAATTTATTAATCTTTACTATTATTAATTTATCTAATAAAAATTAATAATCTTACTACTGATCAACATTTAACTAAACTACTCTATTTATACTAATTTCTCAAAGTTACAATTTTTACATAATTAATTCACATGGTTATTTTATTAATATTAATTAATTAGTTTTTGTAACTATGATTTTTATAAACTGTCACGAGTAATAATAATTATTAATATAATATTTTATTATTTTAAGTCATGAGTTTAAATAACTTCTCACAACTTTTATCATCTGATTACTAATTTAGTAATTAATAATTAAATTTATTATTAATAGTAATACTTAAACCAATACCTAAAAGTTTAGAAATTTTTTTATTAATTTTAAGTGTGAAATTTTTAATATTTAATTTATATTGAATTCCCTTTAATTGGTCATAAGTAACTCAACTTTTTGAAATATTGATGATTTAAATGTACCAAAAGATAGCTTAGGCCTTTAGCTTTCTAATGTTCATAATATCATCAAAGTAATTTAATTTTTCCAGTAATTTTCTTAGGTTTCGTAATTCACACTTTATTTAAGGGTTAGGTGTTTCACATCTATGAGATTATCTAAATCCACTTAGATTCGTGACATAATTTGTAAAGTAGGCTAGGATTGATATGTAACTTGGTCAGAATGTTTTATATAATATAACTTAATTTACCAATGAAATATTAAACTTATCTATTATTAAATCTTTTCTTCAGAACTTATTAAAGAATTTAATTAATACTAATTTAGAAATTAAACAGGTTTTTATATTTAAAATAAAATTTTAATATAATTTAATTATGAAATTTATTTATTAATTATTTATTTATTAAGATAATATTTATTAAGTTATATTATAGTTAATAATTAATAATTAATAATCTTACAAAGAATTTCAAAATTGATTTCAATTCTTTGTTTAAATATTTTTTTCTTACATATAATAAAATTACATTGATATTAATATTGATATTAATAATAAAGATAAAAATAAAATAATTTTAAATTAAAATATTAATAATTGATATTGATATTGATATTGATAATATGAATTCATATGATAGATCTTAAGATTAATCTTTTAAATTACTTTTAAAATAAAAGTATTGTTTTAACCATTTAAATTGTAAATATTTAATATTATAGATTGAGAATAACAATTACTGATACTAATTATATATTCTCATGATCAATTAATTAATAATTATAACTAATGATTTTTGATCCAAAGGCTTTTTTGGTTTGATTATGATTGAGGTTATTAATCAAAATTATTTGAAAAATTATTAATTAATTTTTATAATTGAGTAGGTTTGTAATCAAGAATATTTATTATCTAACCTTATTTAATAATAATGGAGAATTTTTAAATTGAATTATTTATAGAAAGTTGGATGACTTGAATAATGACTTTAATTATATAAATTAATATTAATCATTTTAATATATATTATTATATATTTATTGGAACTAATTAATTCTTTAAATAGCTATATCTCAAGAACTAGTGGTCTAAATTAGCTGAAAATTTGTGAGAATATAGATCTCAACCAGTACTTTCTAATAAAATTGGTTTGAAGTCTCTAGAAAAGGAAAATAGGACACGAGATTCATAAGTTATCACTAGTTTCGTATAGTACATTTTCTTCTCAAGGGTTAATTTATTGAAAATTAAATTTTTGTGATCCTTAACCCTTTTCAATATTAAATTTTTCCAAGTGATCTTTTTAATTATTTTTAAAAGTGTTTTATAATTTTTGAAATATAAATTTGATTTTTAAATTGTTTATTTGAATATTTAATTTAATTTTTAATCGTCTTCTATTCTTGACATAATTTAAAGGTTAGATTTAAATTAAATATTTTACAATATGTTATTGTGACAAAATGATAAATAATTAAATTTATAAGTTATGAATTTATAATAATAATATTATTATTAAAACACAGATAGTTGAAAATTAAAATAATTAACATGTATAAAATTATTAAATTAAAAATTATAAATGTAAATTTTTTGTTTATTTAATTGTTTATTTATTTTTAAATTAAATAGTTTATATTTGTTTATAATTATACTTTAAAATAATAATTTTGTATAAATAGTGATAGAATTACTTTATTTTAAAAGATGTTCCTAATAATCCAGAGCGAAAAATTAGATATATATACTTTTAAATATTAAATTCAAAAATGATTTTATAATAAAACTTATTTTTAAAAGGGCTACTAATAATCCCTGAAAATTAGAATATAAAACATACATTTTTTTTTATTTAATAATACTAGAGTTATTAAATAATGATATAATTTTATAATTAAATAAACTTTATATTTTTAAACATTAACTAATACTTGCAAATGAACAAGTATAAAAATCATTTATTTTATTTTCTTATTTTTTTTAGATACAAATATTATCACTTTCTATAGTAAAATATATAATTAAGATAATATTTTTCTATTGTAAAAATATGTCACAATAACATATATAAAAATTTAAAAAATTTGGACACATGGAAAAAATTAAAAATTTTTTTAAAATTTGAAAATTTGAAAATTTGAAAAAATTTATTTTTTAAATTTTTATTAAAAAATTTCAAATTATAAAATTTCTAATATTTGAAATTATTAAATTTTTTTTAAAATTATTAAAATTTTATTATTAAAAATTTTATATTAAATTTATTAACTATTTACAATAATTATATTAATTATTAATTTATAAAAATTAAATATTTTATAATTAGACAATAATTAATTAAAATTAAAAAATGTAATAATTAAAATTGTTCATGTATAAAAAGAACAAAAATTGACAAAAATTACGAAGCTTTAGCGTTAGTAATTTTTTAACTTAAAGTTAATAGAATTTATAAACTCCTATAAAACCTAAAACTTTAAAAATTTTAATATTTTTAATAACTTAATATATGCTGATATTAAGTTATTGCTAAAATAAAAATATTATTTAATTTTCTTTATATAAATATTATTAGCTTTACGCCTTCAATAGGAAAGCGTATTATATTTGTTAATTAATATAACTAGTGTGCTTACCACACTTTTCTTTAATAAAAAATCTGTAAAATATTGTATTAATAGAATAATGTATTTAATACGTATTTAAAATAATGTATAATGTATTAAATTAATGTACCGTAAATTTTCATAAAATTTATATCACAATACATTAACATAAATTTATGTAAATTTTATTTTTTAATTACAAAAATTTATATCACAATACATTAACATAAATTTATGTAAAATTTAATTTTATGATAAGATAAAGTTTTTGATGATAAAATAAAATTTTAAATTAAATAATTTTTAACCAATAAATATTTTAGATAATAAAAAAATTTTTTTATAAACTAAGCCTCAAAATTAGAAATAAATAAATTAAATATATGTTTGAAATATAATCAACCATATAGTAAATAAATCAAAACTTTATTTTAAGTTTAGAAAATTCTTTAGTAAATAAATTGAATTTAAATAGTTTAATACAAATAATTTCTTTTAATAAATGTATAAATGTAAACAATGTAAAATTATAATATTAAAACATGTATATTAGAATTTATTCAATTTATTTAAAAAGTATAAATAAAGAAAATTTTTCAACTATTGAAACGATAGTTAGAAAATCGTATAGGTTAATTTTGTTTAGATAAATTAACATTTATAATTAGTTTAGTTGTTTTTTTTTTAATAATAAATATTGATTACCTAGTGAGGGCTCTGGTAAAATATCCTTCACGGTAAAGTAATCAACGGTTGTTTTAGTTTAGTTATTTTAGAATAATTTAATAAATAAAATATAAAAATTAAAAATAATTTAAAGTGTAGTTTAGTCTATTGAGTGTATACAAACCTGAACTTAGTTTAGAATATTTTACAAAATCGCTTTTTGACAATGTAGTAATTTTATTATAATATTTATATTAAATAGTATAATATAATTACTTGTCGATAACTCAATATTAAAATTTAATATTAAATTATATGTATATGGAAAAAAAAATTAAATATGAAATTAAAAAACTAGAACTTAACGAGTTTATTATAAGGATTTATAATAAACAACAAAAAACACAAATGGGAAGAGGGATGAGAATAAAATGGATAATATAAGAATTATGTTTTATTAATAATAGGATTTTTTATTAATTAATTTTTATTAAATAAAATTATTTATTATTTATTATAATTAATTTTTCTTATAATAATAACTCTTGAATTCTAAAGAATTTCAAGAGTGTTTATTTATATTTTTATTAAAAAATAAGGTTAAATAAATGAGTTCTAATCTTAACAAATAAAATGTTTTGGAAAAGACTAGAAGAAAAACCTAAACAAGTTTTCAACCAATATTCTAATCATATTGGTCATCGTGTAAATTTTAAGTAAAACCAATTATTTGTAATGATAATCGGAAAAACCTTAAAATACCGATTTCCTAAAGTAAATCCGTGTTTAGATATAACAGGTAAATTAATTAGTAATATATAATTAAAGGGTAAAATTACGGATTCTTGTATATAAATATTATTTAAAAATCAAATGAACAAATTATTATTTAATTAAATAAATTAAATAAATTATATAAATATATGAAATATATTTAACTAAATAAATTAAATAAAGTATCTGAATGTTTTATTAGTTAAAATATTTTATTAAAAATATAGTTTAATTTTATTATTAATATTAATAGATTATGGTAATTACAAAGAATTAATTAATGAGAAATTGAATAAATTTATACTATAAAATGTGGCTAGTTATAAAACTAAAAACTATTGCTAATAAATGTTCTTAGAACATGTGAATTACTAATACACTACTAATTATTATTAATACATTTACTAATACATTATTAATTATTTTAAACAGAAAATAAAATTGTTTTAACACATATTTAATTTATTCTAAGATATTCTAACATTCCCCCTCAGACCAGAATGTTTTCTTATTAAAAATTTGGTCTGTAAATTTTGTCATTTTCGGTCCATTGAAATTTTTGGTAAGTGGGTCGGCCAGCATTTTTTCTGAATTAATATATTCTAACTTTACTTTTTTATTTTTAATATTATCCTTATTGAAAAAGAATTTTATTTCTATATGTTTTAATTTGTTATTAAGTTCCCCGTTTTCAATGATAGTTTTGCTTGCTAAATTATCTGTATGAATTGTAATTGGTTTTTTGTAATTGAACAATTCTTTTAAAATATTCTTTATCCATAATACTTTTTTAGTACATTCAGCCATTGCTATATATTCAGCTTCGGCAGTAGATGTAGCAACTACAGATTGCTTTTTAGATTGCCAGCATATAGGATCATTGTTCATAAGAATTATGTATCCGGAAGTAGATTTTCTATCTTTAGGGTCACCTCCAAAGTCTGCATCAGTATATGCTACAATTTCTCCCTGTCCTTTATATTCAATTTTATAACTTTTAGTATAATTTAAATATTTTAATATATTTAATACCTTTTTCCAGTCAGCTTTAGTTGGATGTTCTGAATTCCTTGCTACTTTATTGACTGCGAATGTTATGTCAGGTCTAGTGCATCTGGATAAATAGATTAAAGATCCGACAGCGCTTTTATATACTGTTTTGTCAAAATTTTCTTCTTCATATTTTGTTGAATAATCATCAGTACATGGAGTCTTTGCTTTTCGGATATTTTTAACTTTGAATTTTTTTAATATATCTTTAATGAATTGAATTTGATTAATAGAATATTTAAAATTGTTGCGTTCAATACTTATTCCTAGAATATACTCAGCAGGACTGCATTTTGAAATTTTAAAATTTTTCTTTATTTTATTTATTATTTCTTGAACATTTTTATTTATTCCTGTTATTAATAAGTCATCTACATAAACACCTATAATGCAAACTAATTTATCCCCCATCATTTTCTTAAAAATACACGGTTCAGAAATTAATTGATTGAATTGGTTATTTTTAAGGAAATTACTAAGTAAAAGATTCCATTGGCGACCAGATTGTTTGAGACCATAGAGAGCTCTATTAAGAAGCCAATAACCACGTCCGTAGTTAACGTCTCCTGGAGGGATAGAAACATATATTTCTTTGTCAAGTGGTGCATTAAGATAAGCGGCTTTAATATCAAGTTGCATAATAGGCCAATTAGATTTTGCAGCTATAGCTATAATAAACTTTAAACTATCAATGTTTAAAGTAGGAGAAAAAGTGAGTTCAAAATCTATACCTTTTCTTTGGGTAAAACCTCTTGCAACAAGTCGAGCTTTATATTTATTAATATTACCATATTGATCCCTTTTAATGGTAAAAATCCATTTGGTAGAAATAGCTGATTTTCCAGTAGGGAGTTTTTTAACAAAGGTCATAATATTATTGTCATAAAAACTTTTGATTTCTGAATTGATAGCAATGAGCCAAGATTCACGTTCTTTACAATTGATCGCTTGTTTGAAAGATAAAGGTGTATCAGTTGCAAGGTTTTGATTAGATGGTTCAATATAGTCTAATGAGATTTTATTTTTCTTGTTATCATTAAAAAATATAGGACTGCCTGGTCTTTTAATTGACTCATTAAAAGAAGGTTTTAATTTTTTATTAAAATTAGAAGATAAAATGCATCCACGTCGTTTTACTGAATCATTAAATGAGGATTTTAATTTTTTATTGTTGAAAGAATTAGTATTATTTAATTTATGTTTTAAAGGATTAATATTCGAGTTATTAAATACTAAATAATTTGTTTTGTTAATATTATTATTAGATGTTAAATTTTTATTTATAGTGGAATTATTTGAATTATCAATATCTGATATATTTGATGACTGAATGTAATCGTCATCACTGGAAACACTAAGAGATTTAAAACTTGAAGCACTTTCATTAATAATATTATCAGTATTTTTATTTAATTTATCTTCTTCATTATTATTAGACATATTTGAATTATTCACATTATTATTATTTGTGTCATTTATTTCATTGTATATAATGCCTGATTTATCCTTATTATTTGATTCTTCATTTGTATTAATTATCGAGGATTCAAATATATAATTATCATTATTAAAAATGTTAGTTGGAAGTTTTACATTGTTTTTGTTGACAGATAAACTAGAAGGGGTTTCTTCATCAAATATAACTTCCCTTACTAAGTGAATATTATAATTTTTTAAGTCTAAAATCATATAACAATTAGATTCCATATTAAATCCAACAAAAACTCCTTTAATTGCATTACTTTTAAATTTTATTTTATCTTGAGAAAAATCTTTAAAGTAAGCTATACATCCAAAAACTTTAATGTATTTAAGATCAACCTTTTTACTATAAAATACTTCATTTGGAATTTTATTTTTAATACCTTTATGTGGTGTTATATTATATAAAAGATTAGCATACTTAATAGCATAATCCCAAAATTCAGTCCCCATTTTACTTGATTGTAATAAAGATTTTGTACAACTGATTAATGTATAGTTAAAACGTTCAGCAATTCCATTATTTTGAGGATTATATGGAGGATGTAAAGATATCAAACGCCTCTGTTTGATATCTTTAATGTAACTTAAGCCACAAGTATTATTGTTTAAGTTACACAAATTATATTCAGAAAAAGAAAATGAGACATAATTTATTTATTAATAATTAAATGTAATGTTGAACACTGAAAGAATAGATTAGGATATCTATTCTATTACAATAACACAAAAATTTGAAAAAATAAAATAAAAAATTGTTTTATAAAATATCTTTTATTATAATAGAATTTTAATAAAACAATTTTTTATTTTTATTTTAAATTTAGTGTTATTGTAATAGAATAGATATCCTAATCTATTCTTTCTGTGTCGCCATTACAATAACAATTACCCAACGAAGATAGAGAATACGTTAGGGTATCTACCGCCGGGTACAAAAAGGAAGAAAGAACTTTAATTACTGGTTAGAATTGGAAACTACCGCCGAATAAAAAGAAAGAAGAAATTTTGACTACTGGTTAGAATTAGAAACTACCACCGAGTGCAAGAAGAAAGAAGAATTAACCAATATTAATTAGTAATACAAAACTTGTTCGACACTGCTTTGCAGAACGCGTTTGAATAACTTTTTGTATTAGGATAAATTGTAGTAGTGTAATTAAAAAAAAAAATTTAAGATTACTTACTTGAAATAGTAGTAAGAAACCATTTTAATTTTATATTATATATTATATTTTGAATTGGAGGATTTAATTAGTGAGTTTGAAAATTTAAATTTAGAAATGGGTGATAGGAATGTGGGTGTTTCCGGGAACTCGGGGAACATTATTAATGCTCCACCGACATTTTCTGGTAAACAAAGAGAATTGGATGGATTTTTAACTAGAGTGGAGTTGGTATTTCGTACTCGACCGACACTGTATAATACAGATCGAGTCAAGGTCGACTTCGTTATATCATACTTTTCTGGTAAACCTTTGGAATGGGCTTCAGTGTTGATGAAGAATAATAGTGGGGTTTTAAACCATTATGATGAATTTGTAGATAGGTTGAAGGCTAACTTTGGCAGTTATAGATACGATACCGTTGTAGCTAACGGTAAATTAGATAATATTCGCCAAAGGAAACTTGGTCAGGTATTAGATTACATTACCGAGTTTCAACGTATTAGCCAAAATTCAAGCTTTAATGATAGCGCAAAAATCTACATGTTTCTGAAAGGTTTATTACCACCACTTAGGGAGAAGTTGGCTTTTATTGAATCAAACCCAACTTCAATTGAACAATTGATTTCTTCAACTATTTTAGTTGAAGATATGATGAAAAGAAATTCTCTAAGTGAATTTTATTTTAATGGTAGAAGGGCTAACGATCCTATGGATGTGGATGTATTTAGAATTAGTAGAGAAAATAAACGCAAAAGGTATGTGAATATCCAAGGATCAAGTAAGAATTACAATGAAAACATAGACAATTTTGAAGAAGAAAAGAAAAAGGGGTTATGTTTTCTTTGTAAACAACCGGGACATTTAAAGTTTAATTGTCCTAATAGAGTAAAGCCCAGAAAAGTGTTAAGAATTGTTAAAGAAAGGACTCCAAAAATTGTTAATCCAAAAATTTACAAAGTTGGAGTCAAGGGAGTGAAAAGTGATTTAAACCTTGTGGACTTTTACTTGAGTACCAATGAAGTTTCGGAAGTTAAAATTAAGGTTTTAATTGATTCCGGTTCTGAATTAAATTTCATTAATCCAAGTCTTGCTGAAGAACTTGGTATTAATTTGGAAAAAGTGGAACCATTCCGTGTTTCAGGTGTTAGTGATGGAGTTGTTAGTGTTTGGGAAAGGACTGAGAAGTGCATGCTTCGTTGCAAAAATCACTTCGAAGTAATTCAACTTCATGGATTACAAGTCCCCGGTGTTGATGTTATTCTTGGTTTGCCGTGGATAAAGAAGCATAATCCAAATGCTTTCTACGACTCTAAGAAAATCGCTTTTAGTTCTGGTTATTGTGCCAGACATTGTAATAAAGGCAAAAGAAAGAGAAAACCAAGAAAGAAGTCAAAGAATGATCAGTTAGATCATGATGTTCTCGACCGAAGCTTGACCAAAAAGCCGAAAGTAGATCCCTCTGTCCCAAACAATGAAGAAAAAGAATATGTTAAAGGCCGCCTTGTTAGAACCATCAATGATGAAGATGATAGCGATGATGAATATATTAGTTTTAATAAAAAAGTTAAATGTATTGTAACAAAAATTAATGAAACATGTAATAATGATAACGAATCATGTAGTAATAATAATAATAATGGAAAAGATATTAATAAAGATAAATTGGTCGCCGTACCAACCCAATATTTAGAATTTAGTGAAGTGTTTAATGAAAAAAATTGTGAAGTGTTACCTCCTCATAGACCTTATGATTGTGAAATCAAACTTAAGGATGATTCAACTTTATTTTATGGACCTTTGTATCCATTAACTGAAGTTGAAAGAGAGGAACTTAAAAAATATATTGATGATAATTTAAATAAAGGTTTTATTAGGAAATCATCGTCTCCTGCTGGTGCCCCCAATTTTATTTGTTAAAAAGAAGGATGGCTCCCTAAGACTTTGTATCGATTATAGAAAGTTGAATGATATTACCATTCGTAATTCATATCCTTTACCTTTAATTAGTGACCTTTTGGATAGGGTGAAAAATGCTAAGATTTTTACTAAATTAGACCTTAAATCCGCTTATAATCTTGTTCGTATTAAAGAAGGTGATGAATACAAAACGGCTTTTCGTACTAGATATGGACATTTTGAATATCTGGTTATGCCTTTTGGATTAAAGAATGCACCTGCAACTTTTCAACACTTCATTAACGATGTCCTTAGTGACTATTTAGACGATTTTGTTATCTCATATATTGATGATATTCTTATTTATTCTAATAATATCGAAGAACATCATGAGCATGTTAAAAAGGTACTTAAGAAACTACTTGAAAATAATCTTTATGTTAAATTAGAAAAATGTGAGTTTGATGTTAAGAAAACCACTTTTCTTGGTTATGTCATTTCAAAGGATGGATTGCAAATGGATGAGAATAAAGTTAAAGCAATTCTCGATTGGCCGGTTCCCAAGAATGTTAAAGAGGTTCAGTCTTTTATTGGTCTATGTAACTATTACAGAATTTTTATTAAAGACTTTGCTAAAATTGCAAACCCTCTTCACAAACTCACTAGAAAGAATGTTGCTTTTAACTGGGGGAAAGAAGATCAGGCCGCTTTTATTTTATTAAAATCTCTGTTCACGTCAGCTCCTATTCTGAAACATGCGGATAGTAATAAACAATTTATTGTTGAAACTGATGCTAGTAATTATGCTGTCGGTGCTATTCTCTCTCAAGAGTTTGACGGCAAATTACATCCCATTGCATTTCTTTCTAAAAGTTTGACGAGTTGTCAAAGAAACTATCCTATATATGACAAGGAACTCTTAGCTATTATAGTTGCTCTTGAAGAATGGCGTCATTACTTAGAGGGTGCACGCCATCAGTTCATAATTTATACCGATCACAAGAACTTAACATTTCCTAGAAAACCTGAAATGTTATCTCAGAGACAAATTAGATGGAATTTGTTCTTATCCAGATTTGACTTTAAACTCATCTATAGAGCTGGAAAGAAATCTGGAAAGCCTGACATTCTGTCTCGTAGAAGTGATCATTTAGTGAATGATATTAACTCTAATGTTTCTTGTCTTACAATTTCACTTCATCATAGCGATAACAAACCTTTAATAGATTCTATTTTATCAGAACTTAAAAATGACGATTTGTACAATTCCATTGTTCAATTTAAAATGAATGGTTCTACAAGTAATGCACCTATTAAAAACATTGATAAAGTTATTATTGATGGTGAAGGATTTTTGTTATTTAACAATCTTATTTATGTTCCTAAATCTCTTAGGACTAGAGTTTTAGAACTCCATCATGATTCTGTTGCTGCTGGCCATTTCGGCATTAAGAAAACCGTTGAACTTATTTCAAGAAACTTTTGGTGGCCAAGATTTCATTCGGATGTTAAATCCTTTATTAAATCTTGCGTGACTTGTTGCAAATCCAAAGTCCCCAGACATAAGCCTTATGGTTTGTTATCCCCTTTGGACACTCCTAGTAGGCCTTGGTCTGATATCTCTATCGACTTTATTGTTGATCTTCCTAAGTCCAGAGATATGACTACACTTATGGTTGTTGTCGATAGATTTACTAAATTTGCTCACGCCATTCCTTTACGTTGTCTTCCTACTGCTTCGATTGCTGCTGATGCTTTTATTGCCAATGTCTTCCGTTTGCATGGTCTTCCTAATTCCATCATTTCTGATAGAGGCTCGCAATTTACTTCTGATTTCTGGTCAAGACTTTGTGACCTTCTTAATATCAATCATTCATTGTCAACTGCTAACCATCCGCAGACAGATGGTCAAACGGAGAGGGTGAACGGCATATTAGAACAATATTTCCGTTGTTTTATCAATAAGAAGCAGAATAACTGGGTTGATCTTATTCCATTTGCTGAATTTGCATATAATAACACTTTACAGCAATCTATAAATCAATCCCCATTCTTTGCTAATTATGGTTTTCATCCAAAGTTCAGCTTGGAAATCCCGGCTGATGATAGACCTAGTAGAGCTGAACAAAGAGTAATTGATATGAATAAAAACTTTAAATTATTAAAAGAAAGCTTAGAAAAAGCAAAAGAAACATATAAGAAATATGCCGATATGAAAAGAATAAGTCCCCCGGAATTTGAAGTGGGAAAGAAGGTATGGTTATTGAAAGATTCTCCGGGAACTAACTTGAAGAAGAAATTAGCACCTCAAATGCTTGGTCCATTTGAGATAATTGGAAAAGTTAGTTCTCTTGCTTTCAAATTGAAACTTCCAAAGACAATGAGATGTCATCCAGTCTTTCATGTTTCATTGTTAGAACCATATTTTGAAAACAAGTTTAACGACAGGTCTAATCGTAGGAAGAGGAACATTCACCTTAACACAGATTTAATTGAAAAAATTCCAGAGAAAATTGAAAAGATGAAATCTGTTAATGGTGAAACATTTTATAAGTTATCATGGAAAGGATTTGACAAATCCACTTGGATTTCTGAAGATCAGATTCCAGATAAACAATTAATACAAGAGTTTGAAAGAAACTCTAAAAAGTCAAAATATAAGTCGAACGACTCCTCCATGAAAATTAGAAAGAATAAAGTTGGTAATCTAATCAAGCACAGATACCAACCATTTGTAATTGAAATTCCTTCGAGAAAAGATTCCTTATAAATTAATCTCGCAGGAGCTCGACTTAGAGAGAGAGATTGTAAAGATATCAAACGCCTCTGTTTGATATCTTTAATGTAACTTAAGCCACAAGTATTATTGTTTAAGTTACACAAATTATATTCAGAAAAAGAAAATGAGACATAATTTATTTATTAATAATTAAAGTTTAAAACAAAATAAATTATTAGTTTATTTTTAATGTTTAACAAGTAAATTAATATTCTCAATTTAAATCCCTAGTTTTAGTATTGTTTTTTTATAGAAATAGATAAATAATAAATGATTAATATATCAATAATACATGGGCACATATGTAATGTTGAACACTGAAAGAATAGATTAGGATATCTATTCTATTACAATAACACAAGATTTTGAAAAAATAAAATAAAAAATTGTTTTATAAAATATCTTTTATTATAATAGAATTTTAATAATAACAATTACATCGATAAAATGATGAAAAATATCTTCTATTTATATTTTTCCTAAATACATTTATATTATATTATAACTATTTATTTCTTATATATTATTATTTAAAATCTACACTAAAATCTTAATTATTAATAAATATTTAAACTATAACTATTTTTAGTAAAATACAATTGGCAATTCAAATTAAGTACTATTCAATTTGAATATATGCCCATGTATTATTGATATATTAATCATTTATTATTTATCTATTTCTATAAAAAAACAATACTAAAACTAGGGATTTAAATTGAGAATATTAATTTGCTTGTTAAACATTAAAAATAAATTAATAATTTATTTTGTTTTAAACTTTAATTATTAATAAATAAATTATGTCTCATTTTCTTTTTCTGAATATAATTTGTGTAACTTAAACAATAATACTTGTGGCTTAAGTTACATTAAAGATATCAAACAGAGGCGTTTGATATCTTTACAATCTCTCTCTCTAAGTCGAGCTCCTGCGAGATTAATTTATAAGGAATCTTTTCTCGAAGGAATTTCAATTACAAATGGTTGGTATCTATGCTTGATTAGATTACCAACTTTATTCTCTCTAATTTTCATGGAGGAGTCGTTCGACTTATATTTTGACTTTTTAGAGTTTCTTTCAAACTCTTGTATTAATTGTTTATCTGGAATCTGATCTTCAGAAATCCAAGTGGATTTGTCAAATCCTTTCCATGATAACTTATAAAATGTTTCACCATTAACAGATTTCATCTTTTCAATTTTCTCTGGAATTTTTTCAATTAAATCTGTGTTAAGGTGAGTGTTCCTCTTCCTACGATTAGACCTGTCGTTAAACTTGTTTTCAAAATATGGTTCTAACAATGAAACATGAAAGACTGGATGACATCTCATTGTCTTTGGAAGTTTCAATTTGAAAGCAAGAGAACTAACTTTTCCAATTATCTCAAATGGACCAAGCATTTGAGGTGCTAATTTCTTCTTCAAGTTAGTTCCCGGAGAATCTTTCAATAACCATACCTTCTTTCCCACTTCAAATTCCGGGGGACTTATTCTTTTCATATCGGCATATTTCTTATATGTTTCTTTTGCTTTTTCTAAGCTTTCTTTTAATAATTTAAAGTTTTCATTCATATCAATTACTCTTTGTTCAGCTCTACTAGGTCTATCATTAGCTGGAATTTCTAAGCTGAACTTTGGATGAAAACCATAATTAGCAAAGAATGGGGATTGATTTATAGATTGTTGTAAAGTATTATTATATGCAAATTCAGCAAATGGGATAAGATCAACCCAGTTATTCTGCTTTTTATTTATAAAACAACGGAAATATTGTTCTAATATGCCGTTCACCCTCTCCGTTTGACCATCTGTCTGCGGATGGTTGGCAGTCGATAATGAATGATTGATATTAAGAAGGTCACAAAGTCTTGACCAAAAGTCAGAAGTAAATTGCGAGCCTCTATCAGAAATGATGGAATCAGGAAGACCATGCAAACGGAAGACATTAGCAATAAAAGCATCAGCAGCAATCGAAGCAGTAGGAAGACAACGTAAAGGAATGGCGTGAGCAAATTTAGTAAATCTATCGACAACAACCATGAGAGTTGTCATATCTCTGGACTTAGGAAGATCAACAATAAAATCAATAGAAATATCAGACCAGGGCCTACTGGGAGTGTCCAAAGGGGATAATAGTCCATAAGGCTTATGTCTGGGGACTTTGGATTTGCAACAAGTCACGCAAGATTTGATAAAAGATTTAACGTCTGAATGAAACCTTGGCCACCAAAAGTTTCTTGAAATAAGTTCGACAGTTTTCTTAATGCCGAAATGGCCAGCAGCAACAGAATCATGATGGAGTTCCAAAACTCTTGTCCTAAGAGATTTAGGAACATAAATAAGATTATTATATAACAAAAATCCTTCATTATCAATAATAACTTTATCAATATTTTTAATAGGTGCATTACATGCAGAACCATTCATTTTAAATTGGACAATAGAATTATACAAATCGTCATTTTTAAGTTCTAATAAAATAGAATCGATTAACGGTTTGTTATCGCTATGATGAAACGAAATAGTAAGACAAGAAACATCAGAATTAATATTATTCTCTAAATGGTCACTTCTACGAGTGTAAAGTCAGACACTAAACCGAATAGATTAGGATATCTAACCTATTACAATAACACAAAAATTTGAGAAATAAAATAAAAAATTGTTTTATAAAATATCTTTTATTATAATAGAATTTTAATAATAACAATTACATCGATAAAATGATGAAAAATATCTTCTATTTATATTTTTCCTAAATACATTTATATTATATTATAACTATTTATTTCTTATATATTATTATTTAAAATCTACACTAAAATCTTAATTATTAATAAATATTTAAACTATAACTATTTTTAGTAAAATACAATTGGCAATTCAAATTAAGTACCATTTAATTTGAATATGTGCCCATGTATTATTGATATATTAATCATTTATTATTTATCTATTTCTATAAAAAAACAATACTAAAACTAGGGATTTAAATTGAGAATATTAATTTACTTGTTAAACATTAAAAATAAATTAATAATTTATTTTGTTTTAAACTTTAATTATTAATAAATAAATTATGTCTCATTTTCTTTTTCTGAATATAATTTGTGTAACTTAAACAATAATACTTGTGGCTTAAGTTACATTAAAGATATCAAACAGAGGCGTTTGATGTCTTTACAATCTCTCTCTCTAAGTCGAGCTCCTGCGAGATTAATTTATAAGGAATCTTTTCTCGAAGGAATTTCAATTACAAATGGTTGGTATCTGTGCTTGATTAGATTACCACCTTTATTCTTTCTTATTCTCATGGAGGAGTCATTCAACTTATGTTTTGACTTTTTAGAGTTTCTTTCGAACTCTTGTATTAATTGTTTGTCCGGGATCTGATCTTCAGAAACCCAAGTGGATTTGTCAAATCCTTTCCACGATAACTTATAAAATGTCTCACCATTAACAGATTTCATCTTCTCAATTTTTTCTGGAATTTTTTCAATTAAATCTGTGCTAAGATGAATATTTCTTTTCCTACTATTAGACCTATCTATAAACTCGTTTTCAAAGTATGGTTCTAACAATGAGACATGAAAGACTGGATGACATCTCATTGTCTTTGGGAGTTTCAATTTAAAAGCGAGAGAACTAACTTTTTCAATTATTTCAAATGGACCAAGCATTTGAGGTGCTAATTTCTTCTTCAAGTTAGTTCTCGGAGAATCTTTCAATAACCATACCTTCTTTCCCACTTCAAATTCCGGGGGACTCATTCTTTTCATATCGGCATATTTCTTATATGTTTCTTTTGCTTTTTCTAAGTTTCCTTTTAATAATTTAAAGTTTTCATTCATATCAATTACTCTTTGTTCAGCTCTACTAGGTCTATCATTAGCCGGGATTTCCAAGCTGAACTTTGGATGAAAACCATAATTAGCAAAGAATGGGGATTGATTTATAGATTGCTGTAAAGTATTATTATAAGCAAATTCAGCAAACGGGATAAGATCAACCCAGTTATTCTGCTTTTTATTGATAAAACAACGGAAATATTGTTCTAATATGCCGTTCACCCTCTCCGTTTGACCATCTGTCTGCGGATGGTTAGCAGTTGACAATGAATGATTGATATTAAGAAGGTCACAAAGTCTTGACCAGAAATCAGAAGTAAATTGCGAGCCTCTATCAGAAATAATGGAATTAGGAAGACCATGCAAACGGAAGACATTGGCAATAAAAGCATCAGCAGCAATTGAAGCAGTAGGAAGACAACGTAAAGGAATGGCGTGAGCAAATTTAGTAAATCTATCGACAACAACCATAAGTGTAGTCATATCTCTGGACTTAGGAAGATCAACAATAAAGTCGATAGAGATATCAGACCAAGGCCTACTAGGAGTGTCCAAAGGGGATAACAATCCATAAGGCTTATGTCTAGGGACTTTGGATTTGCAACAAGTCACGCAAGATTTAATAAAGGATTTAACATCTGAATGAAATCTTGGCCACCAAAAGTTTCTTGAAATAAGTTCGACAGTTTTCTTAATGCCGAAATGGCCAGCAGCAACAGAATCATGATGGAGTTCCAAAACTCTAGTCCTAAGAGATTTAGGAACATAAATAAGATTATTAAATAACAAAAATCCTTCACCGTCAATAATAACTTTATCAATATTTTTAATAGGTGCATTACTTGTAGAACCATTCATTTTAAATTGAACAATGGAATTATACAAATCGTCATTTTTAAGTTCTGATAAAATAGAATCTATTAAAGGTTTGTTATCACTATGATGAAGCGAAATAGTAAGACAAGAAACATCAGAGTTAATAACATTCACTAAATGATCACTTCTACGAGACAGAATGTCAGGCTTACCAGATTTCTTACCAGCTCTATAAATGAGTTTAAAGTCAAATCTGGATAAGAACAAATTCCATCTAATTTGTCTCTGAGATAACATTTCAGGTTTTCTAGGAAATGTTAAGTTCTTGTGATCGGTATAAATTATGAACTGATGGCGTGCACCCTCTAAGTAATGACGCCATTCTTCAAGTGCAACTATAATGGCTAACAGTTCCTTGTCATATATAGGATAGTTTCTTTGACAACTCG
Source organism: Piromyces finnis (assembly GCA_002104945.1). Lineage (NCBI taxonomy): Eukaryota > Fungi > Neocallimastigomycota > Neocallimastigomycetes > Neocallimastigales > Neocallimastigaceae > Piromyces > Piromyces finnis. Next base: position 19,114 of record MCFH01000071.1, on the reverse strand, counting down.
TCAAACTTTTAGAAAGAAATGCAATGGGATGTAATTTGCCGTCAAACTCTTGAGAGAGAATAGCACCGACAGCATAATTACTAGCATCAGTTTCAACAATAAATTGTTTATTACTATCCGCATGTTTCAGAATAGGAGCTGACGTGAACAAAGTTTTTAATAAATTAAAAGCGTCCTGATCTTCTTTCACCCAGTTAAAAGCAACATTTTTTCTAGTGAGCTTGTGAAGAGGGTTTGCAATTTTAGCAAAGTCTTTAATAAAAATTCTGTAATAGTTACATAGACCAATAAAAGACTGAACCTCTTTAACATTCTTGGGAACCGGCCAATCGAGAATTGCTTTAACTTTATTTTCATCCATTTGCAACCCATCTTTTGAAATGACATAACCAAGAAAAGTGGTTTTCTTAACATCAAACTCACATTTTTCTAATTTAACATAAAGATTATTTTCGAGTAGTTTCTTAAGTACCTTTTTAACATGCTCGTGATGCTCTTCGATATTATTAGAATAAATAAGGATATCATCAATATATGAGATAACAAAATCATCTAAATAATCACTAAGAACATCGTTAATAAAGTGTTGAAAGGTTGCAGGTGCATTCTTTAATCCAAAAGGCATAACCAGATATTCAAAATGACCATACCTAGTACGAAAAGCCGTTTTGTATTCATCACCTTCTTTAATACGAACAAGATTATAAGCGGATTTAAGGTCTAGTTTGGTAAAAATCTTAGCATTTTTCACCCTATCCAAAAGGTCACTTATTAAAGGTAAAGGATATGAATTACGAATTGTAATATCATTCAACCTTCTATAATCAATACAAAGTCTTAAGGAACCGTCCTTCTTTTTAACAAACAAAATTGGGGCACCAGCAGGAGACGATGATTTCCTAATGAAACCTTTATTTAAATTTTCATCTATATACTTTTTAAGTTCCTCTCTTTCAACTTCAGTTAATGGATACAAAGGTCCATAAAATAAAGTTGAATCATCCTTAAGCTTGATTTCGCAATCATAAGGTCTATGAGGAGGTAACACTTCACAATTTTTTTCATTAAACACTTCACTAAATTCTAAATATTGGGTTGGTACGGAGACCAATTTATCTTTATTAATATCCTTTTCATTATTATTATTATTATTACTACATGATTCATTATTATTATTACATGTTTCATTAATTTTCGTTACAATACATTTAACCTTTTTATTAAAACTAATATATTCCTCATCGCTATCATCTTCATCATTAATGGTTCTAACAAGGCGGCCTTTAATATACTCCTTTTCTTCAGGGTTTTTTAAAGGGGCTGTAGAGACAGATTTTACTGTTTTAGTTAAACTTCGGTCAAGAACATCATGATCTAGCTGGCTTTTTTGAGACTTCTTTCTTTGCTTCCTTCTTCTTTTACCTTGGTTACAGTGTCTAGCACAATAACCGGAACTAAAAGCAATTTTCTTAGGATCATAAAAAGCTTCAGGATTATGCTTTTTGATCCAAGGTAACCCAAGAATAACATCAACTCCAGGAACCTTTAAGCTATACAGCTGAATAACTTCATAATGGTTCCTATATCTTAGCATACATTTCTCCGACTTTTCCCAGACTCTGGAAATTCCATCATTGACTCCGGAAACACGGAATGGGTCAATATTCTCAAATTTAATGCCAAGATCCTCAGCAATATCCGGGTTAATAAAATTTAACTCGGAACCAGAATCAATCAACACCTTGATTTTTGCTTCGGGGACCTCGTTAGTACTTAAATAAAAGTCAATAAAATTCAAATCATCTTTTTTGTCCATTACTCCTACTTTATAAATTTTCGGTTCAACAATCTTAGGAGTTTTTTCTTTAATTATTCTAAAAACCTTCTTGGGTTTTACTCTATTTGGACAATTAAATTTAAAATGTCCAGGTTTTTTACACAAAAAACAAACCCCCTTTCTCCTTTCTTCTTCAAACGTTCTTGGGCTCTCATCATAATTATTACTAGTTCCTTGAATATTTACATAACGTTTACGCTTCTTATCAGCACTAATTCTAAAAACGTCAACATCCATAGGATCATTAGCCCTTCTATTATTAAAATAAAACTCACTCAAAGAATTCCTTTTCATCATATCTTCAACTAATATTGTTGAGGATATTAAATGTTCCATAGATGACGGGTTTGTTTCGACAAACGCCAATTTCTCTCTAAGTAATGGATTTAAACCTTTCAGAAACATATAGATCTTAGCACTTTCGTTAAAGTTGGAATTTTGGCTAACTCGTTGAAACTCGGTGATATAATCAACTACTTGACCAAGTTTTCTTTGTCTAATGTTATCGAGTTTACCGTTTGCAACAACAGTGTCATATCGATCACTACCGAAATTAGCTCTGAGGCGATCTATAAATTCATCATAATGGTTCAATACATTACTATTATTCCTCATAAGCGATGATGCCCATTCCAGGGGTCTACCAGAGAAGTAGGAAATAACGAAATCAACCCGGACGCGATCTGTATTGTACAGTGCCGGTCGAGTTCGAAATACCAATTCTACTCTAGTTAAAAACCCATCTAAATCTCTATGTCTACCAGTAAACAACGGAGGAGCATTGATAATGTTCCCTGGATTTACTGTAGAACCACCACCTCTTTCTTCCATTTCTTCTAAATTTAAATTATCAAAAGTATTAATTAATTCCTCCAACTCTAATACAAAAACACATAAAATTAAAATTAAGTAAAATAACGAGGGTTTCTTACTATTATTTCAAGTAAGTAAATTTTTTTTTTTTTTTTTTTTTTTTTTTTTTTTTTTTTTTTTTTCGTCTTCTAACAATAAGTTAATAAGTTATTACAGACTCTCTCTGTATAATTACAGTGTCGAACAAGTTATTAACTAATGTTAATTCCAAACTTCAGCCGTAGTAATAGTCCTTTTCAAATACGAATTATTCGGTGAAGCGTTCCGATTGATTAAAGTATTCTTGTAGTCCGGTAGAATATCCCAAAGTTCTTGATAATCTTCCTTAGGTAGCCTTAGCAAAATATTCAAAAATTTCTTCTATTTCTTCAAGTAGAGTTTTCCAAAAAGTTCTTATATTTCTTCTAGTAGAATTCTTCTATTTGTCCTAGTAGAATCTTCCCAAAAGTTCTTCTATTTCTTCTTGATACCCTAACGTATTCGTAACTATCTGTTTAGGTAATTGTTATTGTAAAGTCAGACACTAAACCGAATAGATTAGGATATCTAACCTATTACAATAACACAAAAATTTGAGAAATAAAATAAAAAATTGTTTTATAAAATATCTTTTATTATAATAGAATTTTAATAATAACAATTACATCGATAAAATGATGAAAAATATCTTCTATTTATATTTTTCCTAAATACATTTATATTATATTATAACTATTTATTTCTTATATATTATTATTTAAAATCTACACTAAAATCTTAATTATTAATAAATATTTAAACTATAACTATTTTTAGTAAAATACAATTGGCAATTCAAATTAAGTACTATTTAATTTGAATATGTGCCCATGTATTATTGATATATTAATCATTTATTATTTATCTATTTCTATAAAAAAACAATACTAAAACTAGGGATTTAAATTGAGAATATTAATTTACTTGTTAAACATTAAAAATAAATTAATAATTTATTTTGTTTTAAACTTTAATTATTAATAAATAAATTATGTCTCATTTTCTTTTTCTGAATATAATTTGTGTAACTTAAACAATAATACTTGTGGCTTAAGTTACATTAAAGATATCAAACAGAGGCGTTTGATGTCTTTACAACGAGACAGGATATCAGGCTTACCGGATTTCTTTCCAGCTCTATAAATGAGTTTAAAATCAAATCTGGATAAGAACAAATTCCATCTAATTTGTCTCTGAGATAACATTTCAGGTTTTCTAGGAAATGTTAAATTCTTGTGATCAGTATAAATTATGAACGGATGGCGTGCACCTTCTAAATAATGACGCCATTCTTCAAGAGCAATTACAATAGCTAAAAGTTCCTTGTCATATATAGGATAGTTTCTTTGACAACTCGTCAAACTTTTAGAAAGAAATACAATAGGATGTAATTTGCCATCAAATTCTTGAGAGAGAATAGCACCGACAGCATAATTACTAGCATCAGTTTCTACAATAAATTGTTTATTACTATCCGCATGTTTCAGAATAGGAGCTGACGTGAACAGAGATTTTAATAAAATAAAAGCGTCCTGATCTTCTTTCACCCAGTTAAAAGCAACATTCTTTCTAGTGAGTTTGTGAAGAGGGTTTGCAATTTTAGCAAAGTCTTTAATAAAAATTCTGTAATAGTTGCATAAACCAATAAAAGACTGAACCTCTTTAACATTCTTGGGAACCGGCCAATCGAGAATTGCTTTAACTTTATTCTCATCCATTTGCAATCCATCCTTTGAAATGACATAACCAAGAAAAGTGGTTTTCTCAACATCAAACTCACATTTTTCTAATTTAACATAAAGATTATTTTCAAGTAGTTTCTTAAGTACCTTTTTAACATGCTCATGATGCTCTTCGATATTATTAGAATAAATAAGGATATCATCAATATACGAGATAACAAAATCGTCTAAGTAATCACTGAGAACATCGTTAATAAAGTGTTGAAAAGTTGCAGGTGCATTCTTTAATCCAAAAGGCATAACTAGATATTCATAATGACCATACCTAGTACGAAAAGCTGTTTTGTATTCGTCACCTTCTTTAATACGAATAAGATTATAAGCAGATTTGAGATCTAATTTAGTGAAAATTTTAGCATTTTTCACTCTTTCCAGAAGGTCACTAATTAAAGGTAAAGGATATGAATTACGAATGGTAATGTCATTCAACTTTCTATAATCGATACAAAGTCTCAGGGAGCCATCCTTCTTTTTAACAAACAAAATTGGAGCCCCTGCAGGAGACGATGATTTCCTAATAAAACCCTTATTTAAATTTTCATCTATATATTTTTTAAGTTCCTCTCTTTCAACTTCAGTTAATGGATACAAGGGTCCATAAAATAAAGTTGAATCATCCTTAAGCTTGATTTCACAATCATAAGGTCTATGAGGAGGTAACACTTCACAATTTTTTTCGTTAAACACTTCTAAAAATTCAATATATTCGGATGGTACGGTGACCATTTTTTCTTTATTTAATTCATTATTCTTAATCTTTGTTTCTATTAAACTAAGACTATTTTCATTACATTCATAATTACATTTATTATTACTATTACATGTTTCACTAATTTTACTAATTATACATTTAACTTTTTTATTATAATTGTCTCCGTCATCTTCGCTGTCTTCTTCATCATTAATAGTTCTTACTAGGCGTCCTCTAACGTACTCCTTGTCTTCATTATTCGAGGTGTTTGCATTATCCGAGAGACCGATGGATTTAGCCGATTTTTTCATAATACTTTTGTCGAGGACTTCATGGTCTAATTCGTCCTTCTTAGATTTCTTCTTACTTTTTCTATTTCTTTTCCCATGGTTACAGTGTCTAGCGCAATATCCCGAACTAAAATTGATTTTCTTGGAATCATAAAAAGCCTCAGGATTGTGCTTTTTAATCCATGGTAGTCCAAGAATTACGTCGACACCAGGAACCTTTAAACTATATAATTGAATAGTTTCAAAATGATTTCTACATCTTAATATGCACTTTTCACTCCGTTCCATTACACAAGAAATCCCATCGTTAACTCCTGAAACTCGGAAAGGCTCAACAGTTTCAAAATGAATTCCAATTTCTTTAGCAAGTTCAGGATTAATAAAACTTAATTCGGATCCTGAATCAACTAACACTCTAACTTTAACTTCCGGAATATTGTTTGTACTTAAATAAAAATCGATAATATTTACGTCTTTTTTGCTATCCATGACTCCCACTTTATAAATCCTTGGATTAGCAATTCTAGGAGTCTTTTCCTTAATAATCCGGAATACTCTTTTTGGTTTAACTCTATTAGGACAATTGAATTTCAAATGTCCTGGTTTCTTGCAAAGAAAACAAACACCCTTTTTTCTTTCTTCTTCAAAATTATTTGATCTCTCCTCATAACGACCGCTGGATCCTTGAATGTTGATATAACGCTTACGTTTCCTATCTGCACTAATTTTAAAAACATCAACATCCATAGGATCTCCCGCAATCCTATTGTTAAAATAGAATTCACTTAAAGAATTTCTTTTCATCATATCTTCAACCAAAATTGTTGAAGATATTAACTGTTCCATTGAATTTGGATTGGTTTCAACAAAAGCCAACTTTTCTCTTAACTGTGGGTTTAAACCTTTCAGAAACATATAGATCTTTGCACTTTCATTAAAGTTTGAATTTTGGCTTATTCTTTGAAACTCGGTAATATAATCAACAACATATCCAAGTTTTTTTTGTCGGATGTTGTCTAATTTACCATTCGCAACAACAGTATCATAACGGTCACATCCGAAATTAGCCCTCAAACGATCTATAAATTCATCATAATTGTTTAATATCCCACTATTATTCCGCATTAGTGATGAAGCCCATTCCAACGGTTTCCCAGAGAAGTAGGAAATAACGAAGTCAACCCGGACGCGATCTGTATTATACAGTGCCGGTCGAGTTCGGAAAACCAATTCCACTCTGGTTAAAAAACCATCTAATTCCCTTTGCCTACCAGTGAATAATGGTGGAGCATTAATAATGCTTCCATGATTCCCAGCAGCATTCTCCATTCTATCCGTCATTTCCTCCAAATTCCAATTATCAAATATATTTATTAATTCCTCCAATTCACCAACTAGACACTAAATGAAAAAATTAAGATTACCGATTGTTTCCTGCTACTATTACAAGCAAGTAATTTTTTTTTTTTTTTTTTTTTTTTTTTTTTTTTTTTTTTTTTTTTTTAATTCAAAGTAACTAAAGAAAAATTTATACTAAAACGTTGCTTCAGACTCTCTCTGTATGTTACAGTGTCGAGCAAGATAATAGAATAAATTTATAAAAATGGTAGCTCACAAAGACACTAGTAGTTATCCAAGATATCCGGTAGTTCCAAAAGATATCAGTAGTTATCCAAAATATCTGGTAGTTTCAAAAGATATCAGTAGTTATCCAAAATACCTGGTAGTTCCCAAAGTTATCAGTAGTTATCCAAGATATCCTAACGTACTCTTATTTGTATGTTAGGTAATTGTTATTGTAATGTTGAACACTGAAAGAATAGATTAGGATATCTATTCTATTACAATAACACAAGATTTTGAAAAAATAAAATAAAAAATTGTTTTATAAAATATCTTTTATTATAATAGAATTTTAATAATAACAATTACATCGATAAAATGATGAAAAATATCTTCTATTTATATTTTTCCTAAATACATTTATATTATATTATAACTATTTATTTCTTATATATTATTATTTAAAATCTACACTAAAATCTTAATTATTAATAAATATTTAAACTATAACTATTTTTAGTAAAATACAATTGGCAATTCAAATTAAGTACTATTTAATTTGAATATGTGCCCATGTATTATTGATATATTAATCATTTATTATTTATCTATTTCTATAAAAAAACAATACTAAAACTAGGGATTTAAATTGAGAATATTAATTTGCTTGTTAAACATTAAAAATAAATTAATAATTTATTTTGTTTTAAACTTTAATTATTAATAAATAAATTATGTCTCATTTTCTTTTTCTGAATATAATTTGTGTAACTTAAACAATAATACTTGTGGCTTAAGTTACATTAAAGATATCAAACAGAGGCGTTTGATATCTTTACAACATATTCAAATTAAATGGTACTTAATTTGAATTGCCAATTGTATTTTACTAAAAATAGTTATAGTTTAAATATTTATTAATAATTAAGATTTTAGTGTAGATTTTAAATAATAATATATAAGAAATAAATAGTTATAATATAATATAAATGTATTTAGGAAAAATATAAATAGAAGATATTTTTCATCATTTTATCAATGTAATTGTTATTATTAAAATTCTATTATAATAAAAGATATTTTTAATAAAACAATTTTTTATTTTTATTTTAAATTTAGTGTTATTGTAATAGAATAGATATCCTAATCTATTCTTTCTGTGTCGCCATTACATTAAAGTTTAAAACAAAATAAATTATTAATTTATTTTTAATGTTTAACAAGTAAATTAATATTCTCAATTTAAATCCCTAGTTTTAGTATTGTTTTTTTATAGAAATAGATAAATAATAAATGATTAATATATCAATAATACATGGGCACATATTCAAATTAAATGGTACTTAATTTGAATTGCCAATTGTATTTTACTAAAAATAGTTATAGTTTAAATATTTATTAATAATTAAGATTTTAGTGTAGATTTTAAATAATAATATATAAGAAATAAATAGTTATAATATAATATAAATGTATTTAGGAAAAATATAAATAGAAGATATTTTTCATCATTTTATCGATGTAATTGTTATTATTAAAATTCTATTATAATAAAAGATATTTTATAAAACAATTTTTTATTTTATTTTTCAAATTTTTGTGTTATTGTAATAGAATAGATATCCTAATCTATTCTTTCAGTGTTCAACATTACAGAGGAGAAAAAGTTTTGATAATACCACTTTCTTTACAGTAATTAAGAATTTTCTTATTATTATATTCAGTACCCTGATCAGAATGAAATGTTTTAATTTTATACTTAAATTGATTTGTTAAATATGTAAAAAAGTTAATAATTGTCCTAGGAATTTCCGACTTTCCTTCAAGTAGAAAAATCCAACTTTTTCTAGTAAATTCATCAATAAAGGTTAATACATATGTTTTACCAGTAAATGATTTTTGGATTGGACCAATTACATCTGAATGTATTACTTCCAAAATTTCAGTAGCTTTTGGAGTTTCCGAGTTATGGGGTTTACGGTTTAATTTTGCTATTTTACAGTCATTACATTCAACTTCTTTAATATTGTGTAATTTTAAGTATCTGTTTAAATTATCATGGTAGAAGTGTACAAGCCTTTTATGCCATAATAGTCTTGAATGTTCATTAAGTTTAAATTTATTTTCATAAGATATTGTGTCAATGTAAGTATCAGTTTTTATTTTATTATATATAGGTATGCGTATGATATTATTTTTATCTGCCATAAATGTTCCTATATTGACAGTTTTATTCTTTTCATTTTTTATTTTTAGGTTAAGATATACATTTTCTTTCTTTGGCTTCATATTACAAATTATACCATTTTGTGAAAGCTTTATACCACTTAATAAATTTTTACTAACTTGTTTTGAGTATAAGACGTTTTCAAGTATTATATTATATCCGTTTATACAGCCTTTATATGTACCAATACCACTGAATTCACATAATGAGTTATTTGCACATTTTAATGTTATTTTTTCTTCTCGAAAATTAGTAAGTATTTCTTTATTGTTGGTGATGTGCTCTGATGCACCAGTATCAAATGTCCATATAGTCTTATTATCATATTTATTTTTATTTATATTTAAAATTAATTGATCTTGATATTCATTATTATCAGTGTGAGTGTTATCTTCAATTATTTCAATACTATTAGCTTCATGATCATACATTGTTTTTAGTTCATCAAAAGAGAGTTCGGTGTCAGAATACTGATCATTATATTCCATATTTGAAATAGATTTATATCTATATTTACTATTTTTCTTTTTGTTATTTTTATCAAACTTCTTTTTGTTATTATTATTATTTTCAGTTATCTTATTTTTATTTTCTTTATTTATATTAGTTAGTTGATTATATTTGCATTCTTTGGTAGAATGACCATTAACTTCGCATATATGGCAAAATTTTGGTTTATAATTTTTATTCTTATTTTTAGATATATAAGAAATATCCTTCTCGCTTCTATTAATGAAGTCGATGTCCATTAGATCATCATTTGCATTGATACTTCTGTTATAATCAATACTGCTGTTAAGATAAATGAGAAAGTTTATTTTATTTATTGCTTGGTTCAGAAAATCTTCGACAGTTTCAGTACCATCAGGATGAATATAGTTTCTGAGGGTTTTAGGGAATGATAAGTATAAAACTCTAATCTTTTCCCAATCTCCAAGATTTGCATTACTTCTTGATATAATATCAAAAATCTCTTTAATTTGATTAATTACATCTTTGCATTCGGAAAGATCCGTAGCCTTTAAAGAGTACATCTTCTTCATCCAATATTGAATATCAGCAGATTTCTTTTTGCCATACATAGATCTCAGCTTTTTCATAATATCATAACCTGATGATAATCTCTTGATATAATCTAGCACTTCCTTTGAAACGTTGGTGCTAATGATCGTGCAAGCTAGTGCATCCATTGCTTCTGCTTCATCGATCTCTTCTTCCATTTCTTTTATAGCCTGTTTGTTTTGGATGGTATTCCCTTTTTCAGTTTCAAGCTTTTTCTTAAGTTCTTCAATTTTATTAGTTTTAACATAGCTTAAGATTTTCTTGGATTTGAGAATGTTGTTGATAAGGAATTCCCATTCTTCAAAATTATCTTTGTTAAGACGTTCTTCAGGTTGGAGTTTTAATTCTTGAGACATGTCGTAAATAAAGAGGAATTGAGACTCTTAATCTTTTATTAGTTAAAATATTTTATTAAAAATATAGTTTAATTTTATTATTAATATTAATAGATTATGGTAATTACAAAGAATTAATTAATGAGAAATTGAATAAATTTATACTATAAAATGTGGCTAGTTATAAAACTAAAAACTATTGCTAATAAATGTTCTTAGAACATGTGAATTACTAATACACTACTAATTATTATTAATACATTTACTAATACATTATTAATTATTTTAAACAGAAAATAAAATTGTTTTAACACATATTTAATTTATTCTAAGATATTCTAACAGAATGTATACATTATATTTAACTAAATAAATTAAATAAATAGTTTAAGTGTATGAAATATTATTAACTAAATTATTAAACTAATAAGAAATATTAATTATTTAGATTGAAATAATTATTATTTCTTATAGACAAATGCTACGGTTCAAATAAGATATCACAAAACACTTGAATAGTTATAAAAATAAAAATTTATTTAATTTTAATTTTTATTCATTTAATTTATTTTTGATTTTTCAATTTTTAAAATTTTTCTCAAAAATCCTCGTACTTTTTCCAACTATCCATTATTTGAAATTTAATGATTTTGGATAGCTAAGGATTTAAATTGATTTCATTCATAATATATGGATCATTCACTATAACATATATTAATTAAATCTTTAATATATATTATGAATAATCTCTTAATATTTGAATATAAAAATTTTTAATTTACAATTAATAAAATTTTAATATATTTTACATGTAACATTTTTTTATCATATATTAACTAGTCAACTACATCCTATAATAAATTTATATTAGTTGATTAATTATGTCCTTATTTAGCTATAAACAATAATTTTATGTCAAGGTATCTTCTGTTATTTGTGTAACAATTACCTTTTCTAGTAATTAAATTATAGCTCATTTTCATTTAATAATCTTAATTTCTGAATATTATATAATAAAGTTAATTAATAAAATAAATCTTAATTAATAATAAAATATACAATCGTTTTAATAATAAGAATTAAGTAAAATTTTATAAGAATAAAACATTATAATAAGACTAATATTAAAAGTAATGAAATAACTATATACAAATAATATAATTATATAATAAAATATAATTAATTAATAAGAAAATGTATAAAAATTATTATATAATTTTATAATTCAAAAATAGAGTTAAACAGTAGTAAGGAATGTAAATAGTTCATAATTGAGTTATAGCAATTTTAACTATTTATTTTCATTCCTTAACACAAATGATACAATATTTTCATAAAGTACCACAAAATAATTTATTTATTTTAGGACAAAGCAAATAGGGAAATTCTAAAATAATATATTCTAATAAAGAAGTTAATAATAACAATTTCAATACTTTTAATAAATAAAATTGAAAGAAAGAGACATATAATTTATATAATGTCTTTGTTTTATCTTTAATCTTTATTTATAATTAATGAATTAAAAGGTTTACAATTAAAAGAATCAGAATAATTTATTTTTTTATAACAAATAATATAACCTAATAGAATTATTTAAACCCTTTAAATAATTCTCTTCCAAAAATATCCTTAAACTAATTCTTTTTTTCTAAAAATCATTCCTTTTTCTCTTATATTTTTTATACTATTTTTTATTATTTTTCCTATAACTCCGTTATATTATTATATTATAATTATTACTATTATTAACTATGTACGTTAATGTACATTGATGATTAATTCTACAATATTATATTATTATTATTTTCTAACCTAAATTATTTTTTTCCTAGAGTTTATGCTAATTTCTTATTTTTATAGAGGTAACGTATCACAAATGTTATGGTTCGAGGAATCTACTTTTATTTATAAAATATTAATAAATTTATTAATACTCAAAAATAATATTAAAATGAAATAAGAAAAATTGTTTTATTAATAAAATTGTTTTATTAAGATATTAATATAAAATTATAAAATAAAATAAAAATAAAAATAAAAAATATCTGTATATTCTCTAATTCTTATAATATACACCTTTTTATACTTTTTGTAAAAAATTAAGTAGTGTTAATTAAAAGAATTAGTCTTTAATTATTTACATTAATTTTAGTATTTAAATTACTTTTAAATGAATAATAAAATTACATTACTATTATAATAAATATTTATACATATTATTAAATTGATTAACATACATTAAAAGTTTATTTTAAATATATTTAACTAAAGAATTTTACTATTTTACAGAAATATTATTCATAATTTTAATTAATAAAAATTCATTAACTTGATAAATTAAACTAAAAGTTCAATAAACTATAATTTTCAATATATTATTATTACTAAATTAATTTTTAAGTTTAATAAAATAAAATTTAAGTTTAATAAAATAATCATTAATAATTTTAAATATAATTTAAATGTATACATTAATTTACAAATAAGAATATTGTAAAGTTTTCATACATTTAGGAACAATAATGGATTAGGTCATAATCATTAATTATGACAAGAATAACATTATTTGTTGGTTCCTTAACATAAAATGATAAATAATTAAATTTATAAATTATGAATTTATAATAATAATAATAATAATAATAATAATAATAATAATAATAATATTAAAACACAGATAGTTAAAAATTAAAATAATTAACATGTATAAAATTATTAAATTAAAAATTATAAATGTAAACTTTTTGTTTATTTAATTGTTTATTTAGTTTTAAATTAAATAGTTTATATTTGTTTATAATTATACTTTAAAATAATAATTTTGTATAAATAGTGATAGAATTATTTTATTTTAAAAGATGTTCCTAATAATCCATAAAAATTAGATAATAATATTAAATTTTATTAAAATAATAGTTGTGATTATATTTACATACATTCAAGATGTATTAAACCATAACATATATATATTTAATAATACAAGAGTTATTAAATATTAAAACTTTATAATTAAATAAAATAATTTTATATTTTAAACTAACAAAGACTTGCAAATGAACAAGTATAAAAATCATTTATTCTATTTTTATTTTCTTATTTATTTTTATTTATTAAATTTTAGATACAAATATTATCACTTTCTATATTCCTTTATAGAATTAAGATAATATCCTCTTCGTATTAAAAAAATGTGTAAAAGGTGTTTTTATAATATTAGTTAATAAGTTATATAATTTAGTTAATTAAGTTAGTTATTACCTCTCTATACGAGTTAATAACTAAATAAAGTTTTATAAAAAATAATAAAAGAAAGAAAATAAATATTATAACACAAGAATAAATACAAGTATATATAAATATTATTATGAAATAAATTTACTTAAATAATTAATTTTAATTATATCTTTTATTTATTAATTATAATTATAATACATTAATTATTATTATAGTTACTAAATTACTTTAATACTAACGCTAAAGTATTTAACGTTAGTTTTAACTATACTATTTAACTATATTAGTTTATTTTCTTTACCACTTGATTGGGTAAAGCAAATAAACTTCCTATTTAATTAATAACCATTAATATATGGTTATACATATATTTGGCCAATAAATGGTGACCAGAATATATGGTTTCAATTGAAATATTTGTGGGCAAACTTATGGCCACAAATATTTCTTACAAAATTGTCAAAAAGCGATTTTTTATTAAAGAAAAGTGTGGTAAGCACACTAGTTATATTAATTAATAAATATAATACGCTTTCCTATCGAAGGCGTAAAGCTAATAATATTTATATAAAGAAATTTAAATAATATTTTTATTTTAGCAATAACTTAATATCAGCATATATTAAGTTATTAAAAATATTAAAATTTTTAAAGTTTTAGGTTTTATAGGAGTTTATAAATTTTATTAACTTTAGGTTAAAAAATTACTAACGCTAAAGCTTCGTAATTTTTGTCAATTTTTGTTCTTTTTATACATGAACAATTTTAATTATTACATTTTTTAATTTTAATTAATTATTATCTAATTATAAAATATTTAATTTTTATAAATTAATAATTAATATAATTATTGTAAATAGTTAATAAATTTAAAATAAAATTTTTAATAATAAAATTTTAATAATTTTAAAAATTTAATAATTTCAAATATTAGAAATTTTATACTTTGAAATTTTTTAATAAAAATTTAAAAAATAAATTTTTTCAAATTTTCAAATTTTCAAATTTTAAAAAAATTTTTAATTTTTTCCATGTGTCCAAATTTTTTAAATTTTTATATATGTTATTGTATCAGGGGTTTGGCGAATAGGTTGAATTATTTTATTATTAAATAAGGTTTGATAAAAATTTAGAAAAGACAATAATAGAAATTTATTTAAAAATTTTACAAGACTCTTTTATTAATAATTTAAGTTTAAAATTATATTTGATCTTTTATTAACATTGAAAAGTGGACTTTTTATAAGTCAGAATAATAAAAAGGTTTTTATAGAATTTGAAAATAATTCTCAATTGAAGCTTAACTAATTATTTTTTCTTTAACTATTTATACTAAAGCTTCAATTGAGGCTTTACAATTATTTTAATTTTTTATTAATAATAATTACTAATAATTACTAATTACATAAAAATAATTAATAATAAAGATTATAAAATTAATATTACTTCGAGAAGGTGTTATAATTCTTTTACTAAACTAAACTATTTATTCTTCTAAATTTTTCTATTTATTACTAATAACTAATTTATTAATAATTAAGATTCTTCTACAAAAATTATTTTATTATTTAATATTAATTAAAGTTAATTATAACAAAAAAATTTTCTTAACGTAATGTAACGTATTGATATATTGTGACAAAATGTAATAATTATTATTATATGTATTATATAATAATAATTATTATCTTCAATTTAATAATAATTAGTATTATTAAACTGAGAAGTTAAAATAAAATTTTATACTTATCTTAATAAGAGTTTATTATAAGGAAGTATAATAAACAACACAAAACTTTTAATGTTAATTAATTTAAAATATTTTATTAATATTGTTTTAATAAAGGTTATTTATTATAATAGTTCTTATAATAATAACTCTGGATTTTTAAGTGGTATCCCAGAGTTCTTTTATTTATAATTTTTTAATAATTTAAAGTTTAATAAAAAATTTCTAATCTTAACAAATAATCTTTTTAGGAAAAGACTCGAAGAAAAACCTAAAAAGATATTCGATTGATAACTAATATATCAATCATCGTAATATTAAGTAAAACCGAATAAAATTCGGAAAAACCTTAATATCCGATTGTCCTAATATTTATTTATATCTTCTAGTTGTTTCTATAAGTTATTTCAAGATACGATACATAAATATAAAATACAAACGTAAAATAAAATACATAATGTTTCTTATAAAATGTAATACAAAAATTATTAAATAATAGAATAAATGAATGTTTACTATTATTTTAGATAAATTACTAAATTAAATAAATAATTAATTAATATAATAATTAAATAAATTTTACATTTAGTAAATGAATAATTAATATTAATATAAATAACTGTTTATAGTAATTTAAATGAATGTATGCTAATAATTTAAATAATTAATTAATTTAATAATTAAAAAAATAATTAATGTCACGAATACTAGTGAAATTACAATTTCAAGATCACTTGGAATTGTGAAATCACTTATGAAAATTCAAAATCAACAAATATTTTATTTTCAAATAAATTATAAAATTTTATTAAGAAATATTTAAAAATTTAGAAAAGGTTAAAATATGACCTTAACCCTTAATAATTTTTATAATAAATAACTTTAACCCTTATCGTTAAAATGGAATAAGAAAAAACACGCGTATCTCCTCAACGAATGACGATTTTTGAATAAAAATGTTTTGGTTATAATTAAGTTCGTTAGAAAGCCACGCTCGAGACAAACAACATATCTTAAAATCAGGTCAATATCTCTGCTGGTTCACGAGATATTCCAATTTAAAGATATTTTGTTAGCAATGATTAATTGTTTATTCAGAGAATGATCACCCCTGATATATCAAACATAAATCATTCACTCAAAGTATAAAAAAATATTGTTTAATTAAATTAAAATTATTTTCCGGAACTAATTAACTTTATTTTATAATAATTATTTCAATAACATAATTTATAATCTTTGAATTAAAAGATTATAATTATTAATATTATATTCAATGAATTATATTATAATTAAGAAATAATTAATATTATAAATATATAAACAATAGTTATTTTTAATAATTAGTAGTAAGTCTTAAGTTTAGCCTTAGTATTATAAAATATATTATGAATATAATCATGTACTAAAAAGTTATTTTAGTATTAAATGTAAAATTACAAATAGTATAAATAGTTTAGAATAGTTTTATGAATTAAATCTTTGTAAAGATTATTATCTTATTAATACTTAATAAGTATTACTATTAAATAATCTTATTATTATATATATTCTTTAAATAAAATAAAAAGGAATTATTTTAACTATAATACATAATATAATTATTCATTTATAAATCAATTAAGATTATTTTAATAAAACATTTTTTTTCTAACCTAGTTATCTTTTAACCTTTTATTTAATTTAATATTTTAATATTAAATTATAAGTTTAGTAAAACTTTTACAATTAAATAAGAATTAATAATTATTCAATAAATAATTATTAATTCTTACATACAAATGCAATAAGGAGCAGCGTAGCGCAGTGGAAGCGTGGTGGGCTCATAACCCACAGGTCGTATGATCGAAACATACCGCTGCTATTTATTTTTAATATTTTACTTTAATAATATTTGGTGGTAGAAAAAAAAATTAATATACCTTATAAAATCAAGAGAATTATTATTATATTGTGACTTATGCAATTTAAACATATTTTTGTGAAATTATACATAAAATATTTTATTAATAAAAACCATTTAAATAAAAAAATTTACATTTAAATGATTTACATTTAAAGGAAGCCAATTAACAAAAAGCTTAAAATTTTTCACTTTTTGGTATGAAATAAATTTATTAAACATTTTTATTTTATTTTATTTTATTTTATTTTATTTTATTTTATTTTATTTTATTTTATTTTATTTTATTTTATTTTATTTTATTTTATTTTATTTTATTTTATTTTATTTTATTTTATTTTATTTTATTTTATTTTATTTTATTTTATTTTATTTTATTTTATTTTATTTTATTTTATTTTATTTTATTTTATTTTATTTTATTTTATTTTATTTTATTTTATTTTATTTTATTTTATTTTATTTTATTTTATTTTATTTTATTTTATTTTATTTTATTTTATTTTATTTTATTTTATTTTATTTTATTTTATTTTATTTTATTTTATTTTATTTTATTTTATTTTATTTTATTTTATTTTTATTTGATTATATATTGTATTAATAAATTTATTAATAAATAAAAGTATTATTATAAAACATAATTTATATTAAATTAATAAGTAGGGTTACTTATATAAATAGTAAATATATTAATAAATTTAGAAATATTTTTAGTTAAAATTAAAATTATTAAATAAAAGTATAAAGAGTAAAATATTATGTTAATTTTAAATATTATCCTTGTGTAATTTCGAAAATTATATCAAAATATATTCATTAAAATAATCATCATTACCCAAACCCGGGTTCGAACCGGAGACCTTTTCCGTGTAAAGGAAACGTGATAACCACTACACTATTTGGATATTGATAAATTTCATGGTACACCACATTCAGAAAAATGCAATAAATCCATATATTTGGTAAATGATGTCACGAATACTAGTGAAATTACAATTTCAAGATCACTTGGAATTGTGAAATCACTTATGAAAATTCAAAATCAACAAATATTTTATTTTCAAATAAATTATAAAATTTTATTAAGAAATATTTAAAAATTTAGAAAAGGTTAAAATATGACCTTAACCCTTAATAATTTTTATAATAAATAACTTTAACCCTTATCGTTAAAATGGAATAAGAAAAAACACGCGTATCTCCTCAACGAATGACGATTTTTGAATAAAAATGTTTTGGTTATAATTAAGTTCGTTAGAAAGCCACGCTCGAGACAAACAACATATCTTAAAATCAGGTCAATATCTCTGCTGGTTCACGAGATATTCCAATTTAAAGATATTTTGTTAGCAATGATTAATTGTTTATTCAGAGAATGATCACCCCTGATATATCAAACATAAATCATTCACTCAAAGTATAAAAAATTATTGTTTAATTAAATTAAAATTATTTTCCGGAACTAATTAACTTTATTTTATAATAATTATTTCAATAACATAATTTATAATCTTTGAACTAGAGGATTATAATTATTAATATTATATTCAATGAATTATATTATAATTAAGAAATAATTAATATTATGAATATTATAACAATAG